>JACEIK010000261.1:344514-356624 GCA_018107945.1 Datura stramonium
GTAGTCCAGTCCCTGTGGGATCGATACTTGGCTTACTTGAGCCACTTACTACTTGTTGGACCACGTGCACTTGCGTGTAGTCATCCAGACAGCCGAACAAAGGGTTTCTCCCTCATTACTCACTTAGGCTCTCAGAAACATATGCAGAAGCTCTGGCAAACTCTCTCTCAAGTTAATAACTAGGGCTTCTTGATTCTTCTCAGAATTTTCAGGCTTCTCCGTAAGAAATCTTCTCTAGGCATGTGGGATTTCAATAGGGGTTTCCCTTCACATTTCTGTTCCAAGATTTGTCAGCATCCCTAACCTTGAATTTCTAGAAATCATGACCTAGGGTTTTCTTCTAACTGTTGAAATTCCCTATCCTTCCAATGGTTTAAAGCTTCGATGACTAGGATTGTGCTATAATTAGGATGCTATTTTCAACTTGTAAAATATCTCTACAGATTCTTTATTTTTGCATGACTGTGATAGTTTACTTCATGATTTAGCTATATCTTTAAATGGCATGATCTTTCAAAGTATACATGATTTGTGTCTTATGCTTTACAATACTATTACCATTTTCAGTATATTTATCAATTATTAGTATTATCATATTTTCAATATTATTCAATTTATCAGGTCCTTTAGACTCTCAGGACACTTCCAGATAAGTAGTTTTGACTTAGTCTTAGGACAAAGGTTTTGAGCTATCAGTATAAACAGATACAGTTAGGTCTTATGGGAGTAGTACTTAGCACCGAGTCAGCTGAGCTTCAGTGTACCCAGGTTTCTAGAACTACGTGCCACCATACGCCTTTAGCTCGAATGGGCATTAGTAATCACACAACCATGCCTTTATACCCTGGAAAGGTATATGGAGTCCTATTGATAGTGCATATATATCGAACTTCATGTTTAGCTCACATGGTTATATATCAATTAACAGGACTCCCACGATACAATACAGTCACAGTCCTCAATCTAGTCCAGTCTCACAGATTTTAAGGATATGTATATGACCCTAAATCAGTTTATCATTCCTTACAACATTATTTTTCCAGATGTTCAGACTATTTTCAATACGTTATGACTGTCGATAGGGTCACCGCATGTCATTTCAGTATTATTTACAGTTTCATCTACATGCTTATCTTTTATTTGCATGCTCTCACATACTCAGTACATTCAAAGTACTGACGTATACTTCCTATGTTGTATCGTTTTATGATATAGGCTCATGTACCCAGCCCCATCATCGCAGTTAGGCTTCGACCGATGATTTCCAGTAGTTGTCAGTGGTGAGTCCTCATCTTCTGAGGACCGGAGTATCTTTACTATTTCAGTTGTATTTTCATTTTTAGTTTACCGATTTTGGAGTTAGCTGGGGACTTGTCCCAGCAGCTCATCAGTTTTAGAAGGTTTTCAGATAGGGTGTGTTCGTTTCAGCTTGAGTCTTAGTGTTTTTTGAGATTTCAGCATCTTATCAGACTTTATCCTTGCTAGTAAAAGAATGTTTTGTTTGTTTATATATAGCTTATGCTTAAGATTTCTTATAAAGTGTCGTACGATAGAATTATGCTACACTATGGGTTAGCTTGTAGTCACTGGTGGCTCTAGGCATTGTGTCACAGCTAGGGTGTTGACTCGGGTCGTGAAAAACTTGGTATCAGAGAATTAAGTTTAGAGTTTCCTATGATGTATGAAAGAAGCATCAAGTAGAGTTTCTTTCATGGGTGTCAAGCATTGCGCACTCATGAGAGAGAAGCTACAAGTCATTTTTAGGAAATTTCCCTTCTTTTATGATTCTTATCATGTGATAGAGTGTGAAACTCTAAGAACATACTTCTAACTCATGCTTTGTACGTTTACAGAAAATGCCTCCCAGACAAGTTAATGGTAGAAGAAATGGAAGTGCAAACTAGTAAGCCCTGCCAGTTCTAGCAGCCTCATCGGACTAGCAGGTGTCACATGCCGAGTTTCAGGTTTTATTTCAGCTACTCACCTAGGCTGTGACCAACCAAGCTAGCCAGGAGGTCGTTGCACCTACCAGTACAGTGGTATCGCAGTTGCTACGAGGGTCTAGGATTTTACTCGAATGAATACCCTAGAGTTTCACGGGTTAAAGGAAAAGGAGGACCCACAGGATTTTATTGACAAGGTTTAGAAGATCACCCAAAATCATGGGTGTTGCCTCTTTTGAGAGTGAAGATTTAGCTGCCTATCATCTGAAGGGAGTGCCTCGGATATGGTATCGTCCATGGAAAGAAGGGAGACGGGCTGGTGCAGGTCCAATGGAGTGGGATGAATTCGTAATTGTATTTCTAGACAAGTTCTTTCCCCATGAGCTGAGGGAAGTGAAGGTAGAGGAGTTTGTCAATCTGAAGCAAAACTCCATGACAGTTCAGGAGTATGTCTTGAAGTTCAATCATCTGTCTAGATTTACCTCGGAGATGGTTACTAAACCTAGGGCTAGGATGATCAAGTTCATTTTAGGTGTTTTGGACTTGGTGGTTAAGGAGTGTAGGACTGCCATGCTCATCAGTGATATGGACATATCCAGACTTATAATCTATGCTCAATAAATGGATGCAGAGAAATTGAAAGAAATAGGAAGGGAGAGTAAGAGGGCAAGGACAGATCAGTTCGAGTATTCACAATAGAGATCATGCAGTTGTAGTCGCTCGCACAGCAGCAGAGACCTACAACACCCTCTTTAGCCATTGCTCTTCTTCCAGGCCCCATAAAGATAGGAAGGGTAGCCGCACTTTCCTAGCATATTTAAAGTGTGGTAAAAACCATCCTGGTGAGTGTTGTTTAGGCAAGGAGGGTTGCTTTGGTTGCGCCTAGCTGGGTCATTGGTTGAGGGATTGCCCATCAGCCAGACGTAGGAAGGTCCAATCCACTTCATCAGCAGCTCCAATAGGTCACCCAACTCAGCAAGGTACTACTTCAGGTACAGGTGGTGGTCAATGCCAAAATCGCTTTTA
Source organism: Datura stramonium (assembly GCA_018107945.1). Taxonomy (NCBI): domain Eukaryota; kingdom Viridiplantae; phylum Streptophyta; class Magnoliopsida; order Solanales; family Solanaceae; genus Datura; species Datura stramonium. The sequence goes on from JACEIK010000261.1 coordinate 347,484, forward strand.
TGCTCTATATGCGCGTCAAGACTAGGATAATTCACCTATTGTAGTTAATGGAATGTAACATCTTTTTCATATTAATTTCTATGCTTTACTAGATCCAGGAGCCACACTTTCCTTCGTGACTCTTTATATTGCAGTTCAATTTGATATTTATCTAGAAATCCTCTCAAAACCCTTTCCGTTCTATACTCTTATTGGTGAGTAAGTTATAGGTAGTTGGGTAAACAGAAACTACTCGATCACAATTTTACAGAAAGTTACCTTAGTTGATCAAGTAGAATTAGATATGATCGATTTTGACCTCGTTCTTGATATGGATTGGTTACATTCTTGTTATGCCTCAGTTGACTACAGAACTAGGGTCATTAAGTTTAAGTTTCCTAATGAACCAGTCATAGAGTGGAAGGATAGCACTTCAGTGCCTAAGGGTCAATTTACTTCCTACCTTAAGGCTGGGAAGATAATTTCAAAGGGATATATCTACCACCTATTCGAGTCAGGGATTCTAGCTTCGAATCCCCAACTCTTTAGTCCAATTCCATTCATTAATGAGTTTCCAAATGTCTTTCCCGAGGATATTTCTGGAGTCCCTTCCGAGAGGGAAATCGACTTTAGCATAGACCTTCTTCCAGAAACCCTCTATCTCAATTTATCCTCATAGAATTGCTCTACTTGAGCTTCAGAAGTTGAATGAACAACCGAAGGACCTTTTAGACAAATGCTTCATCAGGCCTAGTAAGTCCCTGTGGGGTGCCCCAGTGTTATTCATACGCAAGAAGGATGATACACTCAGGATGTCTATTGACTACCGTCAGTTAAAAAATGTCACAATCAAGAATACGTATCCCCACCCTAGGATTTATGACTTGTTTGACCAGCTTCAGCGAGCTAGCTTCTTTTCAACGATAGACCTCAGATCAGCCTATCATCAGCTTAGGGTTAGAGAATGTGACATTTCGAAGATAGCCTTCAGAAATCAGTATGGTCACTACAAATTTGTAATGATGTCTTTTGGACTAATGAATGCTCCTGCAGCTTTTATGGACTTTATGTATAGGGTGTTCAAGCAGTACCTGGACATGTTCATTATTGTCTTCAAGATGAAATTCTAGTCTATTCCAGGAATGAGGATGAATATGCAGACCACCTGAGGATAGTTTTGTAGACTCTTAGAGACCACCAGTTATTTGCTAAGTTTCTTGCTAAAATTAGTGATATTCCTTGGTTATGTTATCTGCAGTAAGGGTATTCAGGTGGATCCTCAAAAGATAGCAGCAGTTAAGGACTGGCTGAGACTCACTTCTCTGTCAGACATCAGGAGTTTCTTGGGCCTAGATGGTTATTACAGATGGTTCGTAGAAGGATTCTCCTCTATTTCCTCTCCTACAACCAGACTGACTCAGAAGAAAGTGAAGTTTCAATAGTCAGATGCAAATGAGAAGAGTTTTCAAGAGTTGAAGATTCGACTAACTACAACCCCAATTTTGACCTTGCCAGAAGGCACAAATGGGTTTGTGATTTACTATGACTCCTCCAGAATTGGCCTTGGTTTCATATTGATACAACATGGAAAAGTTGTAGCTGATAGGTCTAGACAGCTCAAGGCTCATGAGAAGAACTATTCGACTCACGATCTTGAGTTGGCAGTGGTAGTATTTGCATTGAAAATTTGAAGGCATTACCTTTATGATGTTCACCTAAATGTCTTCACTAACCACAAAAGCCTATAGAATGTGTTCATTTAGAAGGATCTAAATCTTCGTCAGAGGAGGTGATTGGAGTTACTGAAAGACTATGATATGAGCGTGTTGTATCAACCGAGAAAAGCCAATGTAGTGGCTAATGCCCTCAGTATGTTATCTATAGGGAGTGTTGCTCATATTGAGTATGACAAGAAAGAGCTGGAAAAAGGTATTCACAGGCTGGCTCCATTGGGAATCCTACCGGTAGACTCAACAAAGGGTGGAATTGTAGTATAAAATGGGTAAGAGTCCTCTTTTGTGGTAGAGGTTAAGACAATACAAGAGAGGACCTAATCTTGCTTATGCTAAAGGAAGCAATCCTCAAAAAGGAGGTGGAAGCATTCTCCGGAGGAGGAGAGGGTGTGCTCTATTATCAAGGAGGATTGTGTGTTCCAGATCTAGATGTGTTGAGGCAGCGGATATTAATGGAAGCCTACAACTCCAAGTATTCTACCCACCCAGGTACCACCAAGATGTACCGTTATCTAAGAGAAGTCTACTGGTGGAATAGCATGAAGAAGGACATTGCAGAATTTGTGGCTAAGTGTCCTAATTGTCAGTAGGTGAAGGTTGAACACCAGAAACTGGGAGGTATGACTCAAGACATTAGCATCCCTACTTGGAAGTGTGAGGAGATCAACATGGATTTTATTACAGGTCTACCTCATACACACAAGCAGTGTGATTTAATTTGGGTGGTGGTGAACCGGATGACTAAGGCAGCTCAGTTTTACCAGTCAAGACAATAGATTTAGTAGAGGATTATGCCAGGCTGTACATTTGGGAGTTTGTTAGGTTGCATGGAGTACCTTTGGCCATCATTTTGGACAGGGGTACTCTATTCACCTCAAACTTCTGGAAGTCATTTCAGAAAGGACTTGGCACTTAGTTTAAGCTTAGCATAACTTTTCATTTGCAGATAGATGGTCAGGCTGCGGGACCATTCAAACTCTAGAGGATATGTTGAGGGCTTGCGTGATCGATTTCAAGGGTAGCTGGGATGTGTTACACCCCGTAAGATGTTAGCAGCTAGTGCGCTTGCACATGGGCTTCTGGTGAGCAATGAGAGCTTGACACGTGCGGGAAGAGCCTCGGAAGCAGGACGAGCGAGGACATTGTCAAGTGGATTAGCAGGGTGGGGCGAGGCGAGACCGTGAGGGCCTGCGCGAGGCACCCCTTTGCCACCACCCAATGCTTATATATAAGCTTCCCTTGTTAAATTTAAATCATTTTAAAAGAAGCCCTCGACCAAGAATTGAGAGAACTCATGAAATTCATCGGATTTTCATCAAATTACATCGTCAACCTCCATCCAAATGCAAATTCATCTTGGATAACCAAGTATAGGCCTATGAAGAACGTCCCTGCAGAGTTATTTCTTGAAAATTCGTCTGGTATACCGGAAACCCGCTGAGTAAAGTTTTTCGAAATTACTCCAAATTGAATCCTAAACGTCCACAGGCAATAGGTAAGCATTTTTCTCTTCTAAACCCTTGAAAAATTATGGCTTTGCGGTTGAGTTAAATAAAGTCAAATTATAGTTATTATTATTATCGTAATATATTGTTGTTTGCCAAAATTTGTATTGAAAATAGCCCTATTCTCTTAGCGTAAGGGCTGCAGTTGAGTGGAACCGCCGGTTACAGGTTGAAACTCATCAGTTAAATGAGAATCGGCATTCGAGGTATGTTATGTCTTATCCCTTCAGTAAGTTATTCTCTTTATATAGTGATACGACCTATGTTCTTGAATGGAGAAGGTTGTAATTAACTGCTACTAGTAGATAAGAATCTCGTATGTTGTGATTAGCTACTGTTAGTAGATTATGACTATATATGTTATGGTTAGCTGCTAGAAAACCTATTCATAGTATATTTTAGTATCCCTCGTCGAGATGGAGTATGTTAAGTGTGACTCACGCTGGGAGCGTCATAGGAACTCCTCTGTTCTTTTGTTCAAACTACTAATAGGATTCTAATCTTTTGTTGTCATCCCAAAGGCCTTAGAAATTTATGGTTAGCTATTGGACCTAATCTAAGTTGGAAAGCATCGAGTGTAGCTGGGCGATATAACTTTCAGTTTGACACCTGTATCGTCAATAGAGCTCGCCCAGAGGTTGTTGGCGTACCTTGATGCCTCCAGGGCCAGAATTCTAATAGGATGGTCTTACTCTAGAGTCAGCAGCACCATGATTGCCTGGTGAAATGGGTGACAGCCTGCCATGTAGTTAGCCACTGCTAGTGACTATTAGTTGCAGTCGACTTAGTGCTTATCATACAGATCTCCCAGTAAGTCATTCAGTTATACGAGTCAGACAGACCCGTGGGTATCGTAAGGAGGGAATCTTATCAGTAGTTGGATGCGGGGCCAACTCCCCATCCTGCTCATATGGATACTCAGGTACAAGTTACCGCAAATGGCCAGCTCCAGGTAAACTTACTTACAAGGTTAGGAATTGCTAGAGAAGATATATGAAATCTGTACAGACTAAGTTAAGATCTAAAGGGCTAGAACCACAATAGTACAGTATTACCTTTAGGCTAAGAATTATAGTAAACTGCATGGGGAAGGTTAGGGGCTGACTGCTCAGGGAAATGTCCAATTAAGTGGCAGCCCTACAGTTGTTCTAAGTGAAGAAACTAAATAGTTGGTGGTCCGCGACCTTACCGTTTGCTTATGAGCTATCACTATCCTAGGATGGCATTTAGAGTATTGTTTTGGCCACTCCAGATCTCTCCCTATCCGGTCTAAACCATTAGAGATTATGATCACTATCAGGATCCTCTGATCAGAAATAGGCACACAGGGTGTGCCTGTTAGCAGCTATACAAACTATCCTAGGGGCGTGTAGAGGTTGCATAGTGCTTAAGAGCCGGATATGCCTTCTGAGTGGCTAGATTGAGATTAAAATGTAGTATATCGATTGGGATTGACCCCACCTAGGATAGTCTTCCGTTGACCAACTTCAGGGTTACTAACTATGTCATCGCCTACGGGGCTATTGATCTCTTAGAGGAGCTATATGATAATATCATTGCCTATGGGGATATTAATCTCTCCAAGGAGATATATGTTGTCCCAAGGGACTATATTCAGGCCCAAGGGCCATATTATAATCCATCCATGAATGGGCTTCTATTTTTATGTCATACCGGCATCACTGACCCTCCGTCGAGCCTTATGTGCCCAGGGTACAGTTATAGGAGCCCACCAGGCTTAGACACAGTTACAGGAGTCCAACGGGCTCAGATGCAGACCCAGAAGCCAAGTAGGTTGGCTATAGTACCAGTAGACTCATAAGAACCTGGATAAGGGTATATAGATTGGATTGTACTTGCCAGGGGTTATGGGGGGCCCGGTAGGTTATTTATGTGTTGCTTGCACCTTTTAGGCTTATGGGGGCCAGGTTAGGTTATTTTTTATATACTTGCTTGCTAGCTACAGCATATGAATATATAGTTGTACATTCTCAGCTCATATACGTGTAGTGATTTACTGGATGCAGGTTATGAATAAGAAAGTTTACAAGTTATCTTCTGCCCCTTCTTGCCACTTACTTTCAGTCTTTATCAGCTTCTATTTAGCTTTTTAATTACTACCTTACATGTTCGATACATATTGTACTGACGCCAACTATGGGGTGTTGCATACTTGCCTACAGATTTAGATAGACAGATTGTGAGATCTCCTAGCAGCTATTCTGAGTTAGCAGTTCAGCCAACTCCTTTCATTCGAAGTTGCTCGGTTGTAGAGGTTTATCTGTATTTTATCTGTACAACATTTGGGTAGGTCGGGGTCCCTTCCCAGCCAATATTTTCACTCCTATAGGCTTGTAGATGATAGTATTCAGTTAGTTGATCGTTGTTGGTCATGTGGGGCCCATGTATATCCTATTTTATGTGTTGGCCGCATGGGGCCTAGTATAGCTACTTGTTTTCATTTCTGTTATAACTAGACAGCATGGTGATCTTGTCGGCCCGCATAGGATCCCTTTATTGTTATGTTGGCTGGGTTAACTGTTTCCTTTTACAAGTGTTGCGTGGCCTTGTCGGTCTAAGGCTGTGTTTACAACCAAGATATAGCAGTTTGTTTTCTTGATCTTGAGTCGCTGGTAGGAACCAGAGGTGCCGATGCCCAGCCAAGTTAGCCCAGATCCTAGTGTGGCATTAGGTTCCAGTCATGCCTCCCAAGGTGGGACATGACAAGATGATTACCTACCTCTCATTGAGTTTTCATATAGCAACAGCTACCACTCTAGCATATAAATGGCCCCATTGGAAGCATAATATTGTAGGAGGTGTAGGTCTCTCATAGGGTGGTTTGAAGTTGGTGAAGCTACCTTGATAGGGCCTGACTCAGTTCATGAGGCCATGAATAAGGTTCATCTTATCAGGGAACAGTTGAAAACAGTTCAAAGTTTCCAAAAATTGTATGCATATGTGAGGAGAAGAGAGTTGCAGTTTATTGTAGATGATTGGGATATCCGAAAATTTTACCTATAAAAGGGGTGATGAGGTTTGGGAAGAAAAGAAAGCTTAGTCTTATATATATCAGTCCTTACAAAATTCTATGGCACATTGGCAATGTGGCCTATGAGTTAGACTTGCCTGCAGAGTTAGCATTAGTGCATTCAATCTTTCATATGTCTCTATTGAAGAAATACATCGGTGATCTAACCTTGGTTGTGCATTTAGAGAGTGCTGGCATAAAAGATAGTCTCTCCTACAAAGAGGTTCCAATTGAGGTTCTTGACTAACAGGTTCGTAGGTTGAGGAATAAGGAGGATGCCTCAATAAAGGTTTTTTGGAGGAACCATCTTGAAGAGGGAGCTACTTGGGAAGCGAAGCAGATATAATGTTTAAGTACTCTCATATATTGTTCCAACTCAGCTTCAACATCAGGTGCTAGCTCTTCCTTAGCACTCTACCAAATTTCATGTCTTTCAGTTCTATTCATGTCTTAATATGCGTCCGTGTTGCATAAGTTCATTTTAGTTATGTATCTCAATCCGGAGTCAGCCATTCTGTCAGTTCTTAGTCTATAGCCTCTCAGTTTGGGATTGCAGTTGCTTTCCTAGACCTCCAGTATGCATAATCTACATTCAAGAATGAATTTTTCTTAGGGGGAGATAGTGTAACACCCCAAAATCCCTAAGATCAAACCCGAGGACTAAACAAAGAAAATAGAAAAAACTACACCAGGTCACAGAATGAGTCATCATGTGACCAGTTAAGTCAATTGATGAGTGGTCAAATGACCCATTAGTTGTGCAAAGTTGGTGAAAAGTTTAGGTTTAGAAAGTCTTGACAACTGGTGAAGTTATCCGTTAAGTGTCATGAAGAATCGTTAAGTTGAGGCGTCAAGAGAAGATTAGAGAGTTGAAAATCTCTTTAGTTTTAAGGAGTGGCACTTGATGACCCGTCAAATGCACTAACGGGTCATTAGGCAACCCTTTAATATACTACTAGAGTTAAATTTTTAGCTGAGCCATTAAGGGTATTTTCGAAATTTCCTAAGGTTCTACTTCTAAACTATGTCGTTTTGAGGGTATTTACAAGGAATTTAGAGGACATAAATGGTTCTTCTCCCTCATTTCTCACTTAGGCTCTCAAGAACATACGCAGAAGCTCTAGCACACTCTCTCTCAAGTCAAGAACTAGGGCTTCTTGCTTCTTCTCAGAATTTCAAGACTTCTTCTCAAGAAATCTTCTCCAGGTATGTGAGACTTCAACAAGGGTTTCCTTTCACCCTTGTGTCCCAAGATTTTTCAGTAGCCCTAACCTTGAAGTGCTAGAAATCATGACCTAGGGTTTTCTTCTAAAATTTGAAATTCCCTATCCTCTCAATGTTTTAAAGCTTCTGTGACTAATATCATGCTATAATTAGGATGCTATTTTCAACTTGTAAAATGTCTCTCCAGATTTTTGATTTTTGCATGACTGTGATAGTTCACTCAATGATTTAGCTATATCTTTGAATTGCATGATCTCTCAAAGTATACATGATTTATGTCTTATGCTTTACAGTCCTATTACCATTTTCAGTATACTTATCAATTATCAGTATTATTAGATTTTCAATATTAATAAGTTTATTGGGTCCTTTAGACTCTCAGGACACTTCTAGATTAGTAGTTCTGACTTAGTCTTAGGACATCAGTTTTGAGCAATCAGTATAGATAAATACAGTTAGGTATTTCAGTTGGGAGTAGTACTTAGCACTGAGTAGGCCAGGGTTCAATGCGCCTAGGTTCCTAGAACTACGTGCCACAATAGGCCTTTATCCTGAATGGGCATCAATTTAGTGATCAGGCCATGCCTTTATACCCTGGAAAGGTATATTGGGTCATATCGATAGGGAATATGCATCGAATTTCACTTTTCACTCGAGTGGTTATATGTCTGTTAACAGGTACTCCCATAGTACTGTACAATAATAGTCCTTAGTCTAGTCCAGTGTTACAAATTTTTAGGGTTTGTATATGACCCTAAATCTATTTATCAGTCCTTACAACATTTTTTCCAAATTTTTAGACTATTTTCAGTACTTATAATTTTAGATATGGTCATTGAATGTCAGTTCAGTATTACTTACAGTTTTATCAGCATGTTTATCTTTTATTTGCGTACTCTCACATACTTAGTACATTCAAAGTACTGACGCATACTTCCTATATTATATTTTTTTATGATATAGGCTTAGGTACTCAGCCCCTGCATTGTAGTTAGGCTTCGTCCGGCAATATCCAACATCTGTCAGTGGTGAGTCCTCATCTTCTGAGGATCGGAGGATCTTTACTATTTCAGTTGTGTTATCATTTCTAGTTTATAGATTTTAGAGTTAGCTGAGGACTTATCCCAGCAGCTCATCAGTTTTAGAAGATTTTCAGATAGGGTGTGTTAGTTTCATCTTGAGTCTTAGTGTTGTTTGAAAATTCAGCATCTTATTAGCCTTTATCCTTGCCAATAAAAGAATATTTTGTTTGTTTACAAATAGCATTCGCTTAAGATTTCTTATGAAGTGTCATATGATAGAATTGTGTTATGTCATGGATTAGCTTGGAGTCACTGGTGGCTCTAGGCACCGTGTCACAGCCAGTGCGTTGACTCAAGTCATGACAACGCCCAAGAGTTCTCCTTCCTCAGTAGGTTAGAGGACGAGGAGTTCGATGAGCTTAGTGGTAATGATGAGGCCTCTAGTTAGGCATGGCTATGGTGTACCTACCTTCCCTCCATTCCCCTTAGATTATTTGGTTGGTTTCCCTCGTTATGGTCTTGTTAAACATTTTGTTTCCTTATTTTTCTCATTTTGGATAGTTTTCATTTTTTGCACTAGATGTACAGGTGCCCGTGTTTCTGGCCCTATTATCTATATAACTAGAAGTTCTTGTATATATATATAT
>JACEIK010000261.1:456351-467640 GCA_018107945.1 Datura stramonium
CCATAAATTATGAAACAAAAAGTATAAATAACGGTTCAAAAAAGGAGGGACAACCAGCTAAAATTTCAGCTTGCCAGCAAACCCTTCGGTACTCGAAAATCTACATTTTCCTTTGATTCCAATCGTCTTCGTCACCTGAAATCAGCCATGGGCTCTGGTAATACACAAATTTCTCATCAAACTCGATAATTTTTTGGTTAATTTCCGGTTTCGTTTTATATATTTGATCCGATTTTTGTGAATATATGTATGTCGCAGATGCGGATATGGAGGATTATGGATTCGAGTACTCGGACGAGGAGCAGGAAGAGCAACATGTTGATATAGAGAATCAGTACTACAATTCCAAAGGTTTATAACTATTAATTTTGAGAAATTTTTTCTACTGTTAAGTACGGTGATGTATTCTGAGTACTCTCGGTGATTTTTACTATATCATTCTGCATTCTGAGTTAGGTTCAGGTTTTTGTTTCCTTTGATTCAAGGTTTGCATCTTCTTGTAATTTTTGGTATTGATCCACTTGTGTTTCACTATAGCTCCCTCTCTATTTGAACACATATCACCAAAGGGAGTAATATTATGCAATGATGTCATGCATAGGTTTGGTGGAAACTGATCCCAACGGAGCACTTGAGGGTTTTGCTGAAGTAGTACATATGGAACCTGAGAAGGCAGAGTGATAAGCAGTGCTTTTATAAAAGCTTACTGCTTGTGTAGCTTTTGTGACTATTAATATGACCTGAAAGTCAAAATCACTTACCTCAGTTAACAAAAAGAGGTCAGAATCAATTAGCAGGCCTCTATTTTTTTTTCTTAGTTTCAAAACTCGTCGGATAATGGGCTTGCCCTCTATCTTTCTTCACTTAGATACCAAGCTTGCTTCTCATCAGCTAGTAAATTTCGAACTCATGACATGTACCTATCACACAAGCCTCTCTTTCTTCTATCCACTCTCTCATTTCTTGTGTGTATATGATTCAACAAATTTCAAATCACTAATGAAGATGGAGTCTCTTTAGTTTATTTTTGAACTGGGTTTTTTTCATATTCTGGCATGTGGTTTTCTATCCTCTTCTCTGGATTGGAATTGCAAATTGCTTATTATATCCCTTATCCAGAATTTTTAGTTATAGTTCAAGTTTGTAATGCTAAAAGGCTGGTTGTTGTTTACACATCGAAGTCATGTAAACCTCTTATCCAGGTCTCATGCTTTATGCTTTCAATAATAAACTAATGAGTTTCCTAAAGCTTATAAGAATTTTAGAAGCTACAATTTGCTGTTGTGTTGCTTTTATCAACTGTGTCATCATCTCCAGGGGATTTAAAGCTTTAAAGCAAACTGTTAAGCTTTACTATAAGCTAGGGAAGTACAAGGAAATGATGGGTGCTTATAGGGAAATGCTTACCTACATAAAATCAGCAGTGACACGGAACTATAGTGAGAAGTGTATAAACGGTATCATGGATTTTATTTCTGGATCTGCTAGTCGGAACTTCAGCCTTCAGCAAGAGTTCTACCAGACAACACTGAAAGCCCTTGAAGAGACTAAGAATGAGGTTAGGATGTATTCCTTTTGTGGCATATAGGAGTCTTTTTGTAGGTTTCTCTTGAAGTTCATGTGTCTTTTCGTTAAGGTGACACGATCCCCTCTTTCTTTCACAGAGGTTATGGTTCAAGACAAATCTAAAGCTTTGCAAGATTTGGTTTGACATGGGGGAATATGGACGAATGAGCAAGGTATCTTGCTTGCTCAGATTAGCATCTGTAGCTATTATTTTGCTCTGGTTTTCATGAACAAAACTTGAAAATTTTGTTAGATTCTGAAAGAGCTCCACAATTCTTGTAAAAAAGAAGATGGCACTGATGATGAGAAGAAAGGGACACAATTGTTGGAGGTATATGCAATTGAGATTCAAATGTACACAGAGACAAAAAACAACAAAAAACTGAAGGTATGTTAATACCTTTTCCTCCCATTTATTTGATAATATACTCTCTTTTGAGCAGAGTTAGGTGTCATTTCTTTCATGGCCAAATTTCTTTGGATTCAGTCTATCAGTCCAGATGCCAATTTCTGTTACTTCTCTATGTCTAAGTTTCTTCTGGTTTTTGTTTTCTCTTTTATTCCCAAAGCATGTTATTTCTAGAAGCTCACATTTTTTGGAAACAAAAGCACCACACAAAAAATAATAGTGCATCTCGAAGGTAGTGATTGACTCTTTGGAAGATTTTAATCTTTGTAACACACATAATTTGCTTTGATTTTTCTTTTCTTTTCCTGAATGGCTGAAAATAGTGAGAATCTATTAAATTCCTCCAATAGTATATGAAACAACCTCTCTACCTTCACAAGGTAGGGGTAAGACTGCGTACACCCTCCCCAGCCCCCAACACTAGGTATATTGTTGTTGTTGCAGTAAGAGGTTGTTTCCACGGGTTGGACCCGTGACCTCCTGATCACATGACGTCAACTCTTATCGTTGCGCCAATACTTCTATATAAAGCACATAATAATACAAAATAGTTGAATTCTATTTTACTAAAAGGAGAGTAGTTTGCAATATGATTTTGCCAAGTGACAAGCTTTTAAAAATCCAAATGTTACTGCTCCTTTTGCGTGCGGGCTTTGGATAAATATTTTGAGGAGGTAGGAGGAATTTAATGATATCATAACGTTCAAGTGCAAGGTAGGGGGTGAGAGTAGGGTTAGTTTTTGGGGACACAGGTGTTGTGGGGATAACACCTTGAGAGAAGTCTTCAGGATTGGGAATTGCACTCTTGCTTGAGACACACAACAAACTCACTCTATCCTTAGAAATTCAAGTTTCTTAGAGATGGGAGTTAGGAAATGGTGGTCATCAATAAAGTTCCATCACGCCAAGATGGTCTCAAGAGCTGAGACAGTTTTCACGGGATGTAGTTTGGATTCCCAGGGCACCAAGAAAGGTATGTTTCTTCGTATGGCTGGCAACTAGTGGAGTGAGTTTGACAGCTGAGAAAATGAGAAAAAGGAGGATCACCTATGTTATTTGATGCTCTATGCGCAAAAACTCGAGAGAGAATGTGGATAACCTTCTACCACATTGTTAGGTTACTTCAATGTTATGGTGGGTGATTTTGAGATGATTTGGACTACAGTGGACTATGTTCAGTTGGGCTTTTAGAAGACATAAGAGAAGGCACAGAGCATGAGACATTGCTTCATTAGCTCTTATGTGGGTAGTACAGGGAGAAAGAAATAGAAGAGCTTTTGAAGAAATTGAACATGATTTTGTACATTTGAAGAATAGCATTTTATCCCTCAGTTATGTTGGTGTGTCCATGAGATTCCTATTTGTATGGATGAATGGGTGTCCATGGCAGAAAACCATTTATTTTTGCAGTTTCTTTGTTTTTTTGGTATACTACTTGTATACATGAGTTTTTCCCTTCTATTAATGAAATTAGTCCTATATTGATTTTTTCAAAAAAAAACAAATGGCAATCTTTGAGTACCAACATTGAGCGCAAAACATGATACATGATTTATTTCATCCTTGAGATGAATATTACCAAGATGTAATAGTATCTAAAGGTATGTCGTATGCGTACTGCGATACTCATTGATTCCAAAATACGAAATCTAAACAATGCATTCTTACTTGAAATGGTGTTACAAGATGAAAATGCATGATAAAATACTTTTAATGAAGTTAGTCTATTACCCTACTTCATTATTTTTTCAGTTAACTTTTCATTAAATAAAATATAATTATATTGCCTTTATTATTTAATTTATTTGTCAGATCCCCACGTTTATGTAATTTTTTTGTATGTACAAGTGGAGAATCAAGTTGATACAGATTCACCCGAATAATATAATATAACTAGAACTAGGAAAAGCTGTTCTAACAATGCAAAAATTCAAATAGAGTGTAGCACATGCATATGCTGAAACTGTATTTCAAAATATGTCCGGTGAGGCTTAATCCTCCTAACTTCGAAACAGCAATTCACAACCTCACTAAGGTCTTAAATTTTTGGTTTTGAACTTAGGAGGTTTAAGCCCCATCTGATTTTCATTCTAAGATGCACCTTTGACATATATACATGCTATATTGTATTTGGATTTTTGTAGTGTTACGGCGAACCTTTCTCAATTCTACTATATTATTTTGGTGAATACGTAGCAACTTGATTTCCACTTCCACGTATAAAGAAATTAAATAAATATGAGGATCTGACAACAAATTTTAAATAATAAAGAAAAAGTAGGTATATTTTACTTAATGAAAACTTAACGGGAAAAATAATGAAATGAGATACTAGACTAACTTCACTAAAAGGATTTTATCATACCTTTTCATTCCGCAACACCTTTACAAGCGAGAATGTATTGTTTAGATTATCGCTTTCAGGAACTATCCACGATCGGTTTTTGAAAAAGTAAGAGATTTAAGAGATTATCATTGAAGGGGCATCAGGAAGATGCCAAATTACAAAAAAAGTAGACTGTTTGCTCCAATACAAGGACAAAAAATACATTTGTAGCACCAGTGCATGTAGTCTAAGCTAGAACTAGGGAGCTAACAAAGTCTAAAAAACAAGTCAACAATATTAACAGGTGTGAAAAAGTTCCAACTGAACAAACTAACTAGACATTTAGCCTTAAGAGAGTAAATATGAGTTGAGACTACATCAAAGCATCTGCGATTCCTTTCATTCCTGATTACCTAAAATATGATTGCTGGAATCATCCTCTAGATGTTCTTGATGGATTTGTCAACTCTCCAAAATATCCAGCTAATGTAAGACTTCTTTATAGACTTAGGCATGCTCTAAGACTTTTAGATTTTTTATCTTTCAATTCAAGTTCAAAAACAAACATGCATAGGTTGAAGTGAAACCTAAACTTTCTATCCAGTAAGTATTGCACTAAAAGAAAACAAAAACTAACCACTTTCAATGTTGTTACGTTGCCTAATAATGTTGTCCAAAGATTGCCATTTGGCTTTTAAAAACATCGCCACTTGGCAAAGTCACATTGCAAACTACTCACCTTTTAATATAGTATAGATTGTCCAAAGCTACATTAGCCCAAAAGTGTGGGTTTTTGAAGGACTCAAAGCGACATTATAAGAGTATCATACATGTTGAAATCCAGGAACTTTTGGCATCTCTCTCTCTCTTTCTCTGTCTCTCTCTCTATACTTGCATAGAGAGACACGTAAATGACTTGTTTTTATTACTTGCAGAGTATATATTTGTATGTTGATCAGAATTCTTAACTTTCTGATATTTATTCTTGCATTAATATCTTGAAAACATCTATTCCGTAGTGTTACATCTCAAAGGTATACTTGGTTTAGAACTTGCTTGACATGTCATTAAAGTCTATGTTGCTCGGATCCTCCAAAATGCCGCCGCATCCACACTGGATCCTCCAAAAATGCACAACTTTTGGAGGATCTGACGCGCACCTGTCGTTTTCTTTTTGGAGGTTCTAAGCAACAACATAGTGTGAAGTGATAAGCTGCTTTTCTCAATCCCTAATTCATGAAAAATATGGGTCTAATTCAGGAACTGTACAACAAAGCACTTTCAGTCAAGTCGGCAATTCCTCATCCAAGAATAATGGGAATCATTCGTGAATGCGGAGGTAAAATGCATATGGCAGAGAGAAAGTGGGCAGAGGCAGCTACAGACTTTTTTGAAGCTTTCAAGAACTATGATGAAGCTGGGAATCATAGGCGTATCCAGTGCCTTAAGTATGTGTGCAGTTCATCATGTGTGTGCTTCATATGTGTAGGTTGTGTGTGTGTTTATTTGCTTCCTTCGGCATTTCCACTTTCTTCTTGCTGAGGATACAAGCAGTTTGTTTTGAAATAATTATAATTTAACAGAAACAACTGTACTTCGATTGAAGCAATAGTTGAAAGTTTTTTCATAGGTACTTGTCAAAAAACAAAAGAAAGTTTTCGACTGACCATTAACT
Organism: Datura stramonium; assembly: GCA_018107945.1. Lineage (NCBI taxonomy): Eukaryota > Viridiplantae > Streptophyta > Magnoliopsida > Solanales > Solanaceae > Datura > Datura stramonium. The sequence continues at coordinate 462,328 of JACEIK010000261.1, forward strand.
ACTTGCTCAAGCTTCCGAGACTGTAATTGTTTCTTAATCACTAAAAATTACTTTTTTAATGTGCTGGACCTGGAGTTTATGGCCCTGTAAACTGAATGTTTTACCCTATGTTTTTTTAAACTTATATCATTGTTGTTGAACCAGTTCTCACATTTCTTGCCACTATGTTTGGTGCAACAAAGGGAAGAGGAGTGAATTAGCGGAAGGGGAAGTCACCGATCTTACTTTCACTATGTGATGTTTTAACATGGACCTATGGTAGTTTGCTTAACATGAGACAACAAACAACTACTAAGCCTCAATATCAAGCTAGTTGGGGCTGGCCATATGAATCCTCAGAATCCATTTGCTCAAATTAGATCCATCTTTTTCGAACATCGATAAATTTGGTTCTCTGACCTTAGAAGTTCTCCACATTTTCTACTGACATACAAATTTCCTGACAATATTATATTTACTCCTTGCAAATATTGGACTAATGTAAGTGTTAACAAGACTGAGTATTAATCTCAACTTGTGCTATTGCCATATGGATCTTTCTCTTCCATTGCTCTCTGTTTTCCGCAATGAGGAAAATTTGCTTCCTACTTTTCCTTCAAAGTTGGGAGGGTTGCATATTTCCCGACTTCTACTTCTTTTTTTATTTCCTAACCAAGAGAAGGAAATAGTTTTCACCACTTACTTTTACTCTTTTCGCTACCATTCTTATCATCAAGTCAACCAAAAAGAGTGTCAAATGTTTCCATCTTTTTTCTCCTCAAGCTTGTAGCTTCTTATCCTGAAGTGGCAGTGCACCTCATTTACCTTGTGATAGTGGTTTTGTGAAATATGTTGCAGTTCGCTCAGAGGATATGTATGTGATCTAAACAGGGTGTTGTAGAGTACATCTGGGGATATGAACATCTCTGTAGCAAATTGAACTATTGCAACTCTTTTGTATATTTTATTGTGATGTAATACTATGCCTTCATTAGGGCGTGACATTGAGGATCATGACTATTTAATGATGCCTCAATCAATCTCAAAATCATATATTTAAAGACATAAAGACATTAGATAGTACTTTAGAAGTAGCATTTAAGGAAGTTCATTAATGAACTCAGTGCCTGCACAAGGTAGGGGTAAGGTCTGCATACACACCACCCTCCCCAGACCCCACTTGTGGGATTACACCGGGTATATTGTTGTTGTCGTCGTTAATGAACTCAGTGCAAACATGCAATCACACACAACACTTTTAGATAGTACTTTAGTCCAAGAATGTAAGCAAGTTTGTAATGAACTCAGTGCAAACATTCAATTGCACACAACACTTTTAGATAGTACTTTAGTACTAGAATTTAGGGAAGTTCGTTCATGAACTCCGTGCAAACATGCAAATGCACACAACACTTTTAGATAGTATGCTAGTACTAGAATATAAGGAAGTTCGTTAATGGATTCAATGCAAACACACACAACACTTGGTTTATGTCAGGATGTATCTGTCCACTACTTGGAGAAATTGGCTACAGTTTTCTCAAGTACCAATTTCTGGTATTTTATTTAGTGCGCCTTTCATGGTTGAATAAAGACTGAATAAAACTATGATGAAAATAAGAAATGCTTACTAGCATGGAGGGATGCTTGCATTCATAATCTGTTACATTAGACATTGCTGGGCCACTGGTATAGGTGATGGGCGTGAGATAAATCTTCTGCTTCTCTTGGTAAGGGGTGCATTATTGGCTTCATAAATTGGAGGTTGTGAAAATGGTGGAAGATTTTGCTTTTTCATGTAGGCCAGTCCAAGTGTTGAAGTTGCCAAACACTTTACTGCAAAGTTGTTTTTGTGGATACGAGATGCTGTTTAATCTGGTGTGAAACAGAATTAAGTTATTTTCCTTATTAGATCTTTTCAAAAAGGTTCTTTGTAGACTTTGAGGTTATGCTGTTTTTGGAGCGTTGTTTTTAATTTGAAGGCTCCTCACGAGTTCTCGTTTCCATGTTCAGCCCCTGTATTCTCCACTTGTTATGTGGTGTGTGAAATAATCCATGTGACGGCATGCTTTTGGTCACTAACAGCAGATTTCTGCACTCTTCTTGGTTGTTTATTCCAATTCTTACATTTCAAATCCATTTCTTGATGTATCTTAAGATGTGGTTATCTTTACATTTTCACTGAATGGATGCTTTGCATGTGTTGGAAACTTAGGAGTTTTGTTACTTGCATGTAAATGTAGGTTTAAGTTATTCCATGTCAATTGCTGTAGTTTGGTACTAGGTGATTGTTTTGGGCATTCACGTATGTGAATTCCATTGCTATCTTGACCATTGCAAACCTCTTCTTTTCCTAATGTTGCACTATGTTTGGTTCCTTTCTCTTAACAGGTACTTGGTCCTGGCAAATATGCTGATGGAGTCTGAAGTTAACCCTTTTGATGGCCAAGAAGCTAAACCGTAAGTGCACAGAAGTTTTTGTTTGCAAGATTCAACATCAGCAACTTGTCATTCTTATGACTGGACTAGAGCTGCTTTGTGTCCGTGAATGACTGTTTATACTTTTCAGTTACAAAAATGACCCTGAGATATTGGCAATGACAAACCTTATAGCAGCATATCAACGAAATGATATCTTGGAGTTTGAGAAAATTCTTAAGGTACAGTCGTTCTGTAAATTTCAAAATATTACGTGTTGGTCCTACAGTCTGTAGTTGGTTTTATTCTTTACTCTATCATTTTGAACGTGCTTTTCTCGAAATTTTAACAGAGTGATAGACGGACTATAATGGATGACCCATTCATTCGGAATTACATTGAAGATCTTTTAAGGAAGATTAGAACCCAGGTTTTACTGAAGCTCATCAAGCCTTACACAAGAATCCGGATTCCCTTCATATCCAAGGTGATAAGTCACAGTCTCCTTTCTTTCTTGGGAATCTTACAGCTTCTTCCTTTTTCCCTTTCTTAGTTTTTCCGTGATGGCCGTTGTCTCTATCTATCCTATTCCCTGCTTTATCCATTACCTCTTCATTTTTCTTAATTCTGTTTTAAGGGGGCAGAGTGTGTGAGTGGATCAAATTTTATCAGCTAGCTGTGTTTAGGACAGCATAATAGTGACTTACACTACTTTATTAAGACTTAACATAGACATGACATGAGTACACTAAATTTGAGTAGCATAACGTTGGACATGAGTACATTGAATATGAGTAGCATAACGTTAGACATGAGTTCGTGGTACATGGAATAAGAATAAGATTACTAACCCACGAAATGCAATGCACTTCCTAATTAGTTTTCTCATATTACTTAAACGTACAGGAGCTGAATGTGCCGGAAAAAGATGTTGAGGACTTGTTAGTCTCACTAATCTTGGATAGCCGGATTGATGGCCACATTGATCAAGTGAACGGACTGCTAGAGTGTCGCGACAGGTCAACTGATAATCCTTGAAACAACGTACCGTTTGCTAATTTGCTTAATGCTACCTAATTTCACTTGCTAACTTGTTTTACATGATGTGTTTGTGCACACAGATCAAAGGGGATGAAGAAGTACACTGCCATAGATAAATGGAACACACAGCTAAGGTCTCTCTACCAAACTGTTGGCAACAGAGTATGTTGAGGTTTATATAAACCTATACTCATCCCAGTTTTGTTTCATTAATTTTAGTTTGTTGCTAGTAGTAAAGTTTTTATCTGCCTTTTATACATTGTAATCCTAGGCTCGCATTATCAAATGAGCAAATCACAGTTCATAAATAAGGTAAAGGAATATTCTAAGGCGCTACATTAATAAATTGCATATTTTCATATTATTTTGTAAATAGATATTTGTGATTGCATGCTATTATTAGAAACTTTTAAATACATACAAATTTTACAAAATTTAGTGATCCAATAAATCAACAACAATAGTAACTAGCTATTCTTTAATATAATCCTCCCACAATATGTTATAATTAATCTTTCACGTGTTAAAGAAACAACAAGATCTTTCTTAACCCTTCCAGGTGAGCGGAAAAGAAAGAAATGATTAATATATTTAAGATAATTACGCATTTACNTATATATATTGAAATCACACCTTAAAATTTAAAATCTAACTTTTTTGAAAATTAAAGATTTAAAATTGGAGTTAAAATTTTATGCAAATTTTATTAATAAATATTAATTTCAATTCAAAACTTCCAACTGAGGTCCCAAATCATATGATCAAATGACTACTTAGTACTCCTCCCACATGTATAGTGAAGGTTAGACTAAGTTTGAGTAATAAGATTTGAATGAGACTAACTAATTTGTCCACAATTATGCAACTAAACTACTTGTAATGTAATATACTCATCGTTTATTTTTACTTATCATGTTTCAGTAAATTTAAAATCAACTTAAATTTAAAATTTCTAATTAAAAACACAAAAGTATTTATCACTTCATTGCTTTCTTTAGGAGTCATTTGGTATGCGGTCGGAATAGGATAGACAAAGTTATCGTATGGATTGAAATAACTCACGAGATTAGTTATTCCATCATATATATGTGGAATAACTTATCACGTTATTACGGTATAAATGATGGGATAAATAATTTCGAGATTAATTAATACCTCTAATCAAACGCTGAATAAAATAATATAAATAATGAGATAAATAATTCTAAGACTAGCTAATACCTCTTAACAAAAATAATCATACATTTTAGCTCAAAAGTATTATTTCTTATATCCCTTGTCTCAAACGATCTCTCAATGTTATATTATGATATAAACGATTGGATAAATAATTTTGAAATTAACTAATACCTCTAATTAAACGCTGAACAAAATAATATAAATAATGGGATAAATAATTCTGAGACTAACTAATACCTCTAAAAAGATAATCTTATATTTTATCTTAAAATTATTATTTCTTATTCCTCGTACCAAACAACCCGTCTTTTTATATTCATTAATGCATGATAGCACAGGTACAGTGTCAATCATTCAAATGTCTACATGATGTGCCAAGAGTAAGAAGCCAAGTCATTGATGGATCATTTGCTAATTAGACATAAAATTAGATAAATAAGAAGGCATTCCTGTTTTTTAGGTTTTTCAGTAGTTTTGTCATTTTTCATGACTAATCATATATAGTTCCATCATTAATATTTTGTGTGTAAGGAATTTGACAAGACATACATCTTTATGCAAATATCCTTCTTTCTTTTTTTACTATTTAACTTAAAAATTATTTATAGGAGTGAATTTATCCGGTACGTACTCGAAATATAGATAGAGGCAAAAATTTTATCAAGAGAATTTAAAATAAATTTTCACGTTATGTCA
>JACEIK010000261.1:471553-484156 GCA_018107945.1 Datura stramonium
ATACTGTTTAAATAAAAGCTATAATATTTGATTGAATCCGTACTTAAACTTCTAGCTCCGGCCCTTGATGTCGAATATATATATAGAGAGAGATATATGTATGTATGTCACTTAACTACCAAAACTATCAAAATTAGAGATAGATTTTTTTTGTATTGATCTCCAGCAAATACATATTGATGAAAAAGCTGTATATTGATATGTCTCATCTTTATTATATTAGCACATTTTAATTTCTAAATTAGGATTTTATGTGGCTATATATATAGTACAGTTGTTTGGATTTGATTTGATTTGATTTGATTAATAGAGTTTGAAAAATGTATATATTAATGTCCATTAATTTCTGTCATTCATGTGCCAATAAAATGTTGGGATTATATTTCAAATTTAATTTATATGTACACACCAATAATGTAATGATTATAAGTCAAAATTTGCATTTTATGTGGCTAGCTATGTATGACACAATTATTTATTTTCTTTTTTCACAAATCTAATTATTTATTTTCTTTTTTATGAAGGGTTTGTGTGTGGGGGCAGGGGGAGATGGAGGTGGNGTTACAGCCTGATACTTTTGTGAAGAGTGAAAAACTTATGATATAAGAAGGTTTGGTTCAGTCTGTTCATTTTAATTTGCGCTAACTGTTTAAATTATTTGACGTTTTTTCTCACTGATGATCAACAATTCTTTTTCTAGAGTCAAATGAGCGAACATCCCTCTCCTTCCGATAGAGAGATTTGAATCTCAGCATAACTTTTCCTTAAGGTCGGGGGTTAATATATTTTCAACAAAAATACACAATATTTTCAAGTGAAATCTTATATGTTAAAATTTTAATCAAGAGCAAGACAGTATATACTATAAATTAAGTACTTTTAAAATTTCAATTGGTAAGCTACTAAAAGCACAAGATATAAAACAAAAATATCATACTTAGTATATTTCACAAGTAGAATTTAGAAAAAAAAATTTGACACGATTTTCTCAGGATTCGAGGATCTCTATTTCTTCACCTATATTGATTTGGGATACAGACAATTTATTGAGTGGACTACTCTCCCATTTCAAAGTATTTTCTCAAAAATTTCAATCTTATTGACTACGGTAATAATCGCGGCTATAAATGTGAAAGATCCCTTCTTTTATTATATTTCACATAGTTACAAATAAATTCTACCAAACTCAAGTTCATAGAACTATGAAGATTTTTAAAAAGGAAAAAAAAAACATACTCATATATAGGCTTAATGGTGCTTTTAATTTCCTTATTTTTTTTCATATTTCTTGATCTATTCTTGTACTTTTTTCTTGTGTTTTGATAAATGCAGGTCCATAAACTCAAACAAAGAAAAAAAAAAGAAATTAAAAAAATGAAGGGATGGGTAATGCAAGTTGAGGAATTATTAATTGCTCATGAACAGAAAAAAGAAAACATTTCATGCATGATTCAATGCATATATATGGCCACAAAATAATTACTCAAGTAGGTATTTCAGATAAATTTGTATTTAATGCAATGACTATAATATACTGTAATTTCATATATATAGTCAGAGAGAGTATAATATACACAGATCTTATTCTTAACTCACAGCGGTAGAGCAATTGTTTCTGAAAGACCTTCGCGTTAAGTAACACACATCAAAGCAATTTGAAAAGAAAAATACAGAAGCAAAGAAGATAAACAATAATAAGAAAAACATTGCGGACTTTATCCTTACCCAATAGAGGTAGAACGTTTGTTTCTGAAAGACCCTCGGCTCAAGTAACGCATATCAAGACAGTTTGGAAAGAACAATACATAAGTAAAGAAGACATAACAAATAATAGGGAAAATATTAGATAACATTCAAAAAAAAGAACGAAGAAGAAGAAGGAAACAATAATATAGTGTAATCTCACGTAGAGTTTGGAGAGGGGAGAGTGTACGCAGATTTTATCCCTACTCATGAAGGTAGAATAATTGTTTCCGAAAGACCGTCAACTCAAATAACGAATATCCAAGTAGTTTGAAAAAAAAATAAAAATAAAAAAGACATAGCAAATAATAGAGAAAACACTATATAGAATTAAAAAGAAAAAAAAATAGTAACAATAACAAAATAACGTAATAACTGAAATAAAAGAAATAAAAAATTATATTTAATGTAATGAAATTATATATTATATTGGAGAAGCCATAATATTGGTGAATATATAACAAGTGGAATAATTTCAGCATGGCTAAAAAATGTACTATGTTTTCTTGTCTACAAGGGTTATTAGTTAAGGTGTGTCATGTACATTATTCATTCATGGGATGTCATACGTACAACTTAAATAAATAGCATGTGAAAGAATTTGTCCTTGGTTTCCAAGTATTTAGCAAAAAGAAATTGTGAATTGTTATCGTATAATGTTTTGTATGTAAGATTGAATAATATATGAGCAAAAATATTAGATTTGAATCTAAATTTACACCACTTTTAAAAGGATAAAATATAAATGTTGATCTAAAAAGACAGAGACATTTGCATAAATCAACCAAAAAATTTGACGGATTTAAGTTAATATACACTGACAGTTATAAAGATATTTTTTTACATTTTCACCGAATTTTGACCGATAATAGCAGGATAGTTACCATTTCATTAAATTATCAATTAATTTTTAATCAGAGACTTACCTGTAATTACGTAATAAATGACATATATTGTGTAAAATTTGATGGACAACAACCAAAATTTTATTCCAAAAGTGTTGGAAATTCTTTTATTTGTATTTTTCATCAGATATATGCTACTCGCATTGGAGACCGACTATATTTGGATTGTGTAGAGAAGTCTCACAGTTGGGTACATTATAAAGTACTCCCTAATAACAAAGACGATTTCATTTCTAGAGCTCGAACTCAAAATCTCTGATAAAAATAAAAGAGTACTTAACACTCCACGACAATCCTCGTTGATGTCGGAAGAAACTTGATAATGTAGTTGACAAGAAGTTAGTTGGTTGTATGGTCCATTATAGTTGAAATTAAACCATAGAATAGACCAGCAGCCGGACATGGACCAAACCCTTTGCCATAAGCTAACAAAGAGCAGAAGCCCAAAACCAAGACAAGGAGATCTATGTCTCCATCATATGTAGGCACTCAATTAAAGTTTTTTTCTGGAGAGGGGTCCGTTTGGTCATGCGAGATGAAATCATGATATGAAATCATATGAGATGAAGTTTGAAGTTTTGTTTGGACACGCAATTTGAGATTTTTAAGTTGTATTTTTTTCTCGTGAACATAAGAACCTCATAAGTTGTAAAAGCTATTCAAATTGCCAAAATTCTTATACAATCTTATCAAATAAGTAAAAGTTCATATAAAATATAATATACTATCACAAAATCATTCTCAAAAAAATACAAGTTAAGAATCGAACTTTAATTCAATAAAAAGTAAAATTAAACATGAGTTGTAGTATACTACTCTTTAATATAATCCTCCCACACAGTATGGATAATCTCCTCACGGACAATATAATAGTTGACAAAAGTTGTTTACATTTATTAAATAAATAGTTGGTAAATATAGTTGGTATATATAAAATGATAGACTTTTTTTTTATATATAAAATATAAACTTGTGGGGTTAAATTTTGTATTTAAAAATCTCATCTCATGATTTGAAATCCCAAATCAAGTTTTTTGGAGAATTTAGAATTTCATCTCATGATTTGAAATTATGAGATAAAATCACGTGTCCAAACGCCTACTAAATTTGTGCTGAGGATCCCTCGGACTTTAGTGCAAATAGTGTGGTAACTTTGAAAAAAAAGATGTTCACAAATCCTGGTGGATATCGCCCAGGATAGACGGAAATTTCACCAACATATTTTATCTTGAATACTAATACAATTCGGTTCAAATCAAACTCCGAATGACTCTAATTTGATGTCTAACCTTCTAATTATTGCTCTCAAACGCGCACACAGATGATATACACGATCAACAAACAATAAAAGGATGAGATCGAGTATTATCTCATAGAGACTTGTTATTGATCAATTATTATCTAAATTAAATTAATACTAATTATTTATCCAGCGATTTTTCACGATACTAACGTTTAAATAAATTATATCATAGATAAAAAATATCTCAATAAAACAGAAGACTAGAAAATGATATATGTTTGAACACATACAAATTTCAGTAACACAATAAAGGATCATCTAGAAGTATCTGAGTATAACTTAGGATCATACCTCAACATTTAATGTAAGGACAACAACATGTATAAATCATGACTAAACACAAGTATACATTATGTTTCTCTATTCTCTATTCGACGAATCATCTGGTGCATTTAAAACTAGATTCGCTGATCTTTAATTTAACGATTAAATTAGATTGATATACATACGATAATATATATGTTGGAATTAGTTTTTAAATAATTTTAATGATAACTTAACAAAATGTGCTTGACACATAAAAGCAGTAAAAAAGATACGGCCCAAAGGATAATCGCGTTCATGAGTTACTAATGTATTTGTGGAATTCTAGTACTTCGATATTTGCAGGAAAAAGGAAGAAAAAACTTGAAGTCAACAAGGATTTTATAAGGAAAGAAATTCTTTTTTTAAGAAAAGAATTAAAGTGCAAGCTAAAAAGGAAAATGAATATTTGGCAAGAGATTGTGAAATCCTAGAAGGAGTCAACAAGATCTTTCAAATAAGGAAAAAGAGTCTAAAATTTCCTTCTCCTAGTTGAGGATAAACAAACATGTGTTCTGTGATTATAAAATAAGAAGCCATCACGTCAAGAAAGGGCATTCACTCACGAAATACTCTTCAGCAAAATCCATCATTCTTGGACATTCAATTGTCATTCAAGTTGAAGAGAGTTGACCGGTTCTAGAGAAATTCCTCTAGTTCTGTTCCGTTGTAGTTTAGGTCTAGGTGTCAACTTGTAGTGAATCAGTGGACTTTGATCAAAATGATAGCATTTGATCAAAATCATAGTTTCTAGATAAAAATATTGACGTTAAATTGATGGACTATATATTGTTAATTTGGCTTGAATCGATTTCACGAGGTCGACAAACAGGATCGATTAAAATAGAGGAACAATCGATCCAGTCCGACAATTTTTCAACAAATTATTTTTTTTTAAAAACCGACGAACTGGGTCGGTTTTTCAGAAATATACATAAAAATGTATCTACTTGAAATCAAACCTATATATTTACTATGACATTGAAAATTCTACCACTCAACCAGAAATGCTCTTTAATGAAATATTTCCAACATTTTTATTTGTACTTTTCAACTACAATTTTGCACTAAAAAAAACGAAGGAGTTCCTCATTTTTTGTATTAAAAAGAAAAAATTTGAGGAACTGCATCGATTTTCTTAAAATTTTGAATTTAAAAGTTATAATTTTGCATCGATATTTAATTACAATAGCACAATGATTAAAAATCATAAATTACATCCACCGCACCACAAAACAAATAAATTAGAATTAACTAAGAACTTTCTCGCTAATCTGTTGCTAAGTTACTCATAGTTAATAGAATTTTTTTATAATCCACTGTCAATTCATCACTAAATAAAATTAGCGACGAATTTTATTATTTAATGACCAAATTTGTCCATGTTAATTCCTAATTCTTTTATAGTAATGTCCTATTGCTACTTAGTTGTCACTACAGACATTGTCTCCCTCTCCCTCTATATATGTCCCATTTGGTTTCCCTACATTCACTTTATGTGGATGTCCATTGCCTTCTCTAATTAATATATTCCCTCAAATTCAAAATAAGCGTTATTTTTAATGTGAACATACCCCTTAAGAAAATTATTCATTTTAAAAAAATAAAATATATTTTTACCAACTTACCCTTTATAAATATTTTGAACAAGATATAACTCTTTACTGTTTTCTTGGTTATACAAAACTCTCTCTATTTAAATAAGGGTAAAATTGGAAGAACATCATTAATGTCTTCTTGATTACGTAAAAACACTACTTATTTTGAAACAAAGTTAAAAGACTAAAGCATCACTTATTTTAAAACGAAAGAAGTAACTTAAATTCATTTAATGAGTTGAAAAGAATATTCAGAACTCAATTTAAACTTTTTTAAAAAAATTGTTTATTTTTAGTATTACTATAAAGATAAATTTTAAAACAAATATCTTCATTGATTATATGAGATGATAAGTTCATATTTGGATGTTTTAAATTATTGAAAGTTTTCTCTTTTAAAAAAAATGTTTATGCCAAATAGATGAAAATAACTTATGTTAGTTATCTTTTTTCTAGCATAATTGATATTATTTGCTCCATTCAACACATTTATATAGTAATATTCAATATCTTCTTACAACTATCATTAGATACTATATATCCACTAACTTTTGATTTAAACAAATTTGGAATTGACAAAAAAAAAAAAAATCTTTTCTCGTACATCTAGGGTTACCGCAATCATAAAATCGCTAATTTCCAATGAATTCGAATGTCTATTTAAAATTTAATTTATTGGTAAGAGATTTTGATCATGAAAAAATATCAAATATATTATCGACAAGTTAATATCTGATAAATTTATCAAAAAAATAATAATTTTAAAATTGTAAATAGAAGATATATTTTGTTTGAACGATTATGACCTACTATCAATTAACAATAGTGTCATACACTCATAAATATGCTATGCTAGCACTAGTTATGTGTTTTATGTCGAGACCTTACTCAAATTTTTCTTATGTTTTTGAAAAAAAAAATTGAAAAAATCAGAGACAAAAAAAACGATTTTATTTATTTGATTTGATTTATGGATTTAAAAATTTTACATAGTTATTTAATTTGATGAACAAAAAAAAACTGAACCAAACCAAATGTTATACTCCCCTACTCATTGGTAAAACAAAAAAAATCATGAAAAATATTATTGACGAGCTAATTTTTCGATCGAATCTGTTAGAAAATCACTATTTTCTATTAGTGGAATACAAGATATATTTTGTTTCAATTATTATATGCTATACTAGCAAATAAAAAATAGTGTCATACACTCAGGAAAAAGGAGAAAATTGTAATATATATNGTCCAAATATGCACCAGAGCTGCTGGCTAATCAGAGAGCTCGGGTGAGAAGATACTAGCAAATAAAAAATAGTGTCATACACTCAGGAAAAAGGAGAAAATTGTAATATATATTTGATATTGATATTGATATTGATTAGATCCTTTGTACTAACATTTTTTCTCTTATCAAAAAACACGTCTTCCCATACAGTCAACACGTTTATTCAAGCAATTTCACATGGAGTGATGACCCATCTGCCCACTCTTGTCAAACATATTTGCATGGCACATTTGGTTTAATGCATGTCAAGAATTTGTGTGAAAAAAAAAAAAGAAAAAAACGACGGATCAAAAACACGCTTAAAATATTAGGTTTATATAAGTTTTTTATTCGTATTATTAAGTATTTATTTTATCTACCTGACTATCATGAAATTTTCTTAAAACACACCTTAACTATCGATCAGTTATTTTAGGTAGGAAAAGTGAGCAAGTGATAGTAAGTGATGCGTGTTTTGATAAATATTTGATGATAGTTCAGGTAAAAAAATAAATAAATACTTAATATAATTCAAGAAAAAAAAACTTTAAAAAATTAAATGTTTATCAAAACATACCTTAACTATCGGTCAGTACTTGTTTCAGGTAGAAAAAATGAGTAACTAATAGTTAAAATGTGTTTTGATAAACAATTGATGATAATTCAAGTAGAAAAAAAGCAATTATTTCAAAAAAAAGACTTTAAAAAAATTAAATATTTTAAGTGCGTTTTTCGCTGTTGGTCCATAGTAATTGAGAGAGATCTTATTTGTTGGTTTTGCTGTAGTATATGATGTGAAATGTCACTATGAAAGACTAATGGGACTAAAAAGATAAAAGGCTGTCAGGAAAGAAACGTACAAATATGAGCAAAGAGTACATGCGGTTTTGATAAAATTAGTGGTCTAAAGTTAAATTTTAATAAGAGGATTCATATCATGTATATATTTTTATTTATGATTCATTTTTTATCCTTTTTTTGGAATTAAATTCGTGATGAATTTTATGTATGTATCTATAGTTGATATATATCTGTATTTATAGTTCATTCTTATAGATTATTCAGACAAACATCTCTTTTGGGAAAACGATTGAGTCTCTCTGTTTTTTGTTCCATTTTCAAGATGAGTCAATTTATAGATTTAAGATGTGAACAAAATTAGGTAGAATCTATGTCAGTTTTTGGTCTGAATACGGATAAAATGAATAGCTTTGTATATGATTCTTCGAGAAGAGGGGGGATTCTAACAACCTTTCTAATTATTTCGTTCTCCATTTCTAGTAAATAGGATCCTGAGGAAAAGAATTTTATTTTCACCGAGCTAAAACAATACATTGATGGATTAATTAATCGCTTTTTGTTGTTCAAACTAAATCGCTTCGTATTTGTAATTTCTAATTGTTCTAAAGTTTTATAAATTGAATTAATCAAATTTATTTTTTCTCGGAGTATTTATTCACTCGAAATTGTTTGACTTCGAAAATTACACTAAAAAAATAAGAAATTAGCTACGAATTTCGTCGTATAATTGCTCACAGCTAACAAAATCTTTTGGTAAGCCGTTGCTAATTAAATAGGATTAGCAATGAATTTTATTGGTTAGCTATAAAATTCATCAGTTGCTAATTTCAATTTTTGTTAATAGTGAAAAAGAGTCACTTAATTTGCCTAACTATCATAAAAAGTCACTCAACAATTTGTTGTAACCAAAAAGTCACTCAACTATACGTACATAAGTTTCATAAAAATAACAATATGTCAAATATTATCATGTCTCATTTGTTTCCACTCAACTACTTTCGTTGATACTTAAGCATTTGAGCTTTACTCATACGTTTTTCAAGTTTGACTTCAAATTTCATAACTTTATGCGTATTTTTTTGTTTCGATTTATATATCAGAGCTTGACTTGTTATGAATTAAAATAGAAAGAGATAGAAATTCTTTTAAAACTTATAATTTTTAACCTAGTTATTATACTTACGAGACTATATTATTATGTAAGTAAGAAAAAAAATGAGAAGTTTAAAATTACCGAAGGGATATAAGGTCACAAAATTGAAAAGAAGTAAAAATAAGTATTAGAAATTAACTAGGCTTACCAAGGGAACAAATTCTTAATGGTCATGCAAATTGAAAAAAGAAAAAAACATTAATTTTAATTTTTGTGGAGAAGGATTTTTTTTTCTTTTGAAATATAGTGGCTAATAATATCTATCAACTAAAGATAAAATTCATTGAGGCCACTTATTTGGGACACATAAAGCCCATTTATTTGGGCCACATAAAGCCCATTCCAATGGGCCTCCCAAATGTCCAAATGGTTATTATTATTTTTAGCAAGTGAACAAATATGTAACATTCCCATATATTTTTCTCAGCTCAATTTAGGTGAAGTAAATAAATTGGATAAAATGTTAAGTGAGGGTCTTTGAGAATTTTAAAAGTAAATAAGAAATGATTAATAAATAAATAAACTTTCAGCTCAGTTCTTTTTGGGTTGGGTCTGGCCCAAATATTTAATTGGGCCTTTTGTTACTTATATTTAGTTTTAAGTGGAAGAAATTGGCAAATAGCCATTTTTTTGGACCGCTAATCAAGTTTTAGCAGTGATTTTAAATCTATTTAGTGTTTAGCCATTCATTAATGTGGAAAAATATTTGGGCAAAAATACCCTTATGTAAAACTCCAATAAAATATGTTGGAGTTCGGAATTTCCTCACAAGTGAAACTCCAAAACACTATGTTGCTATGCTGAAGTTGGGTACTTTTTAAGGTAAAACTCCAAGACACTATGTTGAAGCTACAATTCAATTTTTCAAGAAAGAAATTTCAACTACAATTTTTGTATAACAATGTCTAGTTCAAACTTGAAGACACAATTATGGAGTTCCAACTTGTCGCAGTTAAAACTGTAATACATTATCCCGGAGTCGAACAAATATTATGCGTAATTTTTTTTTCCACATTATTATATATCAGTATTTCACTCATGATATCTATTTTAATGCATATGTATTTATTATTATTTCGCTCTTGATATCTATTTTAAAACGTTATCATTATTTCACTCACGATACATATTTCAAACTTGTTAAAAGTCATTGAACTTTGAACCTTTATAATTAGTTGAAACTTCACAAATATCCATTCCTAGAGTTTTGACCTTTAGGGACTTTGCGAACCGCAACATATTGTGTTAAGAGTTTTATTTGTCATCGTCAAAAATATTATTTGTCTATATGTTATTTTCACATTAAAAATAATTTGATTTTGTTTTCTTTTCTCCTTTGAGGTACCCCAAAAAAAAAATTAATCAACAAATTCATATCATCTATGTCTAGATGCATCTCGATATGTTCTATTCTTACAATAACATAATTTCTAGATAAAGTAATATTAATCCGAATCATATCGAATTTAATTAATGTTAAGCTAATGCCGAACAAAAGAAGCATTTTTATATTCAACAATTTTCAAAATATTTTGTCAAAATAAATAAATAAATCTAATTTCAACTAATTTCATGAAGGATGAATAGGATTTTTATCAATCAAGTCAAAAAGTTCATCACCAATACCAAAACCAAGCATTCTTGCCATGTCTTTTGTCTTGAGCCTTGGCATTGGTATCTCATTTTGTTTCAACCAAGAATACACTACAAACACCTTATTCATCACAAACAATTCCAATGCCTCTGGATTGAATACTACTCCCATTTTCATACTCATCTATCAACAAAAAGAAAAAAAATATGTCAAAAAATAAAAAGAAACTTGAATTGGACAAAAAAAGAGGCTGCATTTAGGTAGATTGGTCGAAAGTTCTTGGCGTAATGGTAAGAGTTGTTGTCATGTGATTAGAAGGTCACGTGTAGAAAACACCGGTGGAGTTAGAATTTTTCACTAAGAGGATTCAAAATGTTAAGAAATAAACACGCAAAGAAATCGAGAAAATGCAACATATAGTATGTATACATCAGAAAAAAAAATTGACCTATTTATATTATAGTAGTTTTCCGATTGAAGGATGCAAGATAAGATTGCGTATAATAGACTTAATGTGGTGCAACTCATTCTAGGGGACCCGCCGATTAACAGGGTCAGAAATGGGGGCGTAAGGGGATTCATCTAAAAATAATTAACATTGTATATATATATATAATCAAAATGATCATTTATNTGTTGAGTTCTTTTATACGTATCGAATTTCTACAATGAAAATTCTAGTTCCACCACTCAATGTCAAATTTTAGCTTAATGTTACTAGTTTTCATCTTGACCCATTACTTTTCACGCGAAACACAAGTTTATGCGTAAAAATTCACTAAAAGAATTACAACAAATAATAGACACGAACCGATAACTTTAAAAATCGAACGGGTTCAATACAAATAACTTTAAAGATTGAACATATAGAACTTAAAATCCTGAATCCGCCACTGCCCGACGATAGTGTGAACTTAGTGCTCTAGCTTCCCTAATTTGTTTAGTTGAATCAAGAATTCAATATCTACTATAACAAGTTAAAATATATTGATAGCATAAGAAATATTTACACTATCAGCGTATGTAAGTTAAATTAAAAAAGAATTAGATACCTGATGAGGTACCAACATTGCTGCATAACGTGCAAGTTCTCCAGCTCTCCAATCCAATAAAACTGGCAACCATGGATAAGTAGCATCTAGTCTAACAAACCATAGTCTTATATCTGGAAATTCTGATAATTCTCTTGGATCATATTTTTCTTCTCTTTTGTAGTTTATTGTAAAACCAATTGTCCTTTCCATCAACTCTTTTGGCTTGGCTATTACATTTTGCAACAATGATTAGCTTGCATCATATATAAGTACCAAAGTTTTAAAAAGACGTTTTTGAGGTGAGTTCTGAAGCGAGACGCACTAAAAATGGCCCGGGGGTGGGGGCGAAAGTCTCAAAAGGCGCATATGCCTAGGCTTGAGACGCGTTTTTATGTTAGGGCGTAAGCACATAAAATTTCTTTCAAATTAAAACAAAATTTGTTGAATAAGTCCTTTATATAATACCTAAATTCTCGTTCAAGTACTATTTTCTTCGTTTTAATTTGTTTGTTTGGTTTTGACTTGACAATGAGTTTAAGAAAGTGAAGAATAATTTTGTAAATTAAAAATATGTAAAATGTACCTAAATGTCTTTTAATCTTGTAGTCTTAAACATGATATTTAGGAAGTTGAAATTAAAGAGTTGCCAAAAAAGGAAAAAATATTTTTATTAAACGGACTAAAAATAAAAATAAGATAAATAAATTGAAACGAATGGGACTATATAAAATTGGATAATATTATGCCTTTAATGATTCTATTGGATAAATATGGAAAAGAAGAAAGATGAAAATCTAGTGTGTGTGTGTCTCTATATATATATATTAATTTTTGCCCTATCAAGTCGATTTTATCTACCATATACAGAAGGTAACTTATATCAGAGGTGGATACAATATTGCGAT
>JACEIK010000261.1:511816-523712 GCA_018107945.1 Datura stramonium
TTTATCTTATGTGTATGTTATGAAATATGTCAGGCCAAGGGGAGATTTCATAATCCCTTTCCCTTAAGACAAACGACAAGCTAGCGAGTTTCTGAGCTCTAATGTCCCTTGAACACGATCTAAAAATTTTATTGAAACTCTTAGGTCATCCGTAGTTCCTTATCATTTATACAAGTTTGAATACATGCATTTAAGTTCTATTTTATATCTTTACATGTTATATGTACTCAGTTCCAGTTATGCATCACGAAGGAGGCTTATGCAGGCCACATGTTTAGTATTCGTCATTTCTGTGTTGTACGTATTGAGCTATTCCAGTATAAGCCATATCGGCTTCATTTATGATTTTGCCTAAGATTTATTGATTTTACTCCAGTGTAGTACACTGGTTGGAGGTTCTGTTATTTTACCCCGTGTGGTACACCGGCTGGATGGATTTTACCTCGATATGGTACACCGGCTGGAGGCATTTTTATTTTTACCCCTGTGTGGTACACTGGCTGGACTAATTGTATATAGATTTTATGGTTGATTTTCTGCTAGCATTTCAGTTATAGTCTTTGTTGTGCATTAGATGGTTGCATTTACACTTCAATAATGAGTTATTGTCAGGTTTCTGTTTTCAGGATTCCGAGTTGTTACTACTCCTTATTTCTAGCCTGTTATCATTTTTATCTTACATGTTTACAGTTTTCAGCCTCTCATACCAGTATATTTTATTCGTACTGACGTCCCTTCATCTTGGGACCCTTCCTGCAATCGTGTTGCAGGTACAGGTCGAGGCTCAGATCATCGGACGTAGTAGGAGCCAGATTTCAGCAGAATAGTGGTATGCTCCTCTCTTCCATGAGCCATGTCCAAGTTTAGACTATTTTCAGTTTTTTGTACAGCATGGGTAGGCCGGGGCCCTGTCCCATGCATTTCAGTTTGTTTACTCTGTAGAGGCTAATCTGGACTAGTTTGTATAGTAGTGTGGGTTGTGTAGTCATGTTGGTTTTTCATTTCTTTGCTTAGCTTTATTGTAGCCTTGTCGGCTTTCCAGGTTGCATATTTATAATTGTCAAGGCATTATTGGCCCAGTATTTATCTTGGTTGGTAGTGATAGGTGGCTTGGTCAGCCTTACTGTTACATTTATAGATGCTATATAGCCGGCTTCTCAATCAATCATGAATCGAGTGCCAGTTGCGCCCTACCCCAGTTTTGGGGCGTGACAGACTTGGTATCAGAGATAAACCGTGTCCTAGGGAGTCCATAGAGCTGTGTCTAGTAGAGTCTTGCTTATGTGTATGTTGTGCACCATACTTATAATCAGGAGGCTATAGGACATTTAGGAATTGTTTCACTTCTTTTACTAATAGTTCGTGCTATAGGTCGAGCTCACAAGTACTGTGATATCTAAATCGTTTTATTATTTTAGAGTATGCATGTGACAATGAAGATGACTACGAGGTTTATTGTCATAGCTGTTGAGCACGGTATTAGTCGCCCTCCAGTGGATCAGAGAGACAGGTTAGAGGCTCAGAGTGAATCTCCTGCCCCAAGTATTACAGTTGATCCCGCACCGACCAGAGAAATGGCAGATAGACCTCCAGCTCCTCCCGCACCAGCAGTACTTGAGGGTAGTAGAGTGGAAGACCCTCCCACACCAATGGTACCTCCAATTGTTCCGGAAGGACAGGGTCTTAAGGGAGCTGTTCAGCTTATGGCTCATATAGACGCAGGTCAAAGCGACGATTGGAGGCGATGTAGAGACATAGAGTCCAGAAAACTGAGAGTTCCAGGGCCCGCAAGTCTTGAGTTGGAGCCCTCCTATATTCACTGGATCAGACCTGAGCGAGGATCCTCAGTACTTCATCAATCAAACTAATAGGGTGTTAAAGGTGATGCGAGCTACAACAACTAAGGAAGTAGAGTTGGCGGCCTTCAGACTATGTGATATGTCCATATTGTTGTATGAGGCTTGATCTCTATCCGGAGGAGCCGATGCACCACCAGCTGAGTGGGAAGAGTTCTCTGAGGCCTTTATGCACCA
Source organism: Datura stramonium (assembly GCA_018107945.1). Classification (NCBI taxonomy): domain Eukaryota; kingdom Viridiplantae; phylum Streptophyta; class Magnoliopsida; order Solanales; family Solanaceae; genus Datura; species Datura stramonium. The sequence continues at coordinate 513,850 of JACEIK010000261.1, forward strand.
CTATCTACCCCGGAAGCTTCGACAGGCTCAAGCTGAGCAGTTTTTACACCTAGAGCAAGGATTGAGGGGAGGCCTGGAGGAAATGCAGGATTGAGGTCCCCACGAGTGAAGTAATGACTCGTGGTAAGCCACCATGAGGTGTCATGTAAATTGTGGGGTGGAGTTGGGGTATTTATAGGAGAATTGTCTAGTGTACCTAATGGATGGGACCCCATGAGTCGTGGACAGTCCCAATGACTCGTGAGGTGAGTCGTGATCCAGCAAAGTGGTTTTTCATTAATGTTAAGGTAGTGTACTTGATAGGAAGTGACCACGAGTCGTGGTCACGGGGGACGAGTCGTTAAGTTATCCGTTACGAGCCCCAGCAGTCATGTCATCCAGTGTACTTGACAAGCAACCCAACGAGTCGTTATCCATGGTAACGAGTCGTCAGGTCGTCCATTGGGACCCCTTGATAGTTATTTTCAGCGATTTTAGTAAGGGCTTTTTTGTAATTCCTAAGTTCTTGAGGCCTATACTACGTCGTTTAAAGCTCGTTTTAGTGGGTTTTTAGTAGGGGAAAACCTATCCTAAGCCATTATTCTCATGCATGCAAGTTTGAAGGTTTGAAGAGGAGGTTCAAGGTGAAATCTCAAGGTTTCCAATTAGAATCTCAGCTGGGCAATTTGAGGGTGTTAGAATTCACCATTCTCAGGTATGTAAGGCTATGAGTAGGTGTCTTCTTCCACACCCATGCCCAATTCCTATAAAAATGTGATAAACTGGTTATGATCAAGTATGGGGTTTTACCAAATTTCATGATTCTCCAATTTCTACACATGGGTATGATTAGATTATATTTATATTGATGAATTGTGAAGCTTGGGAAGATTTTAAATTTTTTTACAAACCAAGTTGTGATTTCTAAATTATGAAATTGAATGTCCATGGGTGAGAAGTTCATGAATGAAGAGAATGATGTTGAATGTATGATGATAATGAGATTTAACGATGAAAAGCATGTTTCTAAAACTACCCATGATTATGTTGTGGTTTTCAAAATGAATTGCCTAGATCCAAGTATGATAAAGCTTTGGGTGATGCCCACATGTTGATTTAAAGTGATGACTTTCCCGACATAAGCTTACCACATTGTTTGAAGTGAAATTTTCCAATTTTTATTATAAATACTAGCTTGTGGTATGTTGACTAAATATTTCTACATGTATCTTACCACATGATTTGGAGTAGATGCTCTCACCTATGATTGAGCTTGTGGTATGTTTCGAAATAAAGCTTCTCATATGCATTGATTCATAATTGAGATGTATGTCATTATTGAGCTTTGTCAAGGGACAATGTTGAGCTTCGTCTCATACGATGTCGAGTTTTGCATGATTTCATATTAAGCTTTGTCATTAGACGATGTTGAGCTTCGTTATATACGATGTAGAGCATTGCATGTATTGGGAGAAGAGTCTAGTACCGAGAGGGTTAAGGGTCTGTCACCCTATGCCCCAGAACTACGCGTCAACCTAGGTTGATACTATTATATTATTGGGACCTCTCTTGTGAGCTATCCCCAACCCAATTGGCCCTTCAGCTTGATATCAATATCATGGTATCTTCCATCGCCTTGGAAAAGTTATGAACGGCTCTACCCACTTGAGTGTGATAGTTGGGACCACGTATGCTCTATCGTGGTATGTCGATTAAGTGACAAGTCTCCCACTATCTATATAATTCGAATTTGCATATTCATTACTCATGATGATTACTTATGCATGCATGTTCAAAAATCAAGGTTTGGCTCATTGTTTACTTTTGATGTAAATGTTATGTTCATCTTTGAGTCATTCGAGTCAGTCATGATATTGTAAAGCTAAGCATGGTCATGTCATGATAAGCTTTTTATTTCAGAATGAATGCATGTGGCCTTTCTACTTATACTCAAAAGCTTTTGATATGTATGAATTGCTTTAAATGATTTATGTAACTAATGCGGTTTTACTTACCTTGCACACTCGGTACATTCCATGTACTGACTGCATACTTTCTATGTTGCATCATTTCATGATGCAAGACCCGTTTTCCAAGTTCAACTCCGTTCATCTTTCGAGGTGAGTCCTCATCTTTCGAGGACTAGACTTTCAGTTTCACATTGTATTTCAGTTTCATGTTTTGTGGAGTTAGTTGGAGTCTTATCCCATCAAATCATCTAGACTAGAGGCTTTTAGACTTATGTATGTATAGCTTCGGATATTATTCTGATGTATTGTTGTTTGAGACTTTCGCTGAGTTATAATTATGTTTTTTTCACATTTATTAAATGAGTTAGTTTTGGGTCAACTTGGTGTCTCTCAGGGTCCCGTGTCCCATGTCTATGATCCAGATCTACGCTTGGATCATGACAGAAAGGCTAGGTGGCAATGGAGACAACGGACAACACAACGACTCGTTGCTGGAAACAACGAGCCGTTGTCAGCAGGCGTTGGAAGAGGTTGGGTTCAGCAGGTGGCATACAACTAACCTTCCAATGACTCCTTGTGGGTTGAAATGAGTCGTTGTTGTCGGTCATTGCTTTGGTGCAAGAAATTCCAGTGTAGATGACGGATCGAGACCACGACTTGTTGGAAGACACCACGAGTCATGGTGAAGCCCATGGTAAGCAGGTTCAGATTTTGCAGTGAGCAAGCAACGGACGATATAAGGGATCGTTGTTTCAGAGGACGAGTCGTCCTGTCCATATGTTGGTCAGTTCTGAAAGTATGCTTCAACAGTACAAACCACGAGCGACAGAACGGGTCGTCGTTAGCTCTAACGACCCATTGGTTCCGTCCGTTAGTTCAGTCTGGCCAGTTTTTAGGGCAGATTCATTAAGGGTGTTTTCGACTTTTTCATGCTATTAGACCCTAAACTATGTCGTTTTGCTTATGAAAGGTGGGTTTTTAGGGGGATAATTATTCTAAGTCCCCATTCATGCATGCAAGAATATTGAGAGGTAATCAAGGGTGATTCAAGGCTCTTCTCTTTGGTTCCTTCAATTTCTTTCTTGGGATTTCAAGGGATTAAGAATTAGTTGTTCTAGGTATATAAGGCTATCAATGGGAGTTTCCTTCCTCACCCACAATTTTATGAAAATTCTAGCAAAATCTTGTGGGGTTTTGAAGTAGATTTGTATAAAAGTCTAATGATTTGATAATGGGTTTTGTGATTTTAGATTCTCATCATAATCTATGGGTTTTAATCAGTTTTTATTATTTAAATCATTTATAATTTTATCAATTTTGATTTCTATAAGATTAAGCTTAATTATGCATGACCCATGATGTATCGATTTATGATCTACTTTTCAATTATTGATACTTGCAAGCCCGACATGAATTTTGAGTTAAATTATGCATTTAATCTATTACCCATCATGATTTTATGAATTTCAAGCTACATGTATGATTTACGAGTATGTATGAACCTTATGAATCATGAATTATGTTTTGGCTGACTCACGGGCCTTATGTCATGGCTAGTTCACGTATGTACAAGTATGTTTATAGTTATCATGATTTAACTAGCCCGTGAATTCATGTATGTTATACTATGAGCACTATATATGTTTTAGGAGTAGTATCGAATACCGAGTAGGTTCGGGGCCTAGGTTATGCCCCGGACCTCATAAACTAAGTGCCACGATAGGTATGTTTGGACCTCCTATGGGACTTTCCCCAGCCAAATGGCCCTTTTCATGGTGATATCACACTTTCATGGTTCTACCCTTAACAAGGTATGAACACCCTCCCAACTAGGGTTACAAGTCAGCTTCATGTGTGCTCATATGGGGTATGTCGGTTAAGAGAATTTTCCATGGTTCCTCATGATTTATAAATGTTTATGATTATGTATCTTGGCTCAAGTTATGTTCAATAAAGCTTTCCTCTTATGATTACGAGTATGATTGCATTACGAATGTTTTGAAAACCTTGAGCCCTATGTTATGTTATGATGTCTATGATATGAGCCTGATGACCTACTCTTATGATAATTTATGAGTTTTATATGTTGTAAATTTTTGTTTTACTTACCTTGCATACTCGGTACATTCTACATACTGACTGCATATATTCTATGTTGTATCGTTTCATGATACAGGATCTGGCTCTCAGGCTCACCCTCCTCAGTAGCTCCCCAGAGTTTTCTATCAGCTTATTTGGTGAGTCCTGATGTTTCTAGGGTCATATGTTCTGAATGTATTATTTCTCTTTAAGATTCAGTATCGTAGGGTTAGTTGGGGAGTCGTCCCATCAACCCGTCTTTCATGGTTAGAGGTTTTTCAGACTACTAGTTGTATTCAGCCGTCATGTATGGATTATGTATTGTCCTTTCTCTATATTTATGACATGTTTACATTTTATTATATTAAGTCTTCCGCTTATGTGATTGAATTAGATGTATGCTCATGTCATGGGTTGAATTGGAGTCTCTCGGGGCTCCTTGTCCCGTGTCTACAATTCGGGTGTATGTTCGAGTCGTGACACTATCCCATCAGCTCATTAGTTATATTAGAGGATTTTCATATAGTATGTAGAATCTCAAGTTGTTAGTGTTTATTAAGTTTATGATTATTACATGTGTGGACTTCCGCTTACTCATGTCTAGTTTATCAATTTCTGTTAATTTATGCTCTTTGGCCACTACGTTAATTCCATGGGTTGAATTGGAGTCATTCGTGGTTCTAGGTTTCGTGTCCCAATTCGAGGTCTCAGCTCAGGTCGAGACAAACTTGGTATCAAAGAAAAGGTATAGTGTGTCCTAGCGTGTCTGAGAGCTCATTAAGTAGAGTCTTTTTCATGGGTGTGAAGCGCGCCACACTTATGGAGGAGAGGCTACAATTTTTAAAAAATTTCCCTTCTTTCATGATCCATGTTGTGCGATGAAGTATCTCTTATTCCTTCTAACTCGTGCTATACGCGTTTACAGAATATGGCTCCATGCTGTATGAATGGAAGAAGGAACCGAAATGGAAATAGCCATGAGTAAGGCAACATGGATGAGCATCAGTAAGCCCCGCCAGCACCAACAGGTCCTTTGCCCTAGAAGGTCTCTTATTTTGAGTTTAGGGCAGCTTTTCAATTGTTGGCTTAGGCCTTGACCACTTAAGTTAATCAGCAGGTAGTGGCTAATGTTCCCCAGAATAGTAACGCAATGGCAGCTCGAGTTAGGGATTTCCTCAGGATGAATCCCCATGAGTTTCTTAGGCCGAGAGTGGATGAGGACCCATATGATTTTCTGGAGGAGATTTAGAAGATCACCCATATTATGGGGGTGACGACAGAGGAGAGCGCATACTTAGCCTCCTATAAGCTGAAAGGGGTTGCTTATATTTGGTACCATCAGTGGAGGGACGATAGAGCGGTGGGCGTAGTTCCCGTGAGCTAAGATGAGTTCATAACATATTTCTTAGATAGATTTTTCCCTAGGGAGTTGAGGGAGGCAAAGGCAACGAAGTTTGTCAACTTGAGGCAAAATGATATGACTATCAAAGAGTACGCCTTGGAGTTCACCCGGTTGTCAAAGTATACGCTGTAGATGGTTGCAGATCAGAGAGCCCGTGTGAACAGGTTTGTGTATAGGGTGTCAGATTCGTTGGTCAAGGAGTGTAGGACCGTAATTTTGAACAGTGGTCTTGCTTTCTCTTAATTGATGATATATGCCCAGCAAATTGCGGCAGATTAGATGAGGGAAAGGGGGAGAGAGGCCAAGAGGGCCAGAACAAGTAGCTTGGGGTTCTCCCAGTAGAGGTCCAGTGGCGGACATCATCAGTAGTTCCACCAGAGGTCATTGGACCTGGCGCCATCATCAGCTAGTGTCTCATTCAGACCTAGGGGTGATCAGAGGAACAGGTCATCAGGTTCGAGGGGATAGAGGGACACACCAGTAGAGCACACCTTTCTAGACTACAAAAAATATGGTAAGAACCACATAGGAGAGTGCCTAGTCGGATCAGATATTTTTTTCGGGTGCAGAAAACCCGGGCACATGTGTAGGGAATGTCCTTTGGCTAGATAGGGCAATAGTATAGGTCATGCCCAGACTACCAATTCAACAGCAACTCCAACAGCACGTCCTTCTCAACAGAATGCATCCACTAGTGCAGGTGGTGAACAGTGTCAGAACAGATTCTATGCCCTCTCATCACATCAGGAGCATGAGGTCACTCTAGATGTAGTCACTGATATGTTATGAGTATTTCATCTTGATATGTATGCATTGCTAGATCCAGGGGCTACTTTATATTTTGTGACTTCTTATGTTGCCATTAGTTTTGGAGTTAGTCCCAAACTCCTATCAGAACCATTTTCAGTCTCTACTCCAGTTGGTGACTCAATTATAGTTTGACAGGTATACAGAAATTTCCCTGTCACAATCCTTCAGAAATTCACCTCAACCGATCTAGTAGAGTTAGACATGACTAATTTTTATTTTATCTTTGTTATGGATTAGTTTCATGCATGTCATGCCTCAGTGAATAGTAGAACTCGTACAGTAGAGTTTTGATTTCCAGGTGAGCCATTCCTAGAATGGAAGGGTAGTTTAGTTGTGCCTCTAGGTCGCTTTGTTTCCTACCTTAAGGACAGAAAGATGATTTCCAAGGGTTGTGTTTACCATCTAGTTCAGGTTAAGGATGCAACGTCTAAAACCCTGACTCTCCAATCAGTTCCGATAATTGTGTGAGTATCCAGAGGTTTTCCCAGATGATCTACCAAGGGACCCTCCTGAGCGGGAGATTGACTTAGGTATTGACCTTCTTCCCGATACGCAGCCTATATCTATTCCTCCGTACATAATGGCTCCAGCTGAGCTAAAGGAGTTGAAAGAGCAGTTGAAGTATCTCTTGGATAAGGGCTTCATTAGACCTAGCAAGTCCCCATTGAGTGCACCAGTTCTCTTTGTTCGAAAGAAGGATGGTTCTCCTCGAATGTGCATTGACTATCGGCAGTTGAACAAGGTTACAATCAAGAACAAGTATCCCCTTCCCAGAATTGATGACTTGTTTGACCAACTTCAAGGTGCTAAGTGCTTCTCAAAGATAGACCTTAGATCCGGATATCATCAGCTCAGAGTTTGGGAAAGTGACATTCCGAAGACAGCTTTCCGGACTCAGTATGATTACTATGAGTTTGTGGTTATGTATTTTGGACTAACGATGCTCCTGCAGCTTTTATGGATTTGATGAATGATAAAGGGTGTATTTACACACTTTTTATCTATTATTTTTTCATACTTTACTATATTTTAAGAACAAATCATGTGTGTTTTCATGTGTTTTATGATATATATTTATGAAAAAAAGCTAACGCAAATGATTAGATGCTTTCAGGGCTAAAAGTGATGGATTTGGGTGTATTTGAGGTTTTTTTAATAAAGATGAAAGAGTTGGATTGAACAAGGCAAGAACATAACATTTAGCACAATGTCGGCCTTGCTGCGCTATGCATGGCGCTACGCTGCACTGAAGCAGCGCAATAACCAGTGCTGCACGCCAGCCTTGTCCAAGTGCCAACAAGAAAAACCTACTTCAACTAGGAAAAGGAGCTGCAAATCCCAAATCAAATCTATGAAGGAACAAAGAAGACATAAGTTTAATATTATAAATACTCATTATTTCTTTGTAATAGAGAGGACACTTAAAAGAGAATTTTTGAGCCAAGTTTAGACAAGTTAGAGAAGTTTTATTGAGACAATTGTTGTTGAATTGTCCTTCCTTATTTTTGCAATAATTAAGTGAGTTTCTTCCTATCATCTTTTTAAGTATTACTTTATGTGTTTGTCTATGAATGTTATCAATCTACTTATAATTATGAGAGGCTAAAACCTCCACAACTAGGGTTGTGAAAACCATGTCGAATTAACGAACTAGGGTTTGCACAAAGTGATTCTAAACCAATGCTAAATGTTTTTATTGTATTCTCTTTATCTTAAATGTTTCTTAATGTTGCGCAACGTTAGGACTTGCCTGAATTCTTTACTTGCTTGAACCTTGAGAAGTAGAGATTAGGAAAAGAGAATTATAACAAAGCCTTGATTTTTATGATTATTGTATGACTTGAGTTGCGGTCGATGGAAAGTTAATTTGAAACATATTGATAACGGTTAGTATGAAATCGTTCATGAGACCTGACCTGGTGACTGAGTATAATCATCGAATAGGGACAAACCAATTATTTGGATGAATCCTAGTTATCAGTTCTATAAATAAGCATTGGGATTGATCACGCATGTGTACTTGAAGTAGTTATGAACCCATGGGGAATACTTACCCTAGTTATTTGCAAATCTTGATAACAACCACAATTGCAATCTTATTTTACTATTGTTTTTCTTTAAACCCCAAATTTGGAGATAACTCACCAAAAGGTTTAAGTATCGGCATTAGTCTAGTTCTTACCTTATTCCCTATGGGTTCGACCCCAACTGCTTTGTTGGGTTCTTTATTGACAACGTCCTCTTCATACTTTGTCAGAAAGTGTGAGTTTAGCGTTATCAAAAAGTAGCATCGCCCGAGGAATACGGCTTAGGATTAGATTAATTGCTTGTGTTTAACTTTTAGTCTTTATTTCCTATTTTATGTTTTTGTTTTCTTTTTTTAACGTGTCATAGGATAGCATGGTAAAACAAGCAGCCAAAATGTCACCACGACCTCAAAAGGTCTCTTGATGAAGTCTGAGTAACCAAGATACCTGCATCATGCCGCGACGTTAAATCAGGCGCTACTTGAGAGGCAACCCACGATGATTTTAGATTTTTTAGATTTGATGTGTTTGTTCAAGTGTGCAAGAATTAAATCATAAAAAAATAAAAAAATAAATTAGAGCAAAAATAAAAAAAAATAGAGTAAAAATAAATTAAAAATAAAAAAATCGTATAAAAATATTAAGCAGACAACTCAATAGATGAAATTCAATATAATAATAATATTTTTATAAAGGAATTAAAAAGTAAAGCAAAGCAAGAAGTTACATACCTGAGCAGCAGCAGCAAGCAGCATTTAATGTTCACCAAGGAAGACCACATCGCGTAGCTATTTCTGCGCAGTGAAACTCGCGACGCGAGTAGCCAATAACGAAACAAAAATTATTTTTTAATTTATTTTTGACTCAATTTATTTGATGTGAAATTTTTTTCTATACTTATAAATAGTTCTAAAAATATTTTGGAACACAATTTTTAATAATGGAGATGATCTGGAGATGTGAAAAGCTGATTTTGCCCCCACAGAAAATGAGGATTAGAGGCCCAGGATATTCTTTTTTCAATCTTTTACTTTATGCTTTACTAGTTAATTTGCTTGCGCTTCACGCGATCATTAAAAATAGAAGTGAACTTGCTAAGGTGATTATTTAGTATAAATTAATTCATAGAAAAATAATAAATATGAAAAATACTTCAAATAATTTTTTTTATAAAAGACATGTCTAAAGTCTAAACTAATCAAATCTCTTTTTAAGTAAAATTTGAAAGTTTTATAAAGTAATATAGAATAAATAAAACTATCAAAATTATAGTAAATCAACACAAAATAGACACTTCTCCCATTGTTGCTCCCTCATCAAAATAGTCTCCAAAATAATCTTAATAAATACATAAAAAGATACAACAATCTTGAATTGCAAATCCACAAACATAAATATAATCGTCTTTCCTCTCATTAGGGTGGAAAGTATGTACGATATATCATATATGAATAGCAATCTTCTCCATAATACTTATAATATTTTATTTTAATATTATTGCTTTTGCACTGCTATCGATGCACCAAATCTGAAAAATATTACTATATATTATCGTTAAGAGAAGGTCTGCTAAACAAATAAATACAAATTACAGTG
>JACEIK010000262.1:27761-56794 GCA_018107945.1 Datura stramonium
ATATTTAAAAAATATAATTTGGAATAATTATGCAATATTTAAGAGTTATGATAATTAATTATTAAAATTTTATGAATACGAACTAAATAATTATGTAAAAAGATAATTTTTAAAATATGTATATATAAGCAACGTAGGGGCGTAGGGAGGTCAAAATTAGGTGTTAACATTAAGTATTATTTTTATTTTCTTGACATTATATTTTAATATTATTACTGTAGAATTCACACTTAACATCAACCATTCATGGAGAATTTCCGTTAGACTCAGCCAGTTGATAGCCGAGGCATGCTACTTAGCCAAGAGCAGATTGAGAGAATGTGGCTAGACTCAAGTGGTGGCCTGAGTAGATATAGAACTACTTACAATGCCTCAACGAACATTTCATAAATTTCATTCTGGGCTAGAAGGTCTATGTAGTCCCTATGATGATGGTTTGATGCATCAAGAGACAATATTGGTTATGGAGCAAAAGATCGCTGAGCTATCTAGCCAAGTTGAAGCCTCACTGTCTAGGGAAAGATGGAGGGACATAGAGTATTCGGGTATGAAGGTACAATTAGATGTCTTACTAGCTTCGGGGGATTCTAACTTGTTCCAATGATGCAGTTCACCCTATTCAACCTCCTCAATGTTGGCGTATTCACCATCAGGTACATGATCAATATAGCGGTCTAGTAGATGAGCCCAGCGGTTTAGTAGATGAGACCAACAATGATGATGATGATGATGATGATGATGATCATGTGAAAAACACACCTCATTATTATTGAATTTTAATATTGTGTTGGATAAACTAAATTTTGTACTATTTGATCGTTCTTTATAAGAATTATAAAGTGTTTTGCATATTTATGTGATTTTGTTTAATTTATGACTTATGTCTTTTAGACTACAATAAAGTTTATTTAAATATTACGTGATTGGAGAATATTTAGTATATGTGTTTAATATCTTGATTGGTTGATTTAACTGATTATATTGTATATATTATTGAATTGATTTGTAAAAGAAGATGGACAACTGTAAAAGTAGAAATATGCTACTAGTTTTTTTTTTGCAGAAAAGAGATCTCACGAGGTCTCTTATCTATAATTTCATTTTCCAAAAAATGCAGAAAAGTGACTTCAAAAGGTCTCTTTTATTCAAATTTGTTTTCTGCAAAATGCATAAAAGATATCTTGTGAGGTCTCTTTTTTGTAATTATAAAATAAAATAAAAAATAAAAGAGATATCTCATGAGGTCTCTTTTTTGTAATTATAAAAAAAAAGAAAAAAAAGAGATTCCTCATGAGATCTCCTTTTTACAAAAAAATGAAAAATAACTCGGAGACCTCGCGAGGTCTCCTTTTGGAGACCCCATGAAGTCTCTAGAAAAAAGTGACCTATGGTTTTGAGACCTATCATTAAGGTCTCTTTTTCAGAAAAACAGAACATACTCCGGGGTCTTTTTTTTAACATCTCTTTTTATTGTTTATTTAGTAGTATGTCGGTTATCACCGCCACAAATGACTCTTCGATAACATTTGCCTGAGGTGTAGGATTATATTTTCAAAACACATAAAATCGAGCAATATTTCCACTATTGACATAGACAAAATATGGTCCCATATTTGAACTTGTCAGTTTAGTGCTTGGTTATTTACATCATTATTTTTCTTGAGAGCTCTATCATTATTTTTCTTGAAGTTTTTCTAATTAGGCTTCATAGAAGTATTTTTGTGAGTATCATAAGCAACATTATTTGAAGTAATTAAATTTATCTTATGTAATACCCTTAAATCCCTAAGATCAGACCCGAGGCTTGAAACGAATAAAAATAAGATTTTCTGCACCAGGTCACAAGGACGAGTCATCCAGTGACCCGTGAGGTGCACCATTAGTCATTAAGTGACTCATGGGGAGGAGGGTGGACTTGGTTTGATTTTTGGTTTTGGGGTTGACCACGGGTGAGGCCACGAGTCGACAAGTCATTCGTGGCCAGAGATCGGCATGAAGTGGAAATTTAGGCAGTGTAGGGAACGACTTGGTCACCACAACTCGTTGGGTACACCACAAGTCGTTGGGTACACCACAAGTCATTGGGTACACCCTCAGTGGTATGATTTCAGTGTTGCCCACGAGAAGCAGACCACGAGTCGTGGTGTTGAGAACGAATCGTCAAGTCCCTCGTTGGGACTGGCAGTGAGTATTTTCCTGCGAATTTAGTAAGGGCTTTTTTGTAATTTCTAAAATTTCTAGGGCCTAAACTACATTATTTTAAACTCAGTTAGGATAGTTTTAAGAGGTTTTAGCTCATTCTAAATCACTCCTCTCCATGCGTGCAAGACTAGAAGATTCCTAGGGGTGATCAAGGCTAAAATCCATCAATTCTCCTTCAATTTCCTTTGGGCATTTAAGAAAGAGTGTAAGATCAATTTACCCAGGTATGTGAGGTGATGAATGCGAGTTCCTTTCACTCTCATGCTCTGAATTCTTCTCAATTCCATGAAATTTCAATTCTGGATTCAAGTTTCATGATCTATGGGGTTTATGCCAATTCTTGTGAGTTTCTCTATGAACTATCTATGGGTCAATTCCCTCATGTATCAAATTATATTTTATGATCTACGAGCAGATTTTATAATTATTTTTTTTTATCATTAATCTATAGTTTCAAAATGAATTGAATTATGCCCAACTATGCATGCTTCATGAAAAGTCAAGTTATGATCCTATTATGATTTTGATCTTATCAAGTTTAAATTATGGTTTACAATTTATGTTATGAATTCTCTTCAAGCATTCATCATGGATTTATGAATATCAAGTATATACATGTTTTACAAGTACGCATGAATTTCATGATTTATAAATTTATGACTCTTGACTAACTCTGAGCCCTTATTCATGGCAAATCATGTATTATAAGTATGATCAAGTATGTTATGTTGTAATTAGCCATGAACTTCATAAATGATTTATGATTATGATATGAGCCTCATGTGCATATTTTTGGGAGCAGTGTCTAGCACCGAGTAGATCCGCCATTCAGGTAAACCTCGTGGTCTCAGAACTATGTGCCACCGTAGGTATATATGTACGAATGTTAATGTTATTGGATCTCTGTGATATCACATTATGCACGTCCCTTGCATGGCAAGCCTAGGACGGCTCTGCCCACTTGAGCGAGATAGTTGGGGATTATGTAAGCTCTATCATGATGGTGATGGCTATGACTATGACGAGTCCTCCCGCTGTTTCTCGTGATTTATGCATGGTTATGTTATGTTACTTTGGCTCAAGTTATGTTTTATAAAGTTTTCTCTTATGGTTATGATCACGAATGGTTTACGAATGGTTTGAAAACCTTGAGCCCTTCTTTTTACATTATGATGTTTACTTTATGATCATGTTGTCCTACTCTTATGAACTCTTATGTATTTTAACTGTCTATTTTTACTTACCTTGCATACTCAGTACATTTCAAGTACTGACCGCATACTCTATGTTGTATCATTTCATGATACATGCTCTAACATTCAGGTTCAGCCTCGCCATTAGCTGATTCTCAGAGTTCGCATCCCTCCACCAGATTTGGTAAGTCCTTATCCTTTGAGGATATTCAGTTATCTGTAGTTATGTTCTTTCAGTTACAGACTTTGCTTGAGCTAGTTAGGGATGCTGTCCCATCAGCTCATCAGTTATGTTAGAGGGTATTCAGACATTATGTAGAAATCAACTTGTCATTTTTGATTTGGTATTAGCTTGATATGTATGCAGACTTCCGCTATTATGTATGTTAGACTTCTTCTTATTTATGTTGAGTTTTAGATATCATGTTCATGCCATGGGTCGACTTGGAGCCTCTCGGGGGTTCTTTGTCCTGTGTCTCAATCTGGGCCTGTGTTCAGGTCGTGACAAACTTGGTATCAAAGCATTAGGTTTTGAAGTATCCTAGGGTGTCTGAAAGCCGCGTTAAGTAGAGTCTTTTTCATGAGTGTGAAGCGTGCCACACTTATGACTAAGAGGCTATGAAACATTTTAGGAAATGTTCCCTTCTTTCATGATTTGTGTTGTGCGATGAAATGTCTCTCTATCCTTCTAACTCGTGCTATACGCGTTTGTAGAATCATGCCTCCTTACCGAGTTAATAGAAGAAGAAACGAAAATGAAAATATCCATGAGAATGGCAATGGGGATAGGCACTAGCAGTCCCCACTAGCCTCCGAGGATCACGTACCCGAGTAGGTTGCCCATGTAGAGTTCAGGGAAGCCATACAGATGCTAGCTCAGGCTTTGACTGTCCAGGTCAATCAATAGGTGGTAGCGCATGTCCCTTAGAATGGTAATGCGACAACGGCGAGAGTTAGATATTTTCTGGGGATGAACCCTCCGGAGTTCCTTGGATCAAAGGTATACGAGGATCCACATGAGTTTATTGATGAAGTTCTGAAGATCACCCAGATCATGGGGGTGACTGGGGAGGAGTACGCAGATTTAGCCTCATATCAATTGAAAGGGCTTGTACACATCTAGTTCAGGCAATGGAAGGATAGTAGGACGGTTGGAGCAGGGGCCATTGGTTGGGATGAGTTCCACACCGCATTTCTGGATCAGTTCTTTCCTCGTGAGATGAGGGAGCTTAAGGCAGCTGAATTTATGAACCTGAAGCAGGGTAACATGACAGTCTAGGAGTATGCTTTGGAGTTCACTTGTTTGTCCAAATATGCACCAGGGCTAGTGGCTGATCAGAGAGCTCGGGTGAGCAGGTTTGTACACGGAGTAGCGGACTACCTGGTCAAGGATTGTAGGACCACTATGCTTCATTAGGATATTGGTTTTCCTCGAATGGTTTTATATGCCCAGCAGATGAAGGTGGTACACCTGAGAGAGAGAGAAGCCAAGAGGTCCAGGACAGACAGTTATGGGTTCTCTCAGCAGATATCGGGAGGCGGACATCGCCAGCAGTCTCATCAGAGATCATTAGCTCTAGCGCCATCATCGGCTAGTGCAGCATCTAGAACGCGAGGTGATCAGAGGAGCAGAGCCCCAGATTTGAGGGGCCATAGAAGCATGTAGACAGAGCGTACCTTTCCGACCTACGAGAAGTGTGGCAAGAATCATATATAAGAGTGCTTGATGGGATTAAATATCTATTTTGGGTGTGGTAAATCCGGCCACATGCTCCAGGAGTATCCCTTGGCTAGAAAGGGTGGTAGCAGAGGCGTTGATAACGTCCAAAATATACTCCTCATAGGAAGGGTATACACGACCGAAGTATCAAAACAAGTAACCCGACGGGTGTCGGGGTCGAATCCCAGAAGGACTAGTGAGTGATAATTACAAGTGTCGGTTGATAAATTGAAATTAGCTTGAACCACTTAGAATTAACATGAAAACAAATAAGTTGGGGGAGATTGGAATTTTTAGTAGATTATAATTGCAAATTTGGTTGCATATAATAGCAAAATCAGCAAGGTTGTCGACCAGAATGTGAAAGACTAGAGGTGTGGTGTAGATGATATACTAACTAGATAGGGACATGCTAGGTCAGCTTATAAGTTCAATTAGTGTAAATAACCACGAGAAAATAGGTAATTACAACTTTTCAGCTTTATAAATACCTCTTACTAGAGTTTTATCAAACCTCTAGCCACTATTAGCTCAACTTGATCAGATTTGGATTAGTAGTTGCACTAATTTCTAGCTTTTAGCTACTAATTAGGAGTGAAAATGGAATTTTGTCTATTTCTAGCCCAATTTCACAATCTCTCATCCATACCCACTATTAAATTCTCCTCCAATACTTAATTATTCTTTTATAAGCAACAATCAAGTTAGAACAAATAGACCCACCTCATAATCAATAGATCTTCCATTATAGATTGAAGAGAATCTAATAGATTTACACTTAGTTAAACAACATAGAGATGACTCTTGCAATACCAACTCTAATTAAGTATTCATCATCACACACCTCTAGTTAATGATTTAGCTACTCACGATTAAGAAATTCAAAAGCACATTTAACAATAAACTTCATTTAATTTAATAACAAGAGTAGTAAAATCAAGTTCACAAATAGTCTCCAACAATGATTGTACCTTCCTATTAAGAAGAAGAAGAGAATAGTACTTTGCAAATTCTACTAATCAAATTCTCCTTTTCTCTGCCAAAGGAATGTTCTAAATCTAAGAAAGGAAAAAGATGATTTGATATGCTCTGCTATGATATCCTCAATACACAGTACTTTCTCTAGAATTTATATCCAAGAAAAAAGGGCATCTTCTCTCTCTTTTTCCGTGCTGGACAATTTTTCCCCTGAGTAGCGCTCTAGAATCGGCGGGACGACCAACCTTCTGGAACACCGGCTACATTCCCTGCTACTTCACTGCATTCCAGTAGTCAATGGTGGTTCCATCGGTGTTTCACTGATCTCCATCCAGGCACCGTCGATCTTTTTCCCTTCAATCCATCAAGTCAGGTGCCATTCGATGGCTGAACCGGCATGTGCCGTTGGCAACCCGCATTTCGCCGGTGTCTTGTTTCTCAGAAGTGGTGGGAATCGACTCTTGACCGGCTTTTCGTCGGCCTTCTCCGGTGGAACACCGAATTTCAACCCACTTCCTTCTTTTTGCTCCATTTCTTGCTCTATTCATCACATTAGGCATCTGCACACAACAAAAGCAAGCACACAACAAAAGCAAAAGGGGCATTAATCCACATAAACAACTCAAAAACTAAGCAAAACTCAGAATTAAGAGCCCAATGAGTTGGTGAATTTACCAACTCATCAAACCCCCAAACTTGAACCATTGCTTGTCCTCAAGTAATGCAATTCTAAGAAATAGAAAAACATGCCACTCCTCACAAGTTTAAACATCATTAACCACCTGTCTATGAAAACCCAAAAATGCTCACAAATCTCACCGGAAAGAGAAGAAAATTTTCCTAAAAATAAAAAAAATGAAGATATTTCAAGAGGCTACCACCTTTCACAAGCATGGCTCACAAGAGGATTTATTTTGTAAAACAAAGGCATTGCTTGTCTATGAAATACACTTAGCATCTCAAGTCATAATCAGTGCACCTTCAAAACTTGCCTTAGAGTTTACACTTCTCATGCCCTATCCACACATTAATTCTAAATGCACTTATATCCTCAAAAAAGGATGATGCCACTCACAGAAATAAGAATTCCTATTCTTTTTTCATGTAATTATTAAATGCACATAGGGGATTGTTTGGAAGAGATAATAACACTCACTCTCCCAAAAGAAATCTTCATACACACAACTTGACCCATAGTCTTTCCCTTCATGTAATTCGCCACTAATGTAGAGCGACTGCACTTAGAATCATTTAGGACTTGCTAGTTATGATGTAGGCTTGGGTTAAGGGTAGGATGAAAATCAGATTATAGTGACTAGATCCTCCCGAATGCTTTTTGTGAACATACCTCCCATCAACTCCTTCCATTTTTTCTAACTTTCATTTCTCAATGACCCTCCTTATAACCCCTTTGGCTCTCACAATTAGCCTTATCTCCACAAGAGGAAGCACCTGTTCACACAAATTATTTTTCTCTTTTCGATTTATCATTTTATACATTTTGACACGATGTGGTGCTACCTCAAACTGAACTTCTCATGTTCCTCTGCACACCCCCAAATCTGGTCTTTTGCCTCATTTCTCCCTTTTTTTAATTATCACTTCCTTTTTCTTAGGCTTGAAGCCTCATTTAATCATTATCTTATCACTAGCATTTAGGGAGGATGGGTTCCAAAGAGAGGTATTAAGAATGGTATTAAGGATTGTAATGTGGTTGTCAAAGAAGGGTCCAAGGCTCAACGTTGGCTGACAAGGATCAATGTTCAAGGAGGGTATATGGGTGAAGTGGCTATACAAAGGAAAGCCTAAAATCATGTTCTAAGTGCAACTACATTTAGGATTTTGCCTTGAGTCACATTTGGGGAAAGTTCTAGACAAGAAGTCATGCATGAGACTCATCAAAAATTCCTCACCACATAAGGCATCACCCTTAAAGGGTCCACAAGAGTCCATTTCATCACAAGATTTCAAGTTAGGACATCAAAGCAACAAACTCATAAGTCAAGCAAAGAATTTACAATGTATGACAAAGAATGCTATGCTCTAGCTTCAAACATTTACTCATTATCTTCATTTTCATGCCCTCATTTTAAAATTCCATTTAAATTTTTTTTCCTGGTGGTGCCTTTCAAAACAGCTTCATAAAAAGACTCAAAAGAAACATGTCATTTTTCCTTAAGAGAGTCGCCAGACAGTCTATCATCGGGAAGTGCCAACCCAGTTCGAAAACCAAAAGGGAAAGAAAAATAAAAAACATGCTCCTCGGAAAAGAACCGTGGTATGAAGAAAACCCTTGAAGTTTATTTACTATCCTACTATTTACAACGACACATAATAAAACAAAAAAAACTCGGGTCATGCTCACAAAATTTATCAATTCAAAGCGAAGACCGTTTTTTGTCACTCCTATATCAACCTTCAAAATTAAATCATACCAATCATTTCATTACCAAAACAAGCCCGGCAAGGGAAATCATCAAACGACATCAACAACAACCCGACAAAGGCTCTATCCAATTAATTTAAATAAAGAAAAGAAAACATCAATGACCCCCCAACAACTATGCTCATCCCTCCACAACTTAAAAGAGTACATTGTCCCTAATGTATGCATGCAAAAGGGAAAAGGACAAGAAACTTCCTGAGCGGGTCATTCTTCCTCATCATTAGCAGCTGCATCTCCTGCACCATCATCACCATCCTCACCTAGCCCATCAAACTCATCCCCCAAGCCCTCGAATAGGTCATCAATAGGACCTCGAACTGTGGAGGGAGCATCCATTGCATCATCCAGGGCGCTCATATCTTGCACGTCTATTAAAGTCCAACTCTTTTATTCTTGCACCTCAGTTCGGAGGGAGGTGACAGCCCCCTCAACTGCATCCACCCTCTTGCACAGTGTAGTGACACTCTCGTATAAAGATGTGAGCTCCTTTTTAATTGTGTGCTCAATAAGTGCGGGGAGACTCTTGGCTAATCTATGGAGTTGGCTCTCGTGAGAATTGGTCATTTCCACAAGTCTGTGGAGACCACTTGGTTGGGAGGATTGAGGAGGAGGAGATTCTCCCCGATGAGGCATGTCACTTGAAGCTTGGCCTAACATTTCGTGCTCGGGCACGTTCAAATCTGGGGCCTATGGTAAGTGGTCTGACCCATGGGAAAGGGATCCCTTAGTTACCCCAAAGGCTTGCAGTCTTTTCCTCTTCATTGTGGATGCCTTGACATCTCTCTTCCTGTCAATGGAAATCAGTCCTAAAGCAGTGGAAGGACTTTCATCTGGGAAC
This sequence comes from Datura stramonium, assembly GCA_018107945.1. Classification (NCBI taxonomy): domain Eukaryota; kingdom Viridiplantae; phylum Streptophyta; class Magnoliopsida; order Solanales; family Solanaceae; genus Datura; species Datura stramonium. Next base: position 37,139 of record JACEIK010000262.1, read on the forward strand.
AGAGGCACTCCAACTTGTGAGCAAATCTGGGAAATGAGGACAGTGTAGGGCATGGAAGTGCTAGACTGTCGTGCCTTCCTCTTTATTTGTTGGGCTACAATCTCCCCAAAGTTTATGGGACTCCAGTCATGATGCAGGCGATGAGAGTTGCAATTTCCAAACTGACCCTTTGCTTTTTCTTGGATGGGATGATGCGGCCACAAATAAAGTCCAGCCATAATTTAGCCTCAAACTTCAAGTCATGGCGAGAGATCTCCCCACCCATGGAGGCCCACAAAGGTGTATCAACAACAATGATTGGGGCTATCCAAGAGAATTGGTCTTTCATGTTAGCTACCCGAGCCATGTACTCCATACCGAAGTCAATCTCATCTTCCAAAAACAGGGAGTTAATGGCAGCCGAGGTAATGCCGACTTCCACTCCCCTTATCATAACCGATGGTAGGCATGAAAAGTCATTAACTTTTTCCTGGTGCTGCATGCTATCCTGTCAAACTTGGTAAGAGGCATAGAATTCTAACACCAGGTTGGGGTAGTATGGGAGAGGATTGGCAAAGGCATGCCACTGTCGGGTCGTGAATTGGGCGGTGATGTTAGGGAGATCACCCCGCAAGCCTGCCAGGTAAATCGCTTCTCCATAGTTATTGACCGACCTTGGCATATGACATAATGTTCCTTCATGTTTGGGACACAGAGAATGATGGCCTCTTTGGAGTTTGCAGGTGGCGCGGAGGCCTTTGCTTTGCCCTTGCTCTTGCGGGAAGATGATGCAGGGGCCTTGCCTTTTCCTGTATTTCTGGATGAAGACATGGTAGTTCTGCAAACATGGTATTAGTGAAAACCATTCTGTAAGGAAACTAAAATAACAAAAACTATGCTAAGGGTAAACTGAGAAACAAGGATTAAACCATCATGTGAAGATCTAACAACATCGGCGACACACTGACGAGTCACAGGAGGATTCTGCGAACCGCCGCTGACTCGCCGATACAGATCAGAAGACTGAGCAAACCAATAGTGCACTGGTGACAAGGCAGCAAGTTGTCGGTCCCGATTCGCGAACCGCTGATGTAACACGGGATGCAATCACTGTCCTAAAACCAACTTTAAAATTGGACCGACATTCCATCTGTGTTTTGCCGGACCCGACCGGCAAATTGCCAAACATCGTCGTCCCCAAATAGATTTCAAACATATCAATGGCGCCCATGAACAAATACCCACACACATTTTGATAAAAACAACACCATTACACCTGAAAAAGGATTCAAATGACGATTTACCCTTAAGAATGATATCACCTAGTCTATCATCGGGAAAAACATGGCATTTTACTTTAATTTGGTTACTCAGACTTCACCCATTTAAAATTCACACAAATAGAGCACTTATTCCCCACCCATTTCAACAAACAAAGCATACTCATGAGTACCATAGGAAAGGAAAGCCTTAAAAGGGGAAGGATAGGTATGGTCACTAATGAGCCATTGAAAACAACGAAAGAAGCGAGGATACATTACCACACTTGTCATAGTAAACTTGCAAACTCTAGCTTGTGGGAGCTGTAGCAACTTTCACAATGGCAACTTCAGAGGTTGTGCAGTAGAGAAAGGAAATGTGAGTGTAGTGAGGGTGTTGGTGAAATAAGGGAAGGGTTTTATAGGGAGAAGGGTGAATGGTGATAGGTGCAGGAGAAGGTGTGGTAGTAATAGTGAGTTAATGTGTTGGTGGGAAGTGGAAAGGTGGAGAAAGTGAAAAGGTGGGAAAGTAGAAAGGTTGGCTATGGGGAAGACAAAAGGGTGTGAAAAAATGGTAAAAAAAGGAGGTTTAAGAGAATCTTGTACAGAATAGGGCGGCTCAGCTAGTATTTGGGGTTTGGTGGGTCCACACTTAATTTAAATTCTAAAACAAACTCGTACCTCGACTGGCGATGCATCGGCAGTTCGCCGAATTGAACCGGCGTTCCGCTGCTTTACCTTTTTTCACTAAAAGTCATGCCTAGTGCACTGCATCTCAGCTGGATGTTGACCGATGATTCGTGAGCTTGATCGGCGTCCGTCGGCGGGCCTCCGCTTAGGCTACAATGCTTTAGTGATCTGTTTTGCATTGGAGACCTATCGGTGGTACACGGTTTTGCATCGGCAGTTTGCTGGAGTGACCGTCGGTCGAATTCTCAAAGTTCCAGCCTTCTGCCTTTTTGTGCCCTGAAGTGGTGGCTCGTGCTTCTAGACCAGCGACTTGCCGGTCCAGCGCGGTTCCCGTGTTGTTATGGTTCTTTCCATCTTTTCTCCTTGCTTCATTGATTCTATAAAAGCAAAAACAATAAAAACATAACATAAATCAAATAAAACACTTGGGTTGCCTCCCAAGAAGCGCCTTAGATAACGTTGTGGCACAGCGTGGCTCTCATTTAACGATTCTCCTTTGACGGATCATCTTTCGACTCTGTCTCCTCTATCTCAATTCCACTATCCTCATCCTCTTTCTGCAAAACCCCTATCACCTTGAATTCGGTGGGTGTTTCAGCTGACGGGCTAACCTGAAGGTGACTTCTTCACATCCAACTCTAAATTTGAGCTCCCCTAGCTCCACATCAACCAAAGCTCTCCCCGTAGCTAACAACGGTCTCCCCAAAATAATGGGTACCTCCACATCTATCTCGCAATCAAGGACTACGAAATTAGTAGGTAGGATGAATTTATCTACCCTTACCAGCACATCTTCTAACACCCCTACTGGTTTTTATGGAACGATCCACCATGAGCAACCTCATCGATGTAGGCTTTGTGCTTCCAAGTCCCAACTTCTTGAAAATTATTAGGGGCATTAAATTTATGCTGGCATCAAGATCGCATAGAGCTTTTTTAAACATAGATATCCCAATTGTGCAAGGGATTGTGAAAGCTCTAGGGTCTTCCCTCTTGGAGGCGAGGTTACTCATCATTATTGCACTACAATGGTGCGTTGTCTCCCCACTACCTGCATCAACCACCTTTTTCTTCTTTAGCAATTCTTTCATGAACTTCGCATATCTTGGCATTTGGAGAAGAGAATCTACCAATGGTATATTAATGGATAACTTGCTAAACATATCAACAAATTTGCTGAACTGGTCATCCCTTTTTTTCTTGGCCAATTGTTGTGGATAAGGAGGTGGAGCTCTTGCTTCAACCTTGTCATCATTTGGGGCCTTCATGCCCACCTCATCTTCATCAGCATGTGAGGAGATTTCATCATCCTTACCCTCACATTCCTCTTCATTCTTTTCCTCACTCCTTGGAGTCTTTGGAATCTCGTCGAGTCCATTTTTCTCATTTGATTTTGGGTCATTAACCTCTTTAGGCTTCACTAGTGCATCTTCGATCACTTTGCCACTCCTAGTGACAATAGTCATGCATTGACTATATTTCTTTGGATTTGGCATTGTGTCACTAGGAAGCGTTCCCTTCATTCGGGGGTTTATATGAGCCAACAAGTTGTCATGACCCAACTTTACACCCTAGCCGTAACACGGGACAAGGAACCTCGAGAGGCTCCAAGTTGACCCATGGCATAATCATAGTATATCACTTAATAATACAAACAATTAATAGAATATAACTGAGTGGAAGCTAACTGAAAGAGCCTAATTAAAAATCAAAAGAACAAATGTAACAACACTTTGATACAAAGCTAAATCTATCTAGACAAGTCTGAAAGCCTCTACTAAACTGATGAGTTGCTGGGACAAGCCCCCAGCTAACTCCTAAAATCTAGAAACTAAAACATAATGAAAATATAAACATAAGTCGCGTCCTCGGGAGATGAGAACTAACCACCAGCAGTTGAGATGGGAGTGGAGCATATCTATTCATGTGGCTGAGTCTGGAAACCTAAATCTATGTCATGAAATGATACAACACATAAAACATGCGGTCAATACATGGAATGCACTAAGTACGCGGGAAGCGTAAGTAATATAAACATGAAAGTATACAAGAAGAAAGTAAACTAGATAAACCGACATGCAACTACACTAGAATACAACAACCCTGTCTGAGATACATATATATATACCATTAAGCTTTTATTTGAAAACATTTACCGAAGTATAATAAAACTGATGCATAAGGGTCATGTGATGTACATTTATTGAGAACTGAAGCTGTAACTGATATCATACACTGTACTGTCTACCTACTGATAATTGAGTCTAAATCCAGCTTAACTGAATTTAGCTGAAATCTGAAACTATACGGACCTGAGCTGAATTGATATCAGAGACTAAGAGAGACATTCTCAGCTATGGAGAGTCCTTGACTGACTGAGGGAAACATTCTCTGCTATGGAGAGTCCCTGACTGACTAAGCGAAACATTCTCAGCTATGGAGAGTCCCTGACTGACTAAGGGAAACATTCTCGGCTATGGAGAGTCCCTGATTGACTAAGGAAAACAGTCTCGTCTATGGAGAGTCCCGTTAATTAGAACATGGAGGTCACTGGTCTAACGTCATTCGTTTAGTCTAAGTCACTTAAGCTAATCAGATACATGAGCATTCAACCATTTACATCATACTGAATATCATACTGAATCGTTTAGAATTGATTAAGGCTACTTTCTACTAACAACAAGCCCAATGGTCTGAACGACCAATCTCATGCTTTGTCATCATAATTCATATCATCATGGTACCAATTCATCATTTAATCCACACATTTTACATTCATGAAACATCTATTAGATCATACTTTAAACATATCCACAACATTCAAATCCCGAGTTCATAACATATGACGTATATCTCATATTCATGTAGGATCCGTAGGCCCAATTCATACTTTACATGTATATATTGATTCATATATTCTAGATTTACGGAAAGCCCATATAATCAACTCACACCTTGAATACGTATAATGAGATCATGGTGGAAGTATATGAATATTTCATAAAAATCCTATTTCAAAATTTACTCTAAATCACAGTGAAAATTCGATAATTATGCCATTACTAAAGGTTCAACTCATACCCAATATATTTACATCGTAATCATACTAAAAACATGCACATACTCCACATTGGTCAAAGCCCATAAGTTCTAATCATTCCTACACATACAATGCGAAATATGTTCTAGATTTGCGGAACCGATGTGATTTACATATACTTTAAACAAGGATATAACTTCATGATAAGAGCATATGATTTATTTATGAAATCCCATTTGAAATTCTAGACTAATTCATGGTAAAAATTCCTTAATCATGTAAATCCCACATCAAGTATATCATTCGAGATTTTGAAAGTAATGTTACAAGCATACATGACTATCCGTCATAATGGGTCTTAGAATTCATAGGAGACATATGAGAATTTATCCACAAATCGAACCCTAGATCATGCTTTCTATAAAATCAAGGAAGTTGGATTTTAGTATTAAAAACTTTGGACACAAGGATGGAAGGAGATCCTGTTGAAGTCCCACATACCCGGGTTGATGATCCCTTGCCTTGACTTGAAGATCCAAGAGGAATTTAGAAGTTGGAGGTGATGAACCCTAACTCCTTTTTGAGAGAAAATCTAATCTACGGATGTTTGAAGAGAGTGAGGATTTAGATTATGCTAAACCCTTTAATCTGACCTAAAGAAAGACCAAAACGATGTCATTTAAGAGTTAGAAATATAGGAGTTTACTAAATGCCCCCAAACTATTGAATTAACACCTGCAACTGGCACTTACTACGACTCACAGTACGGGTCGTGGTTAGATTGTACGACCCGTACCTAGATTCGTAGAATGTGTAGTGCAGCTTCACTAAACCGCTCATAACTTTTTACTTCGAACTCCGATTGATACAAGGTCGGATGCATTGGAAAGAAGACTCAAAGGGATTATATTTAAAATGCTGGATCACCCAAAAACACTTTATAAAAAAAGAGTTATGGTCATTTAAAATTGACCCTTGCAAGAATTGATACAAAAACCCAATCAGTAAGAAGACTCTCAACTCAACTTTGTGCTAGAGGTTCCTTATGACCTTAATTTGCATCCAATGCACTTCTTACACTTAATAATTGATCTTAACACCTTGTTTCCATAAATTCATTGGGTTCGGGTCTATCCACATACCTAGAAGGATTTCAAACTTAGCCTCAAAGACCGAGGCATTACAATATCTCCACCCACAACTGAAACAATGATTCATACCATCATACTACGACTCGTACCACAAGTCGTACCACCAACCTATGACTCATGATTTCCTCCCATGAATAATGATCTCCCTTTTCTCCAACTCTTTGAAAATTTTCACGACACGTAACTCCATCCTACGAGTGGTACCGTTACCCTTACAATCATTCCCTTGATAACTCCAAAGACTTGCTACGACTCCTGGCCATGGGTCATACTCACGTACTACAACTTGTAGTGGGGAATCGTGGTTGGGAAAAACTGCTCTGATCTAGACCAGGGGTCTTCCTATGACCCGTACTATCAACCTACAACTTGTAGATTGAGTCGTACTGAGGCAATGTTGCAGATTTTTCTACTAAGAAAATTCCAAATCCTGATTTTAATCTTGGTAACTTTTTTGTCCTTGAATGTTGGCTAAACATACTGAAAGGATAGTTATGGAACTGAAATCCCAAAATTGATCAATTGCAGCTGAAACCAATGAAGTATCTGACTCTGGGATGATTTTACACATCTGAACTGAATATCTAAATCGTACATGCATGCTAAGGCGTGAAAGGGACTGAAAGACATGAAACTGACATGGAATTAAATAGAACACTAAGAAGGATTCTCTCCCTCTAACTGGCACTGAGCTGATACAAACTAAGCCTTCATTCTCAAATCGCTTCCTGATACTGAGCTAGAATTCATGATATCTAGTCTAACTGAAAGTAAGGGATTCATGAGCAGGAGTCATTCTGAACATCTAAAACTAAGCACTTACATGAGGTGACTTTATCTACTGAACTATTAAAGCAACTTCTAAAGACTGAGTTCGAGCTGAACATACTGTAAGACATGAGTCAACACATATGATTAGTTTGTAACATGAAGATGAGCCTTAAGGATGTATAGAGTAAGACTGGCATTGCTGTCTGAAGCGGCTACTAAGAAATTCTAGAAGTCTGCTCATAGGGATGGGTAGAGCCTAGCTTCAACTGAAATACAAGAGAAGTTATCTGAACCTGAAGGTATCGACATACTGCAACTGTTAGGGCTGGAACTCCCCTACTAAGAATTCTCAAGATTAGACTTGCCGCACATACTTACCATCTCCCCCTTAGCTTAAAGCGGTCTTTCTAAGGCTCCTGAATCTTTCTTAAGGTCGGGGCTAAATCACTAACTCCTAGCTTCTCTTTCACCTCTAACCTTCACTGCAATCCTTACACTCACAGCTATTTACATCACATATCAACAATCTCTTCTCAACAACCATCATAAAACTTCTTATTCAATACTGGGGTTTTGGGGCTACAACATGCAAAGAGTAACACAAGGAATTCATAAAATACCTGTGACTACTTTTGGTGACTTGCCCTTATTCTGATGTGTTGCCAAGGTGTAGGAGTGGTTTCGATGCTATTAGCCACCCGTGCTAGATGATGCACCCTATTGAAATGGGCGGGATATCGGAGCTACTAAAGAGGTGTTCGAGGCTCTACTCTCGCCTCGCTTAGCTGCTGTGCAATCTCGGTGCTTATGACCCAACTTGCCGCACCAGAAACAAGTATCTGAGCCGGACATGCATTCTCCCAAATGGTGTTTCCAACAGATCATACACAATGGGTACGTAATCTCCCTTACCCTAGGTTTATATGGAACACCGGTTGTTGAAGGTGCTAGGGCCGATGATTTCTGCTGGTAGCGTGAGCGGTGTCCACCACTTGACCTCTACTGGGAGAACTCTAAATCTCCGGTTCTAGCCCTCTTGGCCTCTCTCTCTTTCTCCTTCACCTGTTCCGCTTCCATTTGTGGAGAGAATATTACCAAACTTGGAAAGTCTATGTCCTTGTGCAACATGGCGGTCCTGCACTCTTTAATCAAGGAGTCTAACACTCCATTGACGAACTTGCTCACTCGAGCCCTCTGGTTGGCTACCATATCCGGTGCATACTTGGATTACCGGGTAAACTCCAACGCGTACTCCTGGATAGTCATATCGTTTTGTCTTAAGTTGATGAACTCTGCTGCCTTTTCCTCCCTCAACTCCCTAAGGAAAAACCTATCCAGGAACGCAATCATAAACTTATCCCAACTTACGGGGGCTGCTCCAACTCCCTGACTGTGTCTCCACTAGAAAAACCATATATAAGCGACTCCTTTTAGCTGGTAGGAGGCTAAGTCTGCGCTTTCAGTTCCTGTCACCCCCATGATTTGGATGATCTTCTGGATCTCTTCCAAGAACTCATATGGGTCCTCATCCACCTTTGGCCCTAAGAATTCGGGTGAGTTCATTCATAGAAAGTCTCTTACTCTCGCCGCCGCTACGTTCCCATTCTGGGGAACACAAGCCATCGCTTGCTGATTAATCTAGGCGGTCATGGCCTGCGCCAACATATGAAAGGCTTCCCGAAACTCGGCATGAGTAACATGGTCATCCATCGGGTTCGCCGGGGCTGGTGGTGATTGCTGGTGCCTAGTAACATTTCTTCTTCCATTCGCTCGTCTGGCAGACATTATCTGCAAGCGCGTAAAGCATGAGTCAGGAGAGGAACTATTAGAGTTTCATATCCTACGCATGATATGAATCATGATGAAAAGGGGACTTTCCTAAAACTTCTCGTAGCCTCTTCGTCATAAGTGTGGAGCGCTTCATACCCATGTAGAATACTCTACTTAACGTGGCTTTCAGACACCCTAGGACACTCTAAACCTTGGAACTAATACCACGTTTTTCACGACCTGGGTTTACACCCTAGCCGTAACACGGGACAAGAAACCCCGAGAGGCTCCAAGTCGACCCATGGCATAATCATAGCATATCACTTAATAATAGAAACAGTTAAAAGAACATAACTGAGTGGAAGTTAGTTGAAAGAGTCTAATTAAAAATTATAAGAACAAATGTAACAACACTTTGATACAAAGCTAAATCTATCTAGACATGTCTGAAATCCTCCACTAAACTGATGAGTTGCTGGGACAAGCCCTCAACTACCTCCTAAAATCTGGAAACTAAACATAATGAAAATATAAACATAAGTCGCGTCCTCGGGAGATGAGGACTCACCACAAGAAGCTGAGATGGGAATGGAGAGTATCTAACCACATGGCTGAGTCTGGAAACCTGAATCTATATCATGAAATAATATAGCATATAAAACATGCGGTCAGTACTTGGAATATACTGAGTAGGCAGGAAGCATAAGTAATCTAAACATGCAAGTATACAAGAAGGAAGTAAACTAGATACATCGACAGACAACTATATTGGAATACAACAACCCTGTCTGAGATACATATATATGCCATTAAGCATTTATTTTAAAACATTTACCGAAGTATAATCAAACTGATACATAAGGGTCATGTGATGTACATTTATTGAGAACTGAAGCTGTAACTGATATCATATACTATACTGACTATCTGTTGATAATTGAGTCTAAATCCGGCTTATTTGATTTTAACTGAAATTTGAAATTATACGGAGGTGAGCTGAATTGATACCGGAGACTAAGGGAGACACTCGGCTATGGAGAGTCCCTGACTAACTGACAGAAACATTCTCTGCTATGGAGAGTCCCCGATTGACTAAGGGAAACATTCTCAGTTATGGAGAGTTAACTAGAACATGGAGATACTGGTCTGACTTCATTCGTTTAGTCTAAGTCACTTCAGCTAATCAGATACATGAGCATTCAACTGTTTAAATCATACTAAATATCATACTGAATCATTTAGAATTGATTAAGGCTAATTTCTACTAAAAACGAGCCCAATGGTCTGTAGGATCATTCTTATGCTTTGTCATCATAATTCATATCATTATGGTACCAATTCATCATTTAATCCACACATATTAAATTCATGAAACATCTATAGGATCAGATCATCTTTACACACATCCACAACATTCAAATCCCCAGTTCATAACATATGACGTATATCCCAGATTCATGTAGGATCCATTGGTCCAATTCATACTTTACATGTATACATTGATTCATATATTCTAGATTTACGGGAAGCCCATATAATCAACTCTTACCTTGAACATGTACAATGAATTATGGTGGAAGCATATGAATATTTCATAAGAAATCCCATTTCGAAATTTACTCTAAATCACGGTGAAAAATCGATAATCATGCCATGACCATAGGTTCAACTCATACCCAATACATTTACATCGTAATCATAGTGAAAATATGCACATACTCCACATTGGTCGAAGCCCATAAGTTCTAATCGTGTTCCAACACATACAATGCGACATATGTTCTAGATTTGCGGAACCTATGTGATTTACCTATACTTTAAACAAGGATATAACTTCATAATAAGAGAATATGATTTATTTATGAAATCCCATTTGAAATTCCAGACTAATTCATGGTGAAAATTCCTTAATCATGCTAATCCCACATCAAGTATATCATTCGAGAATTTATCCACAAATCGAACCCTATATCATGCTTTCTAGAAAATCAAGGACGTTGGATTTTAGTATAAAAAATTTGGGACACAAGGATGGAAGGAGATCCTTATTGAAGTCCCACATACCTGGGTTGATGATCCCTTGACTTGTCTTGAAGATCCAAGAGGAATTGAGAAGTTGGAGGTGATGAACCCTAACTCCTTCTAGAGAGAAAATCTAATCTATGGATGTTTGAAGAGAGTAAGGATTTAGGTTATGCTAAACCCTTTAATCTGACCTAAAGGAAGACCAAAACGATGTCATTTAAGGGTTAGAAGCATAGGAGTTTACTAAAATTCCCCCAAACTATCGAATTAACACCTGCAACTGGCACTTACTACAACTCACAGTATGGGTCGTGGTTAGACTGTAAGACCCGTACCTAGATTCGTATAATGTCTGGTGCAGCTTTACTAAACCGCTCATAACGTTTTACTCCAAACTCCGATTGACACAAGGTTGGATGCGTTGGAAAGAAGACTCAAAGGAATTCTATATAAAATGATGAATCACCCAAAAATATTTTGTAAAAAAAGAGCTATGGTCGTTTAAAGTTTACCCTTGCAAGAACTGTTACGATAACCCAATTAGTAAGAACGCTCTCAACTCAACTTTGTTCTAGAGGTTTCTTATGACCTTAATTTGCATCCAATGCACTTCTTACACTTAATAATTAATCTTAACACCTTGTTTCCATAAATTCATTAGGTTCGGGTCTATCCACATACCTAGAAGGGTTTCGAATTTAGCCTCACAGTCTGAGGCATTACAATATTGATCGTGGGCAAAAATAGCATTTCCAAGTGATACTTTATAACTTAAATTAGTCTTGTTTATCTAAGTAATTATGTACATTTTCATGTAATTTTATATAAATGTGAATATATGTGCTAACCAACATGCATGTAATTTTATATTAAATTATAATTTAAATCTTATCAATTATTTAATTTTACAATTTGCTTTTAAAATATTTATGAATAAGAACTAAATCATAAGTTGAAGGAAAGGAATGGAGTTTGAAAGCAACGGGGCGAAAGTCGGCAAGGAGAAGGCCATGGCAAGGCTGGTCACGCCAGTGTCAGCCACGCCGTGCGTGTGTCGCGCCTGCCGCCGTGCCACGCTGTGCCAGTGCAAGCGCGCGATGCCAGCGTGCATAGCATCAAGACGCCAAGCGCCGTGCCAAGGCATGCCACCCGCGCGACAGGGAGGTGCCACGCGGGCCGCCCAGGCAGCGTGACGTTGCCAACGCGGCAAGGGCTGCCGAGGGCTTGGCGGGCAATTTCAGAGCCTCCGCATTTGGGCCGTTACGAGAGTAAGCAAGCTCGCGTTGCACTCCGTGATATTGCTTATTATTCCGGAAAAATTCCTACTAGTATAAATAGCACACTTAGTTTCATTTTTAGATATTCCCGACTTGGTGGAACAAGAACGTGGGTTACAGCAATGAGGGACGAAAATCTTAGGGTTTTCATCTCTTTCTCCTTTCTTTCAATTGTTCGTATGATTTACACCTATTTAACGATGTTTAAATCCACAAATGAGTGGCTAATTTCATTTTTGCGCCGAGGTTAGGAACCGTTGTATTGAAATGTAATTGTTGATCATTTGGGTTTTTTTATCTTTTCTTCCATGGTTGTTCTATTAATTCTTGTTCTTACTGATTAATGTTTGTCAATGTTAATGTATATCTAAAAAGTCCGCTCTACTCGAGAGAGCACGAACGTTGTGAATTAATAGGATATGATCTGTTCTTTGTTTGGGAAAATTGAGAATTGATTTACCTTCTGTGATAGAAATATACCTAAAGCGTATTAGTCAATTGTGAATCTGGGCTTTGTATGGCTAGAACATGAATTTCTTTTTATCACAGAAATGTAGGTGGAAGGTTCATGATTCCTAAGTTGGGTTAAATACGAGAGTTTTAATCCAGTGCATAAGTTCCTCACTAGCAACTAGAGAAAAGATTAACCAACTTGTATCGATAATTGATTTCTTTACATATTCGTTTCACTCCTCGCATGCTCACATTCATGTTCGTGACTTACTTCTAGAAAGTATTCCATTTTAGCCTTAGTATAAAATTAGATAACAAAATATAAAATTTTCTTTACATTGTTGTCTCATATTTTTGAGTTACAAGAATTGACACTTGAGTAGATTTTGCCCCGTAGTCCAGCCCCGTGGGATCGATACTTGTCCTACTTGAGCCACTTACTACTTGTTCACAACGTGCACTTGCGTGTAGTCATCCGTGACACCGAACAAGTTTTTGCCGCTGCCTGGGGATCGCAATTCGGCAAAAATTCTTTCTTAAGTGTTAGCTTATTATTTATAAGTGAATACAAATATGGTCTTGATTTTTTCAATCTTTTTTGATTTTTTTTTGGATAATTCTTCTTGGAGCATGTGACATTGTGGAACACAAATGGGTTTAATGGTGAATACTCATATTTTGACGAACCTTTCGACTCGGAGGACACCACTTAGTAACATTGTAACATACAACATACGTGGGTGGTCAAGATGGCCATTGCATGTTCGTATACTCCTCCCCCGAGCCCCTACTATGATCCTTCGTTGTTTTTGATGAATATAGGCATGTTGAAAATGAGGACTTGGGATGCCAAGCTCAAATAGAAGACATGTTTAAACAACTCCTTGAGCAACTCGTTAAATGAAGGAGGCAATGGCAACATTGATCAAGCCTGGGGAAGAGGAGAATGAAGAGGCTCTAAAAAGGATGAGCGTTAAATTCACGGAGATGGCTGCTGAGGCCGAAGCTTGTGATAAATCAAGAGCTAGCTTTAGGCGATATTCAAGAGGAATTACAAGAGGAAAGACAAGGGTGAATTTTCAGATGTATTCGACATTTAGAACCTCTTGAGTGTCCCCCAGAAGCGAGCTCATACTTATAGAAAATTCGCTCAGGGGAGAAGAGATAGAGTGTAACCCATTTGACACTACCGGAGAGATAGATACAGATGCGGAGAAGAGGTATACAAGTAAGGAGGTCAATCAGACGCAAGCCGTAATCAAGGCATTGGACCCCACTGAAGTATTTTTCTACTCTTGGAGTTTGGGTTGACGGCATGGAAATAGAGTCTTCCGAGCTTATAGAGAAATGTCGAGAGTGGAGGACCAAGCCCCGTATATTCGAAATTACATCCTGCCAGGACGTATCGACTTCACTTACTTAAGGACCAATAAACGGCCAAAGGCGTATATCTATTGCTTGTCCTTACAATTTTCACCACCACCCCGAGCATAAGAGGAAATTAGAGAAGAAATTAGGTGAGATTCATCTCAAGGTGGAGGAAAAAGTGGAAATCCTGATACGTGTGGCGACGTAAAATTAGGGCGCCGTTTGGGAGGTAAACTCCAAGTGGGGTACCATGGGGTATCCATTTTAATTTCTTGCACTAGAGTTGATTTTACTTTTATTTTTTATCTTTGTTGTTTTGGTGGAAAGTTAAGCACAAATGGAGGGGAAGTTCCGAGTACCCTTGGGAGGAGGAAGCCAATGCTAAGAAGAGAAAAGTGGGGCCGAAACACCCACTGTAAAGTTGAAGAAAACCACATGTTGTTTGCTAGCCTAAAGGCCTCAGGGAGTATTTCTCACCCTTTAATAGCAATTTGATGCTATGGGGACATAGCATGATTTAAGTGTGGGGTGAGGGAAATTTCAGAAAATTTAAATTTTTTTTTTGTGTTTAACAAATTGTTGGTGAATGTAATGCTTTGTGTGAAAAAGGAGAAAAATTTGAAAATTTTTTTGGGAGTCAAGCAGAATTCATTACCTGTTGGTTTTTCTTTTGGGTTTTTTTCCGACGGGGTCTTTGAACCGAAGAATAAAATTTTTTATTTTTATTTGTCTCGTATACTTTAGTCATAGCTTAGGACTCAAGCTCGACGATGGATGGATGACGATCGTCTGAGGGAAAATGAGTCAATAGGTTTTGGTTTTTAAACCCGTAGCTAATTGATGGCTTGATATTCTTGTTATGTGCTATAAATGATTGTAAGATGTAAGTATGTTTAGTGTTGAAGCATGTAAAGGTATAACTTTATTCGAGACACTTAGGCTCTTTGAATTTGACTTTAATTATGACTTAAGGCATAATTCTAAATTCTTGTGATTAGCTGAGTAAGAGTCTGCTGAATGTGTCTTGAATGGAGCATGTGCCATGAGTGTAAGGGGTATTTAATTCGCTATTGTAGGATTGTCTAGAACTTGCCTGGTCTGTTTATAAAATGAAATGAAGGATGTGGAATTGCAGGAGATGATCTAGGCATTTCTTTGTATGAACCAAGTTTTTATCCCCATTTTTACCTACCTTGAGAAATTAATCCTAGTTAGCCCTTTGAGCCTTAAGCCTATTCTTTTGATAGCTGTACATAAGCTTAATCATTTATCTTTCATTAGCCTTGAATTTGATCCAAAGCTCCTAAGCGCTGTTAAGATAAATCAAAGAGTAAAGGAGTGAAAGAATGAAAAAAAGGAAAAATGAAAGTTGTAAAAGTTGAGGAAGGTCAGAGGTAACGTGTGAAAACGGTTGATTATTAGTAAGGAGTAAGAAACAAATGAATGAAAAATTATTTATAAAACTCCTTACTAATAAGCTAAAAGTGCCTAAAAGAAATGGGGAACAAAAGAGGAAAAAGAAAACTACCAAGGATAAAAAGGTAGCTAAGGGAAGGAAGTTCGTAAATGAGGGCGGTGATGTATTAAAAGCGTTTAGGGAAGATAGTCACATCGTCAGAATAGTACCTACCTATACCGAGTTACATTACAACCTAAAAAGTCCTACTGATCTTACATTCCGCACATCCTCAAATTATGGAGAAACACTAAGGGTAAGCTTATGGATCATTACATGATGCCGGAATTATTTGTGAGAGTGGGAGTGTAATTCTATTCATGTACCTACACAAGTAAAGTTGTGATGTAAAAATTGTTTTTGCGTGAAATTGGGTAACTTTCTTCCGTGAGGGCACATGTTTCATGAAGGATATAATTCATGTGGGATCTCTTAATCAGTTGATTTGAAGGAGTTTGCCAAGATTGAGAGTCGATTCGTGAGTATAGAAGTCTTAACATAGTTGTAATTTCATTTCATTGATCAAATCGTGCATGCTATATTTTTAGCTTGTTATCTTAACTAATCATCATTTTAACTGGAATTATCTCGCTAAATTAGTTATGTGTGAGTCTGTCATTTACATGAGATGTAAAAGAGTTGTTCGGAGGATGAACAAGGATTTAAGTGTAGGTGATCGTGGGCAAAAATAGCATGTCCAAGTGATACTTTATAACTTAAATTAGTCTTGTTTATCTAAGTAATTATTCATTTTCATGTAATTTTATATAAATGTGAATATATGTGCTAACCAACATGGTTACTCCTTGATTTGTAGGTTTCAATGATTTTTAGGAACTAAATCATAAGTTGGTGAAGGAAAGGAATGGAGTCGGAAGCAACGGCGAAAGTCGGTGCTGAAGGCCATGGCAGGCCGGCCGCGCCAGCAAGCAGCCACGCGTGCGTGTGCCGCGCCATGCCACGCCAATGCCGCAAGCGCGCAGATGCAGCAAGCAGGCATAGTGGTCACGACATCTCCAAAGACTGTGCCACGGCATGCCACTCACAAGGACAGGAGGTGCCACGCACCGCCTGTGCAACACAAGTGATGACGTTGCCAACGCGGCAAGGGCTGCCGAGGGTCAATTTTTGGGCACTTTGCAGAGCCTCCGCTTGGGCCGTGTCACGGACGCAAAGGCCTGCGTTGCACTCCCATGACACGTTGCTGGTTATTCGGAAAAATTTCTACTAGTATAAATAGCACAATTTAGGTTCATTTTTAGATATTCGACTCTGTGGAGCAAGACCTAAGCTGTGCAATGAGGACGAAAATCTTAGGCTTTCATCTCTTTTCTCCTTTCTTCAATTGTTTTTATTATTTATACTCATTTAATGATGTTTATTCCACAATGAGTGGCTAATTCCATTTCTTGTTTGAGGTTAGGAACCGTTGTATTGAAATGTAATTGTTGATTCTTTGGGTTTTTCATCTTTTCTTCTATGGTTGTTCTATTTAATTCTTGTTCTTACTGCATTAATGTCCGGCCAATGTTAATGTAAATCCAAAAAGTCCGGTTTCACCCGAGAGGGCACGAAACTTGAAAGTTGTGAATTAATAGGATATGATCTTTCTTAGTCGGGAAAATTGAGAATTGATTTACCTTCAGGATAGAAATATACTTGAAAAGTCGTATTAAAGTCAATTGTGGAATCGGTTTAATATGGCTAGAACATGAAGGTTTCTCAAACAGAAATGTAGGTGGAAGGTTTATGATTCTTAAGTTGGGTTAAATACTTAATCCATAGGCATAAGTTCCGACTAGCAACCTGTGAGAAAAGATTAACCAACTTTTTTGTATCGATAATTAATTTCTTTACATATTCGTTTTCAAATTTCAAAGATGCTCACATTATAATGTTCAGACTCACTTGTATATTCATTTTTAGCCTTAGTATGTAAAATTAGATAACAAATATAAAAACTTTCTTTACATTGTTGTCTCGCATTTTAGAGTTATAGTAAAGTGACACTTGAGTAGATTTTGCCCGTAGTCCAAATTGTAGTCCAGTCCCTGTGGGATCGATACTTGGCTTACTTGAGCCGCTTACTACTTGTTCGACCACGTGCACTTGCGTGTAGTCATCCAGACAGCCGAACAAATATCTCCACCCACGACTGAAACAACGATTTATTTTGTCATACTACGACTCGTACCACAAGTCGTACCACAAACCTATGACTTGTGATTTCCTCCCATGACTAATGATCCCCCTTTTCCCCAAAATATTTTCACGACCCGTAACTCTATCCAATGAGTGGTACCATTACCCTTACAATCATTCACTTGATAACTCCAAAGACTTGCTACGTCTCTTGGCCATGGGTTGTGCTCACATACTACAACTCATAGTGAGGACTCGTGGTTTGGAAACAACTGCTCTGATCTGGACCACGGGTCTTTCTACGACCCGTACTACCAACCTACCACTCGTAGATTGAGTCGTACTGAGGCAATGTTGTAGATTTTTCTACTGAGCACATTCCAAATCCTGGTTTTATTCTTGGGAACTTTTGGTGTGTTACACAAGTTATTCATTTGGGCTTCCAAATGCTTGATGTATGCTGAATGTGATATCACTATTTGGGTAAGGTTAGACACCTCCCCTCGTAACTCTTTGACCCCGCTCTCGGTTGGCTCTACTTTCTTTAGGACTCTTAATAGCATTTCCTCAATTTTTAAACTGCCCACGTCACTCACACCTGGCTGACTGTGGGAGTTTTCAGCTTTTGGAGGGGAACATATGGGTTTGAACTCTGATTATAGTGGTTTCTCTCTTGATTCTGCTCTCTATTTCCCCATCTTTCATTTCTGTCGGGCCACCCTTGCGCAACATGATTTCTACAGCCTTGATTTTCTTCCCTTGCGCGCCAAGGGCCTTGATTAGCTCCTTGAAAACTAGGTCAAAGACCTCCCATTTGGTTGCCCATGTATTGACATTCTTCCTCGTACCTTGGTGGTGACGATTCCCCTTCATATTGCAAAGGACCTTGCATACCTACAACAATTTACCACCTTGGGCCCTGCCCCCATCACATGCTTTGTCATTAATTCTAGATGTAACATCATCTTAGCGAGATTTTCATCCCGCTCTTCATCCCTTTTTCGCAATTCCTCCACCAATGCACTAGAGATGATCTTATGGGTAGATACATTTATCTCTCGCGTGTGCCAAGCCCTATTGGTTATTTTCATTCTTTCCGGAAAGGCTTTTTCCAACCCAGATGTTTGATCCATTGTAGACCCTCCGGCTAAATTATTAGGCATAGACTTGTTGATAGAGTTAAGGGCTCGGTAAAAGCTTTGGAGAAGCACTCCATCTGGAAGCCCATGATTGGGACAAAGAGCAACTTTCTTTTTGAACTGTAGCCATGCCTCATGCAATGGCTCTCCCGGCTCTTGCCTGAAATTTGTGATGTCATCCCTCAACTGTAGCATCTTTGATAGAGGGAAGAAACAATCCAAGAAGGCTTCGATTAATTCTTTCCAAGATGTAATACAACCAAGGGGCAACTCTTCCAACCACATCGTTGCTTCTCCAAGTTAGAGAGG
This sequence comes from Datura stramonium, assembly GCA_018107945.1. Classification (NCBI taxonomy): domain Eukaryota; kingdom Viridiplantae; phylum Streptophyta; class Magnoliopsida; order Solanales; family Solanaceae; genus Datura; species Datura stramonium. The sequence continues at coordinate 55,968 of JACEIK010000262.1, forward strand.
ATGGGAAAAGCCTTAGTCTAATAGACTCTTGACTTATGTTTGTGATGTTGAAGGACTGGCATATCTCCAAGAAATTTCTCAAATGCTGATTTGGGTCATCACTTGGCTTACCCCCAAAGAGTCCCTTCATTTGCATCAAATGCAGCATGGTGCTTGTAACATGAAATACAACATTCCCTACCATAGGTGGTAGGCGAATGGCTTCCTCAATCTCCGGCTTCACTAGGTTATCATTGTCATACTCCATGCTACCTTTCACTGAGCTATCCCCTTCTTGGGAGTGATGACTCATGTGGTTGTAAGATCCTAACAAACACAACAAAATCACATCAAGTAACTACGATGCAAAACTATTTCAAATTAACAATCAACACAAGAATATGAAACGCTAGTCCCCGACAACGACGTCATTTTTGATGATATCCAAAATATACTCCTCATAGGAAGGGTATACACGATCGAAGTATCAAAACAAGTAACTCGACGGTGTCGGGGTCGAATCCCACAAGGACTAGTGAGTGATAATTACAAGTGTCGGTTGCTAAATTGAAATTAGCTTGCACCACTTAGAATTAACATGAAAACAAATAAGTTGGGGGAGATTGGAATTTGTAGCAGATTATAATTGCTTATTTGGTTGCATATGTTGACACCCAATTTTGACCTACCTACGCCTTAATATGCTGCTTATATATGTATTTATTTATTTTACGCAAATATTCGACTAACTTTTATATTTATAAAATAATTTATTGCCATAATATTGTGAAAATTATTTGAAGTTACATATATATGACTCATATTAATTTTAAGTTTTGATATTAAAG
>JACEIK010000262.1:106604-126832 GCA_018107945.1 Datura stramonium
GTGATGTTATGCTCGGTTGAGTAGTACACTATAGGCAAACTCATGGTGTCTTAGATTTACTTGAAATAATCTTTGGAGAGTGAGTGATTCAATTATAGATTGTGCTTAATTGTGATCATTTTGATCTCATGAAAGTAGGACATTGCATATAAGTGAGGGCACATGATGGTGAATCCTTGGTGAAGCTGATGACCTTGCTGCTATGATTCAGACATGCTGGCCGGATTTTCGGTTGAAAAGTTATTCATTAGGGCTTGTGTGATTCTACCTACGAATGTGGTGAGTGAAGACCATGCTTAATTGAATGAAGTGTATTCCATGATTAAAGTGTTTAGCATAACTAGGTGTGAGTTATCTTGGTTCATTGATGATGGTAATGTGCCGAAATCATGTCTAGGATATTAAAGGATTGTTCGAGGACGAAAAAGGTTATAAGTGTGGGGTAGTGATCTTGGGCGTATTTATGCGACCAAACACTGTATTTTCAACCATACGGGAGCCTATTTAAGGATAATATTGATGTATTCATGCATGTTTTGAGTTAATTATGTTTCTGGACTAATAAATGTGATGTGATTATTTGCAGGTGGATAAAACAAAAATTTTAGCGTGATGTGGCGGATGATACTCAGAGTTGGAGAGCGTAAAAACTGATTTGGGAATTCACTTCCGTGTCATGTTAGGGATTGATCGCGTTGAACGACATGCCATAGTGCCTGGGTAGAAGAAGAGATTGATTAAATTTCGAAGGCACGAAACAGTGAGGGTCTGCGACAGGTCCGTGTCACGAAGGAGATATGACGCGTTGGGCTTCATGACACAGAGCAATGGCTTCCAGTTTTCTCCACTTTTAGTGCACCTCCGCGACAACTCCGTTTCACGGAGCTATTTATCCGCGATGAGTTTCGTGCCACGGAGCTAGTTTGTCAGTGTGAATTTTTCACTTGTACAAATAGAACACTTAGATTTTTATTTTTCATTATCTGAAATATTGGCAAGAACGTGGGAAACAGTAGTTGAGCTGAAGAAAATTTTAGGGTTATTTCTCTTCTCTTTTCTTCTCAATTTCAATTATTCTCATGTTAGAAACTTGTTTGGAGATGTTTAATCAACGAATGAGTGGCTAAATTACCTCATTTTGAGGTTAAGGTTATTTGCATGATTGTATAATTTCATATTATTTTCACCTGAATTTTCTTCTATCATGAATAGTTGTTCTTCTATTCTTGATTTTTGGTATTTTAGTGTTTGACCAACAGTAAGATAAATTTATAATCTTAATTTGACTCTGAAAGGAGAATTATTAGGGTAGAACAAGGAATAGGGTAATATGTTCTTATCTTTTCTGTAAATTGAAGGTAAGATTCGCGTGTCAGGATAGAAATATACCCGAAATGCCATATTCAGTTAACAAATGGAACACATTCAACTAGACCTAAGATGAGTTATTGCATCCCATTAATATGTGTAGTTGCAAGGTTCATAAGTAGGCAATTGGCTAGAGGTTCGAAAGACCATAGTTATACTTTAAGATTCCCCAATCATCAACCCAATAGAGAAAGCAGCTGGAGAAAAATATAAGTTATACATGATTGCATTACATGCCTTAACCTTAGATTGTTTTTGCTATTTAATAATTTTCCTTAGCTTCATTTAGTATTACTTTTTATATCACTATTTATAAAACTCCTAATTTATTGTGCTACCTATATACTTGCGTAGAGTAATTGTGAATACTAAAATAGGAAAAAATCACTAAATTATAGTTCCTGAGGGTTCAATATCCAGCTTGGAAGAGCTACTATATTACTTGTACGACCACGTGCACTTGCGTGCGTTTGGGTGGCAACAAGTTTTTGGCGCCGTTGTCGGAGAACTGCAACGTTAGTGAAATTTTTGAGTTTTAGTTAAGTTTCTATGCAAGTGTTGACAACTTGATCTTAGCTACTACACTTGAAGGTACAGGGCAAGTTCTGAACGCTGGCAAGGAATAAAGAATTGGTGGACCCATTTCTGGAGCCGGAAAGACAGTTTCATTTACAAAGGAGAGAAGCTCTCGAAAGGAAGTTGCAGTTTCTACAGAGGGAAATTTTGGAACAACAACAACATCCACCAGTTGGGTAGGCGGAGTTAGTGCTTTAAGTAATGACAGCAAGACCAGTACGCGAGGTGGAAATCCCATAAGCGAAAGATTTTACATCTAGCATCCGTAGGCCGGAGCCAGGAGGTAGATTTGAGCTGAAACAAAATATGATGCAGCTTTTGCATACCAACGGACAATTCATAGGTCTCCCCCATGAAGACCCGCAGCAGCACCTACAAAATTTTTTGGAGATCAATGACACATACATACCAACAGGGGTATCATCAGATAATGTGAGGCTTACATTATTTCCGTTTTCCTTGCTGGGGGAAGCGAAGAGGTGGCTAAAAGATGAACCACCTAACTCTATTACCACATGGAATGATTTGGCAATGAAATTCTTGATCATGTTCTTTACTTCTGGGAAGACAACAAGGCTTAGATGTCAGATTCTAAGCTTCAAGCAGAGAGATGGTGAGAACTTGTACCATGCATGGGAGAGGTTCAAGTCGATGTTGAGAGATTGCCCTCACTATCACTAGTCAAATTATGTGTTGGTGCATACTTTTATAGAAGGCTTGGAACCTTACACCAAAATCTTGTTAGACTCTACAGATGGTGGGAAAGCCTTGGAAAAGACTTATGAGGAACTGTATACACTGCTGAACCGAATTTCACAAGGCAACCCAGAATGGAATGCTGACACACCTAGAGGTGTGGTGAAGAAAGCAGCAGGTGTCTTAGAGGTAGATGGACTCACAACTATTGCTACACAAATAACTGCATTACAAAATCAGATGAACACTCATTTCAGTAACATGAGCTTGGGGAAGCCGCAAGCTCCAGTCAATGCAGTCCAGCAAGCATGGTGTGAAGTTTGTGGTAGCAGTGAGCACTTTGTGGATACATGCGGTGCCAACCCAGACTCAGTTTATTTTGTTTGGGAATGCGCAGAGGAGAAATAATCAGCATTATGGCAACAATTACAACCCCAACTGGAGGAACCATCCAAATTTTTTGTGGGGCGGTAATAGTCACCAAAGGCAAAGTTCGAATCAGGGTCCTCAGAGAAATCAGGGGGCACACCAAAATTTCCAGCCCCACTTCAGAGGGAATAATGCGCCTACTCAGTCCAGCAACATTGAAGATATGTTGAAGACCATTCTAGCCAATCAAGCTCAGATGGCAATTGACTAAATAAAATTGATAGCTGACATGAAAAATCAACAGTTGGCTACAAAGGCTTTGGAGATTCAGCTGGGGCAGCTAGATGGAGCATAGAACACTCGACCCCGGTGCGGGTTGCCAAGTGATATAGACACCAACCCTAAGCAGGTAAATGCTGTCACTACCCGGAGTAGAAAACAACTGAAGGAGTTGGTGCCTGAAAAGCCAACACAAAAAGCTGAAACAATAGAGGAGGCCGAGGGTAATGATAAAGAAGTGGGGAATGAAAATGCAACAGGAGCTGTGAAGTCATCACCATCACCCCCATTCCCTCAGAGATTGAGGAAGCATAAGGAAGAAGCATGCTTCCAAAAAATTATGGAAGTATTAAAGCAGGTACACATTAATCTTCCATTGGTGGATGTTTTGCAAGGTATTCCTAAGTATGCCAAGTACATAAAGGATATTGTGGTGAACAAGAGCAGACTAACGGAGTATGACACAGTTGCACTTACTGAGGAGTGCACTTCTCGGATACATAATAGATTGTCTATAAAGCTCAAAGATCTGGGAAGTTTTACTATCAAGATCACCATTGGGCAGTCCATTATAGCCCGTGGTTTATGTGATCTAGGGGCGAACATTGATTTGATGCCCATCTCTGTATTCAATAAGTTGGGTTTGGGTAGTCCAAGACCTACCACTGTGATTTTACAGCTAGCTGATCGCTCATTGGCGAGGCCAGATGGAATTGTGGAAGATGTGCTAGTGCAAGTGGGATCCCTTATTTTTTCGGTAGATTTCATAATCCTTGACTTTGAGCCAGAATCAAAAGTTCCATTTATTTTGGGAATTCCCTTTTTGGCAAACGGACGAGCCTTAAAAGATGTAGCTATAGGTCAGCTAACAATGAGAGCCCATGACAAGATGGAAGTATTTGATGTCTACAAAGCCATGAAACTACCTGCTATTTATGATGAGTTGTCATCCATTACTGGTATTGACCAAGAGTCCGCACTTCAGCTTATTAGCCCGAATGATCACTTGGAAAGAGCATTGGTGGGACATGATCAGTTTGGAGATGTTGCAACCTATGAAATGGTTCAAGCTTTGAATGATGCCAAAATGTTCTTTTGAAGCCAAGAGTTCGAAGCCCTCAGAGATCCTTAGAGCCTCCACCCAAGCCATCAATCGAGGAGGCCCCCAAACTGGAGATGAAAGCATTGCCTCCATACCTTCAGTATGTATTTTTGGTAGAAGCTGACATATTTCCAGTCATTATTTCATCAGGACTAACAGATTCACAGGTTCAAGAAGCATTAGTAGTTTTGAAAAGGAGAAAGAGAGCCATAGGATGGAAAATGTTAGACATCCGTGGAATCAGTCCGGCTTTATGAATGCACAAGATATTAATGGAGGAAGGATCCAAGCCGATTGTACGACATCAAAGGAGGTTGGGCTGAGCAGTCAACTCCTTTCCTCCAGAGCTAATAGCTTGAAGGTTTACTCTTTTTGTTTGTATAGTTTATGGGTAGGTCAGGGCCCTTTTTCGACCATTATATCACTCCTAGAGCCTTGTAGATTGTTTCAGATTTCTTTTGGTTAGTTTTGTCAATTGTGTGGGGCCCGTGTATTCTTTATTTTATGTGTTGGCCATGTGGGGCCTTGTTTAGCTGTTAGTTAGTGGCATTATCGGCTATAACTTAGTTTAGTGCTGGATTTACTTTACAGTTATAACTAGACATCATGGTGGTCTTGTCAGCCCACATAGGATTCCCTGCTGTTACCTGTTTCTGGTTAGCTATTTTCTTTCACAGGTGGCTATAAGGCCTTGTCGGCCGGGGGCTGTATTTACAGCCAAGATATAGCCCGTTGTTTTCTTGATTTGAAGATTAGGCATGCACCAGAGGTGCGTAAGCTCAGTCAGGCTAGTTTAGATCCTAGTAGGGCACCAGGTGCTAGTCATGCCTCTCAAGGTGAGGCTTGACAAACTCGGTATCAGAGCAGGTCGTATCACAGGAAGTCTGCAAGTCGTGCTAAGTAGAGTCTTATCTATGGATGTATTGTGCACCACATACTATAGATAGGAGGCTGCGAGGCATGCTAGGGTGGTTACTCTTCTTTCTCTTCCAGTCATGCTATAGAGCTTTACAATATAGGGTTGAGTCCCTGAGCTTACCGTATTCTATTTGTCTACAAAGAAATGTCGGACATGCGACAACCCACGACTGGTAGAAAGTTGGATGTTGCAGCAGCAGAGGGCACTAGCAAGGTGCCCCAGTCAAAGTCATCCCGATCCGAGGGTGATAGGGAGATTCCATCTCGGTCTCCCCAGCAGTCTCCGGTCCATTAGGAGTCGTCCGGAGCAGTAGATGTGTCGGCACCGCCTCAAACAACTCCTGTACCGATACCATCAGACTAGGAGGTCAGGAGCGTTGTCTTTATGCTAGCTCAGATGATGGATGTGCAGCGTTAGCCAGTGGAACCCGTGGTTGCCTAATATTTAGGAGGACCTGGTAGTTCGAGGGTCCAAGAGTTTCTCGCACTGAGTCCCCCGTATTTCACAGGGACGAACCGAAATGAGGACCCTCAGGACTTTTTGGACCAACTGTAGCAGATCTTCAGGGTAATGCATGCCACGCTGGCGGAGTTGGTTGAGTTAGCGGTATTTTGGCTATGGGACATAGCAGTATTATGGTACGAGAGTTGGGAGAGCTCCCGAGGTAGAGATGTTCCTCTTTCGACTTGGTCTAGCTTTTCAAAGGCCTTCCTAGACCACTATCTGCCATGAGAAATTCAACAGGCCCGGGTAGATCAGTTTCTGCATCTGGAGCAGGGTTCGATGAGTGTACAAGAGTATGCTTTGAGATTTGAGTCCTATGCCCGATATGCACCGGCTTTTCTAGATAATATGCCAGGCAGGGTGCACTGGTTCATTATGGGGATGCTTCCAGAATATGTAAAGACTTGTATTAGAGATACTCTATGAGAAGAAATGGACATTTCCTGCATTTAGGCATTTGCCCATAATATTGAGGGGATTAGGCAGCGACAATGAGAGATAGAGAGGGCAAATCAGGAGCAGGCTGCAGGGTTAGGCCTAGTGACACTCAGGCAGAGTTTCAAGGCGACCTAGGCCGCGACTATCCAGCAGACCACCCAAACCACCACCTCCACAACAGCAGCAGGGTGACAGACCAGGCTATCGAGGGCAGTCAGGACCCGGATAGAGTTTACAACCATCGGGTTCGCAATAGCAGAGAGGGTCAGAGAAGAGTAGATTCACCGTGCCACTTTTCCCTATATTTAGTCGCCGTCATTCTGGGGCATGCAGGTATGGTTCCACAGCATGCTACACATGTGGACCAGAGGGTCACCTGATGAGAGACTGTCCAGCCAGGGGTCAGAGTGATTGGGATTGACAAGACAGATCTTTAGTAGGGTCACGTGCCCCAACATCTTCAGTAGGGTGTAGGCCCTCAGCTCCAGCCGGCAGAGGCCGAGGCAGGTCAGGGGCATCTAGCTCAAGCACCGGTCTAGATTTTACTTATGCTTTACCGGGGCGACAGGAGTCAGAGTCATCGCCAAATGTGGTGACAGGTATGCTGGACATTTTCTCTCATTTTCTTTATGTTTTGATAGACCCAGGTTCCACTTTGTCTTATGTGACGCCATTAGTAGCCCAGAAATTCGGCATCACGCCAGAATTGCTTTAGCGACCTTTTTCGGTATCCATACCCGTCGGTGATTCTATTATAGCTAAAAGGATCTACCAGGGTTGCACTGTAGATGTTGTTGGTCGCCAGACTTTAGAAGATTTGGTGGACTTAGAAATTATCGATTTTGATGCAATTATGGGTATGGATTGGCTAGCACCATATTATGCCAATGTAGAATGTTGGACCAAGACCATCCGATTCCACTTTCCAAGGGAGGTTACACGGGAGTGGAAACAAAATGCAGCCATGCCAAAAGGTAGGTTTATATCCTATCTTTGGGCGAGAAAGTTGATAGCAAATGGTTGCATTTATCATATTATCAGGCTTTAGGATGTCCAAGAAGAATCCCCGATTCTTCAGTCCATTTCAGTAGTCAATGAATTTCCATATGTATTCCCAGATGAACTTCCTGGTACTTCCCCAGAACGAGAAATCGATTTTGCTATCGACCTATTACCAGGTACTCATCCTATCTCCATCCCTCCGTACCGAATGGCTCCCACTGAGCTCAGAGAATTGAAGGAACAACTGAAAGATCTGCTGGATAAGGGCTTCATCATGCCAAGTACTTCACCGTGGGGTGTGCCAGTTCTGTTTGTAAGAAAGAAGGATGGCTCCCTCCACATGTGTATAGACTACTGACAACTAAATAAAGTCACCATCAAGAATAAATACCCACTTCCCAGAATAGTCAATTGATCAGTTACAGGGGGCGAAGTATATCTCAAAAATCGATTTAAGGTCTAGGTATCACCAAGTTCGGGTTCGGGAGAGAGATATCCCAAAAATGGCCTTCAAGACCAGGTATGGTCATTTTGAATTTTAGTCATGTCCTTCGGGTTGATGAATGCTCCTGAAATGTTCATGGATCTGATGAACAACATCTTCAGGCCATATCTAGATTTGTTTGTGATAGTGTTCATTGATGATATTCTAGTGTATTCTCATTCAAAAGCAGAACATCGAGATCATTTGCGAACAGTGCTTCAGATTCTCAGGGATCGCCAGTTATATGCAAAATTTTCTAAGTGCGAGTTCTAGCTGAATTCTATAGCCTTTTTGGGTCATATTATGTTAGATGCTGGTATTTAGGTGGATTCACAAAAGATCAAGGCGGTAAAGACATGGCCTATACCTACAACTCCCACTGAGGTACATAGTTTTGTACTACAGAAGGTTTGTAGAAGGGTTTTCTACCTTATCAACGCCTTTGACCAAGTTAACTCAGGAAGCAACTAAATTTCATACGGCTCCTCCCTTATGTGCATAATGAGAATAATACATAGAATCAAAAAAGATTCAACGATAAAAATATTCTCATTATGAACTCAGCAGGGCTAGTGTTTTTACAAGAAATCTCTAGCCAACCTTCCTGCAAGAGATTCTTTCTTAACATCAAGCCTAGTGGGACTAGATAGAAATGATAAGATAACTCCAACAAAAACAGAGTTTCCAAGAGTTGAAAAATAGATTGACATCAGCACCAGTATTAGCTCTGCTAGAAGGTTCAGAGGGTTATGCAGTGTATTGTGATGCGTCAGGTGTTGGGTTAGGATGTGTTCTGATGAAACATGGTAAGGTGATTGCTTATGCTTCGAGGCAGCTGAGAAAACATGAAAAAAACTACCCCACCCACGATCTGGAGTTATTCGCAGTAATTCATGCCTTGAAAATATGGAGGCCTTATCTGTATGGCATCCACATAGATATTTTTACCGACCATAAGAGCATCCAGTACAGTTTTCACTCAGAAGAGTTGAATCTACGACAACATCGCTGGTTAGAATTGTTGAAGGACTACGACGTAAATATTTTGTATCATACAGGGAAGGCCATTATCGTAGCAGATGCTCTTAGTCGTAGAATCATGGGGAGTTTGGTACATTTGAGGCTCCAATAATGGGAGCTGGCTCGAGAATTGCACCAGTTAGCCAGTTTGGCCGTTCGAATAGTAGACTCGGGAGACAGTGGGGCAGTGATCCAGAATACTGCAGTGTCATCCCCGATTGTAGAAGTAAAATAACAGCAATATAAAGATCCTCATTTAGTTCAGCTCAGGGATAAGGTACAATAAGGGGAAGTATTAGCTTTTGAAATAACCGAGGATGGGGTCTTGAGATGTAGAGGTCGCCTCTGCAATCCAGATGTGGTAGGACTTCGCCAGCAGATCATGGCAGAGGTACATTATTCCCGTTATTCTCTTCACCTAGGTTAAACAAAGATGTGTCATGACCTAAAGGAGATTTACTAGTGGCCGGGAATGAAAAAGGGGGTAGCAGAATTTGTGGCATAATGTCCTAATTGCCAGCATGTAAAGACGGAACATAAAAAACCAGTGGATTGACACAGTAAATAGTAGTGCTATGTGGAAATGTGAGGCAATCAATATGGATTTTGTGATAGGATTACCCTGTACCAGATGTAGATTTGATTCTATGTGGGTGATTGTTGATAGATTGACGAAGTCAGCTCACTTTCTGCCCGTCAGGACTACTTTCTTAGCCGAGGAATATGCTGAATTGTATATCATAGAAATAGTTCGATTGCATGGTGTCCCGACTTCTATCATTTCTGAAAAAGGAGCACAATTCACAGCTAGATTTTGGTAATCAATCCAGAGAGGCCTGGGAATGCAGATTTATCTGAGTACAACCTTCCATCCTCAAATAGAAGGACAAGTTGAATGTACAATCCAGACACTCGAGGATATGTTACGAGCATGTGTGTTAGACTTTGGAGGCAGTTGGTATGAACATGTATCCCTTATTGAATTTGCTTACAATAATAGTTATCATTCGGCAATCCAGATGGCACCTTATGAAGCCTTATATGCGCGGAACTGCAGATCCCCAGTTGGTTGGTTCGAGGTAGGAGAATCAGAGTTAATTGGACTAGACATAATCCACCAGTCAGAAGAGAAAGTGAAGCTTATCAGAGAACGCTTGCTAACAACTCATAGCCGCCAAAAATCTTACGTTGATGTACGACGTAGAAATCTGAAATTCAATGTAGGCGACTAGGTATTTCTGAAAGTTTCGCCTATGAAGGGCGTGATGAGGTTTGGTAAAAAGGGCAAGCTTAGCGCGAGGTTTATCGGGCCATATCGAATCCTCCGGAGGATAGGCCAGGTGACATATGATCTAGATCTGCCTTCAGAGTTGGAATCTGTTCACCCCTTCTTTCATGTGTCAATGTTACGAAAGTGCATAGGGGATCCGTCCCGAGTTGTGCTAGTTGAGGACGTCTAGGTTACTTAGGAGTTAGCCTATGAAGTGGCTCCATTGGCCATATTAGATCGGCAAGTTCGTAGGTTGATAATTAAAGATGTCGCCTCTATTAAGGTACTATGGAGAAACAAGAAAAGGGAAGAGACGACATGAGAAGCCGAAGATGACATGAGATCCAGATATCCTCACTTGTTCCAGGATTAGTGCAGACTATGCAATTAACGTAAAGTTGTTGATTCAGTTGTTATTTGATTTATGATACTTATATTGTTCAGTTGACTACAATTTTATGTTGAAAGAGTTGTTATAGTGTCATGTGAGATATCTGTATTGGACTTTTCTGCATTTCAGGATTTTTAGATAGTCCATGTTACAGGGGAAACTCTGTCAAATTTTTTTCAGAATAATAGTTAAAAAAGTTAAATTCCTTTGAACTTAAGAATGACATTCGAGGATAGATGTTCCTAAAGGGGGAGGATGTTACACCTCGTAAAAGTTAGTGATTCATAAGCGTACACATGGATTTGTGATAAATAAAGATAGTATGACGCGTGTAGAGAATCCTCAGAAGTCGGGTCGAGCGAGACTAGGCTGCAAGGGATAGTGCGATGCGCCAACCCCATAATGCCCTGGGTAGCACGGCGCGCTAGCCCCTCTGTGTGTTGAGGGGCACGGCATGGGGGTGACTTTGGCGCGATGGGTAGCGCGGGGCGCAACCTGCCACCGCCCTAATGTATATATATAGTCCTCTTCAATTTCAATTCATTTCCTAAGAATATATTCGGCCAGAGAGAGTAGGGAGCGAGGTTTTTAGTTGATTTTCATTCGGTTACGCTATCAAACATGGTCCAAATTCAAATTAACTACAGGTATCGAGTTCTAAGCCTGTAGGGAGCATTACTACGGAGTTATTTTCCCAAAATTTGCCTAGCAAATCGTAACCCCGCCGAGTGAAAGTTGTCAGAATTGCTTCAAATTGACTTATATACGATCACAGGCATCAAGTAAGCATTTCTCCCTTCTGAACCCTCAGGAAATTATAGGTTTTCGGCCGTATTTTACGTAGTTGAATTATAGTTGCTATTAGTATTAAAAGTTATCGTTCTAAGTCGAAGTTGGTATTAAAATTAATCTCTTTCTTCCAGTATTATGGTTATATTTGGAAAGAGCTGTTGAATACAAGTTGAAACTCATTAGTGGTACGGAAAATGACAATTGAGATATGTTAAGGAAAATCCGTTCGGCAAGTTAGTTTCTTTAGTATTATAACTCAGTTTGAATCCCAATAAGAGAGCTAGAAGTATATCTATTGTGATTAGCTGTTGTCATTAGCTGAGACCAGATTCTATGTTTAGTTTGGGATTGACTGTGCCCTGCATAGCCCTCCATAACCAACCCCAAGGTTACTAGCTGTGTCGATGCCCGCCATGGGTAAGATGACGTCACTCCAAAGAGCGGTATGCCGTCCGTGAGGGATGAAGATGGGGTCCCAAGTCCTACTACAGTCCATTGCATGGTTGGACTATTATATGTCGTATCTGCACCACACCCCCGTCGAGCTTGGTGCCCGGGGTGCAGATATCAGGAGTCCACGAGACCTAGACACAAGTATAGTTCAGTGGCCGAGCGGGCTCAATTGCAGACCCAGGGGACTAATAGGATGGATATAGTTATTAGTTGACTCAGTGTGACCTTGTTAGGGGTATGTATATTGAAGTGTACTCGCCAGGGCTTATGAAGGCCCCGAGTTCGTGTTCTATGCTGGTTGTACCTTCTGGCTTATGGGGGCCAGGTAAGGTTCTTGTTTGCATTAGTTACTGATAGATTAGACGGTAGGAAGTTCAGCTATTTAGGTAGTATTCCTATCCTTTTCTTTCAGTTACTTTCAGTTTCATTTTAGTGCATTCAGTTATTTATAGGTACTGCCTTACATATTCGGTACATATGGTACCGACGCCCTTCTTTGGGCGCTGCATTACTTGACTGCAGGAGCGGGTAGACGAGGATCAGGTCCCTCTTAGCTGTCAGCCAGAGTCAACAGATCAGTAAACTCCTTTCCTCCGGAGCTAATGGCTTAGAAGGTTTACTCTTTTTGTTTGTACAGTTTTTGGGTAGGTTAGGGCCCTATCTCGACCATTATATCACTCCTACATGCTTGAAGATTATTTCAGATTTCCTGTGGTTAGTTTTGTTAGCTGTGTGGGGCCCGTATATGCTTTATTTTACGTGTTGGCTGTGTGAGGCCTTGTTTAGCTATTAGTTAGTGGCCTTGCCGGCCATAGCTTAGTTTAATGCTGGATTTACTTTACTGTTATAACTAGAAATCATGGTGGTCTTGTCGGCCCGCATAGATTCTCTACTATTACCTATTTCGGGTTAGCTGTTTTCTTTCACAGGTGGCTATAAGGCCTTGTCGGCCAGAGGTTGTGTTTACAGCCGAGATATAGCCTGTTGTTTTCTTGATTTGAAGATTAGGCATGCACAAGAGATGCATAAGCTCAGTCAAGCCAGTTCAGATCCTAGTAGGGCACCAGGTGCCAGTCATGCCTCCCAAGGTGAGGCGTGACAAATTCAACCTAAAAATTATTTGGAAATATTTTTTACTTTTACAAATGGTTATTCTACTTTATTTTAAATTGAAGAAGTTTGAATAATTAATCGAAATTTTAAAAGGTCAAAATTGGGTGCTAACAGTATTTTATGATCGATTTGCATTATTGATTTGTGTCTAGGAGTCTCGAATGAGTTTTAGCTATTGAAATTATGTTTGAGGCATATTTGCATTTTTTTGATATAGGTGCGAGCGTGAGCACACTAGAGAAGTACAATTTAGCTGAAGGGATGAGGTTGGCCAGCATTATTGGCGCCCAAGGTGTATGATCGAGCTCATGGATGAGCGCATGGAATCACTATTACGCAGGAGTCGCGCGTTCACACTGTGTAGTCAGGGGCATGTGGGCACTATTGCACTGGAGAGGTGCGTTCACGCTGGAGAGTCGGGGTAGCCTTGAGCATTATCGCGTGCCTGGAGTTCTAGAGCTCGGTTAGAGGCAATTTTTGGTGAGATTTCTTTATTTTTGGAAGTGAGTAATGATGTCGCGCAAATTACACCTCGTAATTGAGATATAAAGTGGTCGATGTCAAATATAGAACTCAACAAAGGTTGAGGTCGATCACACAGGGAATATGGAAAGAACTTGAGTTAATGTGATTAGCTATTACTATCTGATTACTTATTTCCTGGGGGGAAAGAATTGAAAAAATAAAATAATAAATAAGAATAAAGACTAGTAGATGTTTAAATCAATTTCGATTTGTATTCAATCAACAAATTACTAGGATTGTGTTCCCCATGACTTCATAACCACAAGGCTTTTACACTATCGATCTATTCTGGTGTTTAACATGCAATATTGGTAAGTTAGATTAACCTAAATGGTTGGTCCCCTATCTAGATGATTATCACCACGCAACTTGGTCCGTATATGGGTGTATGCTTAATTAACCCTTACCCTTAATATCAGATTAGCTATTTCCAGACAAGTTCAAGCTATTAGATGAGGATTGATAGCCTCAAATCTCCATTGTTAATCCCTTTTCCTATTCACTACCCCCTTGATCCGGTAAGTAAGAATAAGGCAAGTTTCAACATTTGCAACCGTTAAAAAACAATTAAAACGAAGGAAAAAACAATACATGCATTAAACCCCATTCAAGAATCACTAAGTGTTTTACCTATATGTGTTAATTCATCATGGTTCCCACAACCCTAGTTATGGGTTTAGCTACTCATAGTTGAAATATCACAAAATATAAAAGAAATTATAATTGTAACTTACAAAAATTCGTAGAAGAAAATCAAGTGAATTGAATATAACTCCAAAATGATGAACAAAACTCCAATGTTGTTGGATACCCAAAATCAAGAACAAAATTACAAACTTTGTTTCTTGAACCAAGAATGATCGTTAACAACACCCAAAATTACTGTTCAAAGTTGTAAAATATCGTAACTAGTAAAATAAACCTAAACAAATTATTTATAGACATGAAACAAATCCTTTCCTAAATCAACTAGGATTTTGGTGTTGAAGGTACCACGATCCGTTGGTAGTTTCAATGGATCGTTAAAGTGTCCGTTGTTCCAGTCATTGCTTCCCTCAGACTTGTCTCCTTTCAGCATATGGCCTCAAACAATGGCTTGTTATAAGATCCTACGATTCGTTTGTCCTGTTCGTTGTTTCCTGACCTCCTGATCATTGTTTCTGAACCTAAAGGTATGAGCACTCAGAACAACCTGTCCTTGGAAAGTACGACCCGTCTAGTTTGTCCGTTGTATGCAGCCCGCTCTTGGTTAATTTCTCTGATTCTTTCCACGATCGGACAGGACGATCCGTTGTAAGCTAGTACGATCCGTGGATTTCAGCCATTTCTTAGCACTCTTCTTAAAAACTTCTCTGCATTACATGCAACGACTGAATATGATGACCCATGGTACAGACCAATGGCCTATAATACAGCTCGTCCGAGGAATCTTTTTTTGAGTTCAGTTCTTTTTCTCAACCTTTATTCCTACAACCCGTTTTACCTGTAAAACTATCAAAATGCGTCATATCCACATAAATGTACCTAAAGTCATGCACATTCACATAGTTTTAAGCATCGCTAGTGCCGTAAATTCAAAGCACATCAACACCCTCAACTTAGCATGTCTACATGTCCTCAGGCAAACAAAATAAAATCAACCCATGGAGACGCTTAACTAGAGGAAACTTAGGTGATGCATAGCAGTCCAAACTCATAAAATAGACAAAATGTTCACTCAATCACCCTCCCTCCTACCGGGTTAAAACAGAACTCGATGTGATAACTCAACACTTCTCAACATGACACAGTAGGATCAAAGGATGGCACCATATTATCACTACACAACAAAGCACACACAACTGGCATTTCCCCTAGAAAACTAGAAATCAACCCATGTAATCACGCACTCTCACCATAAAGAAGTCCCACACACACATGATCACACCAATGTTTATCTTGGGACTGGGAAAGAACTCACTCACGCTCACAAAGAATTTCTAACTGTGCAAATACAATACCATAAGCTTGCCTTTACTTTCAATACCTCATTTTTCAGATGGTCGAACTAGGATCACTATAGGACTTTTTCAGCTTGTAATGTAGGCTCGGGGTTGGGTATGGTAAATATGGAAATAGTAACTTAACCCTCCTTGGCACTACACTAACTTTGCCTCCACTTACCCTATTTTTCACTTCACTCCCTTTTTCCTTTGCTTTATTCTTTTTTTTTTTGCAACTACGAATGCGGTGTTTCTCCTTTCAAGTATTCATTACTTTCACATTTTTCTTTTTCTTTTCTTTTCTTGCTCTTTTTTCTTTAACAACATTTTTATTTTTGTTCTTTTCTTTCATTACGCACACCGCACCCGCTCTTTCATGTTCATTACTCAATTTCACTCTACCATACTCTTCTTAATCACCCCTATAATAGCCACCCTCAACTTAGGTGATTTGTCTGAGTTGAGGTTCACAGTGTCCAAGGAGGGACCAGGGACAAAATAGGTTTATTTTAATCAAAGCAGGAAGGTGAATTAGTATTAACAAAAAGAAAGGTCAATTTAAGCTCAAAATTTGGATCAAGGGATATTTATTTTCTTTTGGTAGGTATTTTAAGACTAAAGTGGGCTCATTAATCAAAAATGGGCTATGATCCTTTCCTAGTTTCCCATCCTCTATCTCGGTACGACTGACCAGGCAAGTTCTAGATTGACACACACAACAAAATTAAACATTGAACCTTACCCACACAAGCACTTGATTACACAACTAAGTTCTAACCACCAGGTTCATGCATAGTGTTGACATTAATTATCCTAGCAATACCTATGATGTCATACAAAGATCCGTACTGGTCACGCCTTACAACACAAGTATATTCACACAAAAGTATTTAGAAGGGGTGTCATTTTCATATACATCACAAAATCAGTTCATCACATGCTTTGTTTGACTGCTCATACGCCTCCTATTTTATCCCAGTTAACCAACAAAACAAAATAAAACAAAAACCCTAAACATGCTGATTCTACTAGATAAAGAACACCCGGGGAAAAATACATCCGACAAGAAAAATCCTTGAGTTATGTTCACAAAAATTAAAATCGAGTACTACCCTACCCCCATAAAAAATCATGCGACATCCTTGATGCATTCAAAAAGTAAAGCATGATAATAGGGACGTACCTGGACATCCTAGATGTCAGTGGTCTGGTCACCGAGGGCTACAGATCAACCCCAGAATTCTCAACAGCTGGAGTCTTAGTCAGGACTCCAGCCTGTGTAGCAGTGGCATCAGCTGTGGCCTGTGTGTTCTCCGAAGTTGTCCGCACAGGAGAATTAACTGTGTGCCCACTCTCCTCGAGCACATCCCACGCACTAGAGCTTCCAGCACCTTTAACCCACTATATTATCTCTCTCTCATGCACATCAGCAGTCTGTCGACTTTTCTTGAGGCAGCTTTCCATGCTCGCTTCTCCTTCTTCCATTTTCTTCTTTCCTCATCCTCCACACCCTCAGCGACTCGTTTTTTTCTTTTTTAGCGCGGGGCAGACTCAAGATCAAAGAACTGAGGAATCTCTACATCAAGTCCTCATCTATCATTGACAAAGTCTACGGTGGTAAAAGTGGAGTAGGTCTGGATGACAACTCTAGCACTGAGGCTCTAACCGCTGCTATCTCTCTCTCCATTGTGTCCCAATCTCGGGTCTGAGCATCAGATCGAAACTGGTTGAGACATACCTCAAAATCATCCAGCCGCATATGTAACCCACGTGCTGCATCTTCTATTTCTTTTTTAACCCACGACTTAAGTTGCTCAAGCAACATGTCAATATTGCGCTCTGCAATTGTCAGTCTCTTGGCCATTTTTCTCATGTCACTCTCTGGGACCAACTAGTATCTAGTGGAAATGGACTGGGCTGAGCTTCCTGATGGAATATAAGTGGTTTCTGAAGCATCACCTGCTCGTATGGAAGGAAGCTCCATGGTCTGCTCATCCTGGTCGGAAGTGTCACCCTACTCACCTCCTCTCTGTGTACTCTCACTCAATATGGGTCCACCAAATGGAACTCTGACCCTAGACACCATATTCAGGCCGTCTTTAATCAATGCTATGTCTTCCATCCCGATGTTTGTAATCATATGATCTATATCTGTTAAGACAGGCACTCCAGACACCATGCATAGTTGATAGATCAGGCTCGGTAACAGAAGTGTAGTGTTTTCTTTGACCGCCCGCTCCCGAATTTCTGTGGCAATAATCTGGGGAATGTTCAGCAGGTACTTAGACATAATGCATGCTACCAACGCTGCCCTATCTGTGCTCAAAACATTATCATTCATTGCAGGCACAAGATGTCAAATGATGGACCACCATGACTTGGCCAAAAAATTCAGGGAAGCCTTGTAGATCGATTTTTTGCCTGTGACCCATTCTACTCCATCCTTGTCTTCAGCAATAATATTGGCCATCCATTGCAAGTTCAACACCTTGTCCTCAATTCTCAATTTTCTAATCCCCTTCATTGCCTCCATTCGGTAATCATATTCAATAGTTCTGGTCGTCAATGTAAAGTCACCACCCATCTAGACTTTGGTGATGGTCCTCTTCATGTATCAACTGGGATAGCTCTTACCCTGACAGAGTCTAGCACGGGCTCCTTCTTAATGGCCTTCTTTGAAGAAGCCTTTTTCTCCAAGGTGCAGTAGTATTTTTCGTAGAACTCACGCACCATCTCCATGCTATATTTTCCCAGAGTCTTGGCCATCCAATACATGTTGTAGCCCTCGAAAAGCTTTTAAAGCTCTGGAACTTCATTTATGGAATTGATCTGAATCTTTGGCTCCTCCTGAATACTACGCTGGGATTTCCTTTTTCATTGAGATTGAGCCCTACAAAATACACATCTATAGAGCCCTGTAGAAACCATCTCTTGGACCTTGCTTCTGGTGTGGTGGCAGGTTCAGAGTCATCTACCTTCTCATTAGACTCTTCAGCAACACTATTCTTGTCACCAGACTCCTCTGCATTAGTATCATAATCCCCTGAATCCACAACATCATCATTGCCTTTCTCTGCATTATCCGCAGGAGGGTTGTCACCATCAGATTCGTCCTCGTCACTTCCCTCATCAGACTGGGGAAGTGAGGTAGTAGCCGCTACAGCTTCTTGGGCTTTGGAATTTTCCCTAGTGGTCACCACTGGAGATTCATCAGAGCTTGTAATGTTGTAGTGCACCTCTGAACCACTAGAACTGTCCAATTCCGACTCATCACGGAGCTGCCGCCTTTTTGCAATTTTCTTTCATGCGACAGCTTCCTGTTGCTTCTTGTTTACCGGTGAAGTCATTGTACTTGTGATACATATTGTTAAATTCACAAAAAAATAAAACCATTTAGCACATTGTTTAATCACAACAGACGACCATCAGTACAAATCATTGTAGTTACAACGCCCATTGCTGGTCGTTGAATGGACTTCTGAAAGTAGGGTCTTTTATACCTTCCCACGAGCCAATACAATGGTCCGTTGTGAGATACAACAACCCATCTTATTGGTCCATAGGAGGGGTTCAGGATTTATGTCTGAGGCAGTCCAACGACTTGATCAATGAGCTGTTGTGAAAAACAATGGGTAGTTGATTGGGCCGTGCAACCTAACCTCACCCTTCAAGCTTCAATCAACCCAACAAGTATTAATTTAGACCTTGAATCAAACAGTCAGGATTTACTAACCCTCAACCCCCATCAAAATTTCATAACATCCCTTTTAGGTTAATTTTCACTTTTCATTGATGCAAATATTTCCCCGATTGCACAGAGCTACCCAATTCGTTAATTTCAAATAGTATAAGCTCCCTTTGCATAATTTTCTAGCGAGCAATTTTCCATAATGCAATTGTAATTCGGAAAGTTACCATGATGACAGAACAACCGAAAAAAAAAATAAGGCTAGCTTTTCACATCAAGTAAATACTCACTTTAGCAAGAAAACCACTCGAATTTTTTTTTCAATAGTTGGAGAAATGTGGTGAAGCAGTCTTGGTGTCATTGTTCAAGCCGAGAGAAAGTGAAGGTTTAGTGTTTGTTTTGATTTTGAACGGGAAGTGTGCAAAAAAAATCAGGTGTGAAGGTTTTAAATAGGCTAGGTCTGGGCGAGTCGAGTCGGGTTTGGAAATTTTTATCTCTAACCATGACTCATCCAATGGGTCGTATGAAGATACCACGACCTGTACCTACGTACCGTAGTTTAGAGTTTTGGGAACTTATCTATGGAACCTATGGGCTAATGGCATGAGCCATTTGTTCTCACAACGACACGTACTATTCGTCTGTAGGTTAGTTCATTGATTTTCAGGCCTGCAAGACTTTGTTAGAATGAGCGACAACACGACCTATGTGAGAAAATGACGGCCCGTTCTGATTGCCCGTTGGTTAGTGTCACGCCCCGCCTAGGGGGGTATGACTGGCACCTGGTGCCCTACTAGGACCTGAACTACTAGATTACTGAGCCTAAGCACATATGGTGCCTGACTGGCTCTAACTCAGATTCACAGAATCAACGGTCTATATAACGGCTGTAAATACAGCCCCAGCCGGCTAGGCCTATAGCCACCTGTACTATAACATCAGCTAACCAGAATCACATATATATGGGGAAACCTATGTGAGCCGACAAGACCACCATGCTGACTAGTTACTTTTAAATCAAAATAACATATACTAAACAACTACATGACCGACAAGGTCACCACTACTAACTCGATAAGGCCTCACACGGCCAACATAAACAACTAAACATACGCACGGCCCCACACGATCGGCACAACTAACCATAGGGAGATATTTACACAATCTGCAAGCCTCTAAGAATACTGATAAGATGGTCGGGATAGGGCCCCGACCTACCCATACTATACAACAAAAGAAAATGATGTAAACCTCTGA
>JACEIK010000262.1:203052-214189 GCA_018107945.1 Datura stramonium
TATAGGCCTAGCCGGCCGGGGGCTGTATTTATAGCCGCTATATAGCCCGTTGATTCCGTGAATCAGAGTTAGAGCCAGCCAGGCACCAGAAGTGCTTAGGTTTAGTAGTCTAGCAGTTCAGGTTCTAGTAGGACACTAGGTGCCAGTCATACCCCCCAAGGCGGAGCGTGACACTACCGGTGGAGTGTATACATCAGACTCCACATCTAGCTCACGTGGTTATATATCGGTTATAGACTCTCCCACTAGTCAGTTCAGTCTCAGATTAGCTCAGTTCAGAACAATTTTAGTTTACTCAGTTTAGTACAGTTAGTTGAGATTCAGTATCTCAGATTCAGGACATGTCTATGACCATCAGACATGGTCATTTTGACCATCTCAGTATATTTCAGTTTATTCAGTTTCAGCATTTTAGTTAGTCATTGCATGTCATTACAATTCAATTATTTATTTTCTGTGTTATGTTTTCTCCTACTTACTCAGTACATTCAAAGTACTGACGCATATCTTCATGCTTTATCATTTTATGATACAGTTGCAGGTTCTCAGTCTCAACATCGTTAGCGGATCTTGTCCAGGAGTTTTCAACTGCACCAGTGGTGAGTCCTCATCTTTAGAGTACGATGTTTATTTTTATTTAGTTATTCTCATACTGTTAGACTTTAGAGTTAGCTGGGGGCTTGTTCCATCAACTCATCAGATATAGATGGCTTCCAGACATAGATTCAGATTTTCAGTTGTATAAAACTTTATGATTTAGTTCTTCTTCATAAATAATTTTTAATATTTTTTAAAGCTTCCGCTATGATTTTACTCAGATTACTGGTGTTATGATAGACCATGGGTTGACCTGGGGTTACATGTGACTCCAAGTACCATGTCTCGTCCAGGGTATAGACTCGGATCATGACAGCAAATTTGGTAACCTTCTTGCTTGGCCATAAAACACATCACCAGTGATTTTTCTTCTATTGTATGTTATGAAATCAGACACAATGATACCACAACTGTATGAATCATTGTATTTCAATATATCATACTTGTATTTCCTAAAATATAAGTGTAATATACTAAAATATGTTGACATACAAGTGTATGTTGTATCTATCTTCAATGGTGGATTGCTGCTTATTGTATCTATGATACCTGGGTCTTCTTCTTTTTTTCTTCTTTGTAAGTATCTTCATTGTATTTTGTTATAGGAAAGAGAGAATACAATCTGTTGAACAAATGGATATAACATATCGTGATTGTATGTGTTGATATAATGAAATTAAGTAAACACATATTACCTATACAAGTTGGTAACAATTGAACAGTGTTATGAATACAAGTAATTAGAAAGAATGAATACAAGTGATACAAGCTGGTAACAATTGATATAGTAGAGTGAATGAATACACGTAAAATTAGAGCGAATAAATGCAAGTGATACAAGCTAGTAACAATTGATACAGTAGAGTGATGGATAGAAGTGAAAATAGAGCGAATGAATACAATTTCCTATAGTTTTATTGTTTGTATCCTTGTATATATCCCTATTTTTTATATTTCGCTTTGGTTTTATTCATTGCACGAATGAATATAGTTGACACATGTTATATTCATTGCAAGAACAAATACAGTTGATACAGGATGTATGCATTACGCGAACGAATACCGTTTACACAAGTTGTACTCGTTGCGTGAATGAATACAATGAATACAGGCGGCTGGAAATAGAACTTTGCTACGGATAGTAATTAAGCAAAGTGTAGTTATGAACTATAATTGGGCATCAAAATGTAGCCATTTTTGTAAGTTACTATAGATATTAGTAACTCAAATAAAACTCAAATCAAAATTAAATTAATATTAATATTATTGACCAAAAAAAAAGCCAATTGAACACTAAGAATAATAATAATGTTGGATATCTATTACTTATTTTCACATCTATATATTTAGACAGTTAGAATAGATAATTTTATTTTATTTTTTTCTTTAATGCTTAGGCATGTGGATTTGAAATTTATTTTGGCAAGAATAGTCAAGGATTTGAAGTTCATCTTTATCCGCACTTTGTGTTGGCTATTATGTCTCTAGTTGTAAAAATATTGTGTTTTCAATTATATTGATGGTTTCACTATTAAGTAAAACATGTATAAAAAAGAAAAAAGAAAAAAGCCCTAAAAATTATGATCTTAATTTAGTTAAGATTCTTATTTCTTGCTGCCAAGTGATTATGAAGATAATGTATGATTTTAATTTAGTTAAGATTCTTATTTTCTTGCTGCTAAGTGATTATGAATATAATGTATCATTTATAATTATTTTGATTTGTTAATTTAGTGATATTTTTTGGAGCTAACAAAATAATTACTCTATCTTTGAAGTAAGCATTATTCCTCATTTTGAAACATTGAATATTGTATTAGCTACTGTTTTGAATATTGTATTAGCTACTGTTATGCTCCTTTGTAATTGAGAATAATGATAAAGAATTTATTGTATTCATTTTTACTATATATTAGAAAATATAATTATGACTCAGCAAATTGTTGGTAGATACACCAAAGAATGCCTCTGCTTCCATGTTTTTATTGCATTTGCTTCTAATAGCTTTCTAGAATTCATCTTGACCTGCTTATAAGATGACATTTTCTTGAATAAATGGTTGGTAAGGGAAGCCTTTATGGAACCTTCTAAATTAGTCCTATTTTTTTAAATGATAAGACCAATGAAGAGGTCTAAATATCAGAAAATAATGAGAATGAAGAAATCTCAATAAGTTATGTCTCCGCGAGAAAAAGGTGAAATCAAAATGATATTGTGGTTGACAATTTTTTTGCTTATAATGTTGCTATTGAAATAATACAACAAGATGAGGATTTTGAGTCAAAATCTATTGATGAATGTACATAAAGAAATGATTGGCCAAATTGGAAGGACGCAATTCAAGCAGAATTTTCTTCACTTGAAAAACGTGAATTTTTCGGACCAATAATCCGAAACCTGAAGGTGTTAAGCCAGTGGTGTACAAATGAGTTTTTGTGCGAAAACAAAATGAAAAAGATGAAGTCATAAGATATAAAGCACGACTTGTGGAACAAGAATTTTCACAAAGACCTGCATTAATTATGTGGATACATATTCTCTTGTGGGAGATGCAATTACCTTCAGGTATCTAATAAATCTGGTAGTTCATGAAAAACTGAAATGCGGCTAATGGATGCTATCACAACCTATTTATATGGCTCATTGGACCATGACATTTTAATGAGAATTCCTGAAGCTTTCAAAGTGCCTGAAGCATATAAAAGTTCACAAGAAACTTGTTCAATAAAGCTTAAGAAATTCTTATAAGGATTGAAACAATTAGGGCGGATGTGGTACAATCATCTTACTAAATATTTGCTGAAAGAAGGATACAAAAATGACCCTACTTTTCCTTGTGTATTTATAAGAAGGTCTGGATCTGAATTTATTATATTATCTATGTATATTGATGACTTGAACATCATCGGTACTCCTAAAGAACTTTCAAAAGCTGTTGAGTATTTGAAGAAAGAATTTGAAATAAAAGATCTTGGTAAGATAAAATATTGTCTTATCCTACAAAATAAGAATTTGAAATAAAATATCTTGGTAAGATAAAATATTGTCTTATCCTACAAATTGAGCATTTGACAAATAAAATATTTTTTCATCAATCAACATATGCTAAGAAGCTTTTAAAGTGATTACATCTGTTGATTACCCCGATGGTTGTGAGATCATTCGACATAAATAAAGATATCCATTTCGACCTCAGAAAAATGACGAAGAGCTTCTTGATGATGAAACTCCATATCACAGTGCAATTAGGGTACTAATGTATCTTGTCAATAATACCCGACTAGATATTTATTTTGCAGTAAGTTTATTGGTAAGATTCAGCTCCTCTCCAACAATAAGACATTGGAATGGTGTTAAAAATATATTCAGATATCTTTGAGGAGCCATTGACATGAGATTATTTTATTCTAATGAATCTAAGTAAAAAATGATTGGTTATGCAGATGCAGGATATTTTTCTGATCAACTTAAAGCTCGATCTCAGATGGGCTATTTGTTTATATACGGAGGCACAGCTATATATTGGTGTTCAATAGCAAGCAATAGCTGTCAGTTCTTCAAATATGAAGAAATAATAGTCATTCATGAAACAAGTCGGGAATGTGTTTGGTTGAGGTCAATGACTCAACATATTCAGTAAATGTGTGATTTTTTTTTTTGAAAAAGAATATTCCAACTACATTGTATGAACACAATGCTGCATGTATAGCTTAATTGAATTGAGGATTGTAATGCCCTGAAAACTCAAAGACTAGACACGAGACTTTAATAAGAAAAAACTAAAAAATCTGCACCAGGTCATAGAATGAGTCATTTTGTGACCCATGGGAGGTGACCACGAGTCATTGTCATGAATCGTGGTGAGAACTGGGAGCTTAATTGGAAATTCGGAGAAATGGATGACCACGGGTGTGATCACAAGTCGTGGTCAACCCCCACGAGTCGTGATATGACCCATGGTCAAGAATAATTTACAATCGGAAAATGTTAGGTAGTGCACCTAATGACTTGTCATCATGAGTCGTGGTTCGTGCCACGACCCGTTAGGTGACCCGTGGTCAGGCTTTAGTTAAGATTTAGAGGGGCCAGGCAGTGTACCCAACGGATCCTCATCACGACTCGTTTGGGACACTACGAGTCGTGGTGTCACTCGTGGGGACTCCAGGATTTTTAAGATAGTATGGTCCACGAGAGGTGACTACGAGTCGTGATCACTGACCACGACCCGTTAGGTCACCCGTGGGGACTAAAGATCAATTTTTCCCTATGAGTTTTTCAAGGGTATTTCGGTAATTTTCTACAATCCTAAACTTTAAACTACATCGTTTAACGCATATTTTCATACTTATTAGAGGGGTTAAATGGTTTCTTTTCTCATTTCCCACTCCGACCTTCAGAAAACTGATCGTAGAACTTCTCTTAGAGTTTTTCAGAGCAAGAGCTAGGGAAACCTTTTCTCCTCAGTTTCTCAAGGAATTCTTTGGGCTTTTCCATCAAGTATGTGGTAATTCAACAAGGGAATAGTTCTTCCCTTGTGTCTCCAAATTCCTCCCTATTTCTCTCTATCAGATGTAGCCTTGAAATTATTGAATGCCAAGAAATTGCTAGTCATACTTTGTATAAATCATGTGGATTATTATACCATGTTAATTATAGATATTTTCCACCAGTTTGTGACTGAAATGATGTTAAATCTTGTGAAGTGAAATTTAACTCTATTTCTTGAAATTTGCATCAGTTCTTGAATATCGAATTATTTGTTTGGATTTATCAATGTTGTGGACTCCCATGTTGTTAGTAGCATTGAAACTAAATCAGAATATTGTTAGGTCAGTTTTAGCAAGAATGTTAGAATTCTCAGTGTCAGTCAGAAAATGTCAATTGATCAGTTTGACTACAGAATTTTTCGAGGTGTCAGTAGTACCTCCCAGTTATCAGAATCAGGTTCAGAATTCAGTTTTATTGGTCCACTTGGCGATCATGACACTTTAGATATACAGCTCTGACTAGCCTTAGGACCCCAGTTTCAGATTTTAGTTTGTTCTATAGTCGGTTGTGACGCTTTCAGATAAGCAACTCTGACCAGTCTTAGAATTCAGTTTCAGAATCTGGTCCGATAAGACTCTCGGGGTATTTTAAGATATGTATCCCTGACTAATCTTGGGCCCTAGTTTCGAGCTATCAACTTAGTATTGTATCTAGGACTATCTAGTGGGAGTAGGACTTAACAACGAGCGGATCTGGTTTCCAGCGCACCCAGGTTCTCAGAACTACATTGCCACCGTAGGTTACAGTATTAATTGGCTTGTTTGGCCCCAGACTCTTGTGATCACCCAGTTTATGCCTTTATACCCTAGCAAGGTATATTGGGTCCTACCGATAGGGTGTATACATCAAACTCCACGTCTAGCTCACGTGGTTATATGTCGGTTATAGAATCTTCCACTAGTCAGTTTAGTCCAGTTTCAGTTCAGTTCAGATCGGTATTCCAGATTTAGAACATGCTTTGACCATCAGACAGGGTCTTTCAGACCATCTCAGTTATTTCAGTCATTCAGTTCAGTAGCTTTAGCTGGTCGTTGCATGTCTTTTCAGTTTAACATTTTTATTCCATTGTATTATGTTTTTCTCAGTTACTCAGTATATTCAAAGTACTGACGCATACTTTTATACTTTATCATCTTATCATACAGCTGCAGGATCTCAGTTTCAGCCTCGCTAGCCGATCACTCACCGTAGACTTCAGCTGTTCTAGTTGGTGAGTCCTGATTCTTCGAGGATGAGATTTATTACTTCAGTTATACTTTCTTTCCTTTTTATTTAGATTTGAAGTTAGCTGTGGGCTTATCCCAGTAACTCATCAGTCATAGTGGCTTTCAGACGCATATTGGTTTTTTGTCAAACTTGCAGCTTTGTTCTAGTATGTTCAAATATTATGAACCAGCTTTATTTCTTTCAAATATTTGTATCTTTTTGCTTCAAACTTCCGCTGTATATAGTTGCGTGTTACTCAGAATGCTAGTGTATGATAGACCAGGGTTGACTTGGGTTACTTGTGACTCCAAGTACCGTGTTCCATCCAGGGTGTGAACTCGGGGTGTGACAAACTTGGTATCAGAGCACTAGATTTAGAGTATCCTCAGATGTCTGTAAGTCGCATCGAGTAGAGTCCTCTTCATGGGAGTGAAGCGTGCCACACTTATGATGGGGA
The DNA here is from genome assembly GCA_018107945.1 of Datura stramonium. NCBI lineage: Eukaryota > Viridiplantae > Streptophyta > Magnoliopsida > Solanales > Solanaceae > Datura > Datura stramonium. Next base: position 209,861 of record JACEIK010000262.1, read on the forward strand.
GGCTACGAGATGTCATTAGGAAAAATTCCCTTTATTTCATACTCCTTATCGTGCATTGAAATTTCAGTTTCAAAAATCATCCTCCTAACTGGTGCTCAATTTCATTTCAGTGAATCATGCCTCCGCGATGTGGTAACGGATGAAGGGCCGATAATCTCACCAACCTGTCCCACCAGCCCCGGCAGCCCCTCAGGAAGACTCGGTGTCTACCACAGAGTTCAGGGCAGCTATTCAGCTGCTCGCTCAAACTGTTACCAACCAGGTGAACCAGCAAGTGGTTCCAATCAACAAAAATGGTTTTGCAGCAGTTGCCCAAGTACGGGACTTCACCCAAATGAACCCTCCAGATTTTCATTGGTCTAAGGTGGGAGAAGACCCACAAGGATTTATGGACGAAATTAAAAAAATCACCCGAATTGTGGGTATTAGTCCCTCAGAGAGTGCCAACTTGGCTACCTACCAGTTGAAAGGGGTAGCTAGGTCTGGTACGAATAGTGGAAGGAGGAGAGGTCAGCGGAAGCAGGACCGGTGGAATGGGAGGAGTTCAATAGAGCCTTCCTGGACAGATTCTTCCCTCGGGAGCTCAGCGAGGCAAAGCTAGCGGAGTTCATAAACCTGAGACAGGGAAACTGGACAGTAGAAGAGTACGCTCTGGAGTTCATCAGGTTGTCCAAATACGATCCAGAGATGGTGGCCGAGCCAAGGGATCGCTTACTAAAATTTGTAAATGGGGTGTCGAACCTGGTCCTAAAAGAGTGTAGGATAGTGATGTTGATTAAGGTATCGACCTCTCCAGCCTGATTATCTATGCCCAGCAGATTGAGGCCGAAAAACTGAGGGACATGGAGCGAAAGAACAAGCGGGCAAGAACTGGCCAATCAGATTATGGTCACCAGAGGTCTGGTGGTAGCAGCCGCCCATAACAGTAGCAGAGGGCCCCAACACCTAGCTCAGCCAGTGTCCCTACCTTTCGATCCCGCCACGATCGGAGGGGTGGAACATCTAGCTCTCAGTCCCACAGCCATAGTGTCGGGTAACAGTATCCAACTTTCCCCAAATATGGCAAGAACCACCCAGGAGAATGTCTTCAGGGTCGAGCGGGTTGTTTTGGCTGTGGACAACTTGGTTATCGGCTTAAGGAATGCCCATCAGCTAGACGAAAAAGGTCACAATCCACTACCTCTGTAGCTCCGCCAGGCCGACCAGCTCAGCAAGCTAACACATCAGGTATGGAGGGCGGTCAACGCCAAAACCATTTTTATGCATTATCAACTTGTCAGAATCAGGAGAACTCACCGGATGTGGTCACGGGTATGTTACGTCTTTTTCACCTAGATGTATATGCCCTATTAGATCCAGGGGTCACACTATCATTTGTGACTCCATACATAGTAGTCCAGTTCGATATAAGTCCAGAGGTTCTCTCATAACCATTTTCACTCTCCACCCCAGTTGGCGAGTCAGTTAGAGCAAGTTGGGTGTATAGAAACTGCCTAATCTCAATCTTCAATAAAGTCATTTCAGCTGATCTTGTAGAGTTAGACATGGTCAACTTCGACCTCATTCTTGGCATGGATTGGTTACACTCCGGTTATGCCCCAGTCGACTACAGAACTAGGATCGTCGGGTTTCAGTTCCCTAATGAGCCAGCTCTAGAATGGTCGGGCAGTAGTTCAGTGCCTAAGAGTAGGTTTATTTCCTACATTAAGTCCAGGAAGCTTATTTCTAAGGGATGTATTTACCGTCTAGTTCGGGTCAAGGATTCCGACTCTGAGACCCCAACTATCCAGTCAGTCCCTGTTGTCAGTGAATTTTCAAATGTGTTCCTCGAAGATCTTCCCGAAGTTCCTCCTGAACGGGAAATGGACTTCGGTATATAACTTATTCTATATATTCAACCTATCTCCATCCCTTTTTATAGAATGGCTCTGGTTGAATTTAAAGAGTTGAAGGAGCAGCTAAAAGATCTTCTTGATAAGGGTTTTATCAGACTTAGCATCTCTCCCTAAGGTGCTCCAGTGCTATTCGTGCGAAAGAAAGACGGTACCCTTAGAATGTGCATGGATTACCGTCAATTGAACAAGGTCATAGTCAAGAACAAATATCCCCTACCCACAATTGACGACCTATTTGACCAACTTTAGGGAGCCAGTTGTTTCTCCAAAATAGATCTCAAGTCGGGGTATAATCAGCTAAGAGTCAGAGAGTGTGACATACCGAAAATAGCTTTCAGAACTCCATATGCTCACTTCGAGTTTGTGGTTATGTCCTTCGGACTAACAAATGCCCCTGCAGCCTTTATGGACCTGATGGACAAAGTCTTTAAGCAGTACCTAGATATGTTCGTCATCGTATTTATCGACGACATTATGGTATACTCCATAAATGAGGAAGAGCATGCTAATCACCTGAGGATAGTGCTTTAGACATTCATAGACCGCCAGCTGTTCGCCAAGTTCAGGAAGTGCGAATTCTGGTTGAAGTCCGTGACTTTCCCGGGTCATGTGGTCTCGGGTAAGGATATTCAGGTTGATCCTCAAAAGATAGCAGCCATGAAAGACTGGCCAGACCTACCTCCCCAACCATAATTAGAAGTTTCTTGGGTTTGGTCGGTTATTACCGATACTTTGTGGAAGGCTTTTCTTCCATAGCATCTCCTCTGACTAGGCTGACTCAGAAGAAGGTGAAATTTCAGTTTTCAAATGTGTGTGAGAAGAGTTTTCAGGAATTAAAAACTCGACTCACTACCGCTCCAGTGTTGACCCTACCAGAAGGATCAGACGGGTTTGTAGTATATTACGACGCTTCCAGAGTTGGACTCGGTTGCGTTCTAATGCAGCGGGGCAAAGTGATAGCCTATGCCTGCAGACAACTCAAGGTTCATGAAAAGAATTATCCAACTCATGACTTGGAGTTGGCAGCGGTGGTGTTTGCGTTGAAAATATGGAGGCATTACCTGTATGGGGCTCACATTGATGTTTTCACTGATCACAAGAGCCTTTAGTATATATTCGGGCTCACGTTGATGTTTTCACCGATCACAAGAGCCTTCAGTATGTATTCAGTCTGAAGGACCTAAATCTTCGTTAGAGAAGGTGGTTAGAGCTCTTGAAGGATTATGACATGAGCATGTTATATCACCCAGGCAAAGACAATGTGGTGGCTGATGCCCTAAGTAGAGTGTCTATGGGTAGCATGGCCCATGTTGAGGAAGGCAAAAAGGAATTCGCGAAGGGTATTCACAGACTAACTCGATTAAGGGTACAGTTGGTTGACTCAGCTGAGGGTGGAGTGGTAATGCAGAGCGGGTCAGATTCCTCTTTGGATGTTGAAGTTAAGTCCAAACAGGATGAAGATCCCATTTTACTTAATCTTAAGTAAGCAGTTCTCAGGAAAGAGGTTGAGGCTTTCTCCAAAGGGGGAGATGGTCTACTCGGTTACCAGGGAAAATTGTGTGCACCAGACGTCAGTGATTTGAGACAATAGATACTGGCTGAAGCACACGGTTCGAGGTACTCCATCCACCCTGGTGCTACTAAAATGTACCGCGATTTGCGGAATATCTACTGGTGGAACGGCATGAAGAGAGACATCGCTGAATTCGTAGCTAAGTGCCCGAACTGCCAGCAAGTCAAGGTAGAGCACCAGAGACCAGAAGATATAACCTAGGTAAGTTACAATTATGATTTCTTCTTTATTTTATAATTGTGATCATTCAAATATGAGTAGCTAAACCCATAACTAGGGTTGGGAACCATGATGAATTAACACATATAGGTAAAATACTTAGTGAATCTTAAACGGGGTTTATGCATGTATTATTTTTTCCTTCGTTTTAATAGCTTCTTGATGGTTGCAAACGTTGGAAATTGCCTTATTCTTACTCACCGGATCAAGGGAGTAATGAATGGAAAAAGGGACTAATAATGGAGATTTCAGGCTATCAACCCTCATCTAATAGTTTGACCTTGTCCGAGAATAGCTAATCAATATTAAGGATAAGGGTTAATTAAGCATACACTCATATACGGATCAAGTTGCATGGTGATAATCATCTAGATAGAGGGACCAACCTGTTACACCCCGTAAATTCACGACATGTATATGGCATATTCGCATGTTGGTTAGGAGTTTTTGAATGTCATACATGCTAGGAAAAGGCCCGGGGAAAGACCGGATAAATGACACGTCGAACCATCGCAAGAGAAGGCTGGCGGACCTCCTCCGCGATGGCCAGAGTGTCACGGAGGCTCACCTCCACGATACACAGCGTGTCACGGAGGCTAGGCTCCGCGATACACAGCGTGTCACGGAGGTGAGGTGCAGCCC
>JACEIK010000262.1:237140-255926 GCA_018107945.1 Datura stramonium
AGATTGATTAATGTTGGGCCCCTCTTTATTACATATTATCCTTAAATCAAACATAGTCCTGACAATTTCTCGCAGAATTATAAGTCTACATATGTGGTCGACCACGACTCAAGCATCAAATTACGCAATTGCCCCTCCTTCAGGTCTTACGATTACTTATTCCGAACTTAAGTGTCCTAGGCATTCTTGATTTTGTCGGACTTCTTGGAGAGGATGTTATTTTAATTGGTAGGGACCTGTGGTGGAATTCGGACCATCACTATTTTAATCGTACGCTGCAATGAGTGGGTTTTCCGCTACAACGGTCTTGCTGCATCAGACAACGGGATCAGTAAAAGGCAAAATAGAAGATTTGAGTTTCATTCTCAACTTTTTCAATCCTATTTTCTGCAAATCCTCTCAATTCTCCCGGCGATTTTCATCGATTTCTCGAATAATCCTCATCCTCAGGGCTTCTTTACTTTGTTTGCTAGTGAATGATTGTTATGTATTGCCTATTGCTTTCATTTTCGGGTAATTATACGGAGATATGTGTAGGTTCTCTTCTTTTGTATTCATGGCTAGATTGTTGTAGCATGCTGCTTGTATTTACATTCTCAAGTGATCTCTACTGTTCTTTCTGTGTTTTTGGTCGGTTTCATGGGGTTGTGGGATCGAAAATGAGGGAGGTTTAGGTAGGGTGGTGGTTTGACTTCCTTGAAGTTTTCGGGCTTGAATCCGTACCCTATCAGGGTAGGTAATGGTCATTAGGGCTTTGGCAAGTTCTCCCTTCTCTCCTTTCCCGATTTGTAGTTTAATTGAAGAAATTCGGAGGTTGGAATTTCAAACTCTAATGATGGGGTTAGAAGGTTTGGGAAAGATGATGTCTTCTACAACAGAACTATGATCGCTGCAACGGTACCGTGGTAGCGGACCTACCTTCTCTATGGAGAACTCACTACGGCGGACATACGTTCGCTGCAGCGGTCCTCCTCGGCAGTGACCCATTAAACTTGTTTTTCCCTGCCTTTCTTTTTCTTAGTCATTCCATTCACTTTCTGACACTCATTATTAATGCAGGTTCATTACTATGACTTTCTCTAGCAATCTTCACACCAGTGACTATATGCGTTTGTGAATGACCAGTGCCAATTTCGGCACAATGAGTAGGATGCGAAGGATCTACCTCATGAGAGGGATTCGTCATGTAGGATGTGGAGGAGAAGGCGCCAGATTTTTATGCCCTTCTCCAGGAGATAGGGTGGGGCTCATTAGTGGAGGACCTGGGTAAGGTCAACGAGTCTTGGGTCAGGGAGTTCTATGCCAACCTTCCTACTGTGGTATGGAACCGCAGGGAGCACTGACCTATGTTAGGGGTAGGCAGATTCTTCTCACTCCTGCTGCCATTAACGAGTCACTGGGTCGACCAAATCCCCCAGAGGAGGAGCTGAAGGACTGAGATATGGATGGAAATGGCCAGTGGTTAGTAGATACCTTGATGGTGGAGGAGCAGAGGGCCTCGACTAATTAGGGCATTACTCGAATGAGCATCTAGAGCACTCACTTTACTGTGGAGGCCAGGCGGTGGATCCATTTGGTGTCTCGGAGGGTCCTCCCATCCATAAATATTACGAACGTAACCTATCCCCGTGCTCTGGTAGTGGCATGTGTATTGAGCGGGGTGAGGGTGAATATGGGGGCTCAAATTATAAAGGAGTGGAGGTATTTCTCTATGAAGCCCATCACTGGCTTGCTGTTCCTTTCTCTTATTACTAGGCTCTACAAGCGGGCTAAGGTGCACCAGGAGTCTAGGGACCTCATTGTAGGCTGTGACAAGCCCTTCAATCCTCTGAGGGTGAAGGGGGATCCAGGGAGAGGCAGGAAGAAGAGGAAGACTGCCTCAGCTAGGGGTGACAGTGAGGCCAGCACTTCCAGGCCAGTGGACCGTTTGAGCGGATTGAGATCAAGATAGCCGTTATGCCGGAGTTACTTGGAGGGTTGTCCAAACCTCTCTCACCCAGCAAGCCCTCCACTAGAAGACCCACCACTAGTCGTCCCTCCTATGTAGCAGTTGCCGATCTAAGAGAGATGTAGGGGGCGATTGCCGCTCTAGCCCAGGCCCATGTTTAGCTCCGGGAGGATCTGAAGAAGGAGAAGAGGAAGAGGCTCTCCGGGGAGAAGCTGCTCGTCCGCATGTGGAAAGGGATCAAGAAGATCCTGAAGACCTTCGCTCCTAGTTCCAGGACACCTCAGACGACCAGGCAAGACCTTCCTGAGTTCTCCTTTCTCAGCGGTTTCGAGGAGGGAGTGGACAAGAACGCAAGCAGCAGCAGCGACAAAGCCTCTAGCTAGATGGGTTGCAGTAACCCCCTAGTTTTAGCTTTTCTAACTGTTTTTGGGTAGCCCCCTATTTGGGGCTTCTAAGACAATTCTAGTTTCTTTCTTTCTGATTTTGAATGAAAATACTGATTCTACTTTGGTGTACAGATGCCCGTTTGGCATCCTTAGACATTGGCAGTGTTTTTAACCCTTTTCTATTATATCGTTGATGTTTTTCTATATTCGCATTGCTTTAATAGTTTGGTTGCTTGATGCTTGTAGCTGCTATTCAAATAAGGGAACTTGAAATTTCTGGAATTTGGCATTCTACCAGGCCATGTCCGCTGCAGCGGGCATTCTACCGCGACAGTGGATCTGTTAAAGTGGTACATCTTTCGCTGTAGAAAGTCCGCGACAGCGAGACAACTTTGACTGCAGCGAAACTCGCTAAGTCGATCACCCCTAGGTTTCTCGTCTCTCCGGTCAACTCAAGTCAATCTCGCCCACCAGTCTTATCACGTACTTTCATTAATCACGCTTGGTAAAATACCCATTAGACCTATCAAGATACCAATTGAAATCTTCTAGATACTAATTGGACTCAACCCAGGCGATTGACATACTCGGACGACACGATGGGAAAAAAATAAGCGAAAACTTTCTAAATGCTTTATAGCTTCTTGAAGATTAGATGTGGACGTTTACACACCAATTTGCAGGAGTCTTCTCGATATTGCTCTTGTATTTGTGAGCCAGTAACCTAGACACTCTGATACCAACTTGCCACGAACCCAAATGGGCAGGTCATGCGGGCACCTACATCGACTCTACTCGATAGGAGAACCCTTGCGGAACATTACATAAACACCCAAGTATTTCCATTAACTTACACGAATCAACAGTAATATGAAACCATAACTCAAAATCTCCAAAGACTGTGACTTTTCCAAGATCTAGTCTAGACAGGAAGAGCTCTAATAGAATATAATACAGGATAAATGACACAACTTCATTTGAGAAGAAGAACACAAAAGCTGATGCTGAATACTCTATGTCAATCAAGAACTTCAAACCTTCCACAACCTACACCAAAAAGGTGTAGCAAGGTAGTATCAGTACACCAGACGTACTGGTAAGCATCATCGGCCTACTAAGATTAGTTAATACAGCAACATAATAATCAACATACAATCAACATTATTAACTTCAACAATTATTCCACATACAACCACTCATTAATCTAATACTACATTATCTTTTTTTACGTCTCATCAAGGTTTGCAAAATTACCCTAACATTCTAGCCATCAATTTATCTCCAATCGTCTCCTTGCTACTCTGCTGTAGCTAGTACTCAAACTGCCCCAGCAGTTCCACTACCATGGCTATTTATCCACTACAACGACATCCCCAACAGTCAGTAACCGATTTTCCCTGATATACTTCTGTTTATTTGCACTATATAATTTCATAGCATCGCTACCTCTCTTACCATTTCACTATGATTGACCAAGTCCTTTTCTACCATTTATTAACCTTTTTATTTTTCTACAGAATTTTTTGACCCTTCTTGATGAGGTACATTAAATAATAAAGTCTACTCACTATCTCACGATAATTCACTATCTTTTGTTTGAACCTGTCAAGCTACCTTCCCTAACCCACAAAACCAATTAAAATAAAACATTCAATCGCAGATATGGATTAACTAATTCAAGTACACACAGAAGTAATCAAAACATTTTGAGGGAGTCAATTTTTCCCAAACATTAAAGTACATGCACATACAAGTATCCATACCACGAAAATTCCATAAGATATCATACCTGAATCATGTAGCCATACACGGTATTCCACACATATTTCTCACCTCAATCCAAATTATATCGGTATAGTCTATATCACACTTATATAACTGCACCTTTCTGTCTCTGTAGCCGTATGTATAATTAATCCATACCCGCACAGTCTCTGTCTCATAATTATCCATATGTGATATGCCGAGCATATGCCTCCGTCACATTAGTGTACACACATGCCAGAGGGTCTTATGCTTTCCCTTCCATTCATGACCTGCAAGGGACTCTAGAAATCCATGTGTTGTACACCCAGCCGTATGAAATCTTTATCATACCTTTCTGTGTACTCATATTCGTACACCCATCCATATGGTCTTTTAGCCATACCCGTCTATGTATTCTCTTATATCGATTGCCCGGATGCTCACCTTGGGAACGAGCCACTCATGGCTCCAACCCTCATTCAGAGTTTGATCGTACCATCTCGCTCATCCAAGTTCTTTCCCTTTGGATCCAGGCCTCATATTGACCATCATATCAATTATTTACCTTTCCGTATCATACATTATCTCATGCACATGTTAGATCGATATCAACCCGTCCCTAAATCTCGAGATGCACATCATAACACAACAAACAATAATTTATACATGACAAGAATCATGTAAACATATCCACAAGTATAATCAAATGCATAGTTCCGAACCTAATTTCATACCAAATAGTAATAATCTTAGTTATATCAATACATCCCAAGGAAATAAAACTTGGCCCGCTTGCTAGTTTGGGCTCTGCTGCAGTGGCAGTACTGCCACTATAACGGTCTCAATGCAGCAATATTGTTTGGCAGTACTACGACCAGTTTTTCTTCCTAGTCTCTCCCATGAAATGTTTCTTCCCAATTTTGCATCTCAACTTTATCATGCCCACCAACATGGAGACAACATTATTCAGACTTGTTTCAACAATTAACTTTTCAACAGTGCAACCATCAACACGAATAAATTTCACCAACCCAAACAACAATATTAACTGCAGCACATATAGGTTATTACGTAGAGTCTATCTACCATAATTTACGGGCTTCAACTCACGTTCTGTAATAATCATATTTTATTAGTCGTTCATTTATTGCATCCTCTAAGCATGATTCTTATGGATCGTCGTCCAAGATTTCAATTTAGAAAGAATGACTCTATAATTCTGTACACGGAAACATATATTTAATAGCAAAGCCTGAAGGTTAACCTAGATACACTTGACTAGATCCCACCTACACTATTATGCATAGACTAATAAGTAATGCAATCTTTTCCTCCTAGGGGTTTTAACATTATGGGGATCTCCCCACCCCCTTTCTAATTCATTCATCCTCAAATTTCACGGGTTCAAATAAGCAATAATAATTTGTCTAAGTTTGGATCCTACCCATAAAAAATATATCAACTATACGCATGTATATGTTTAGCTAATAAAAGTCTAACACAAAAGTGAGTAAACCATAGCCTACCTGGGTGCCAAGCTATCATCAAGACGTTCTCAATTGCATGCTTGCACCGATTCCCGGGCTCTTGTAGAAGAGTCCTAGCTATGGAGGATGAATCTTCACCTCCTAGCCCTTCTTCTTTATCCAAAATCTATTTTCTATTTTCGGGTGTTTTTACTAAGCCCCTTTTTAGAGAATAGGTTTTTAAAATTCTAAATGGAATGAGATTGCAAAATTCTAGTCTGCATCATCCGCTGCAGCAAGTCCATTTACCGTTGCAGCGGTTCCGCTATGGCACGGAGCGTCCCGCCGCGGCGGACACATGCCTGGGTCCACCCCATTGTGACTCAGCCCTTTCAAACTTATTCATCTTGCGCCCTTTAATTTTTGGGAATTTCATTTTAAATTTTTAAATATTTAGATTCACCCACTCTTAGGTGGTCAGGATCTATAACGGCCGGGCGGATCATTACAAAAGATAGCCACATAAGCCTGTTGTTTATCTTACAAATCATTATAACCAACATACTTGTTGAGACTGTATGGAAATTCTTGGTGTATGTTTAGTGACATAAAAGTTTTCATCCATATTGGTGGTTGTGTTCCTCTAGTTGACCTTCTGAGATTGAGGTTCTGATTTTCTGGGATTAGAGAATATTGTGGCATATGAACTATTTTTGAACCATGTAGTTGTTATTCAATTATATCTTCTCTCCGACTCTGTATGTGTAACCTGGAATCAGAAACTACTCCTTGGTTGGTAGACCATTCATTCTGTGTAGAAGTATATTAGTCAGCAGGTCCATCATTCCAAATTCTATCTAAGTAATCAATAAACGTTGGTTTGGAATGATCATCTTTACTTTGAAAAGGCAAAACATCTTCATTGAATAATACATACCTGTTAACAAAGAAGGACTCATTAGCTTTATCATATAGTATATACCCTTTTTGTTATTCAGAGCATCCCATGTGTATAACTAGTCTTGTTCTTGATAAAAGCTTGTCATTTTGATTTGGTTCTTTCGTACAACAAAGACATCCTATAGTTCTTAAGTGTGACAACAAAGGTTTCTTATGATAGAACTTTTCATAAAGTGACATATTATTTAGCATAGAATTAGGCATCCTATTTATCAAATATATAGTAGCTAGAATACAATGACCCTAAAATTTAATAGAAATGTGTGCTTGAAATCTTAAGGCTCTAGTTAGTTCTAGTGTATGTCTATGTTTTCTCTAAGCTACTTTATTTTATTGTGGAGTATACACACATGTTGTTTGATGAAAATCCCTAACTATTTAAACATAGTATCTTATACTATATTAATAAACTCAGTACCATTATCAGTTCTTATCACCTTCGCAGTTTTACTGAATTGAGTTTTAGTATAAGACATGAATTTCTGTAAAGCTATGCATACATCAGTCTTCTGTTTAAGTAAGAACAACCAAGTGAACCTTATAAGATCATCAACTATTGTTATAAAATATTTATTTTCATCATTTGTAGCCATTTTATGTGGATCCCAGAGGTCAACATGAACGAGATCAAAGATACATGAGCTTTTAATGCTACTAGACTTGAAAGGTACTCTAGTGTGCTTGGCACAAGGACAAACTGTACAGTTTCTTATTTTCTCCTTAATATCCTATATACTAACATGTAACAGTTTGTTGAGCATTATAGAAGATGTGTGACCAAGTCTTTTATGCCATAGAGTTACATCTAGTTTAGAGTTAGGTGATTCTTCAGACTGTTGTTGAACAGACAAGCTGACATGTCTTCCTTTTTGGTTCATCAGCAAGTGTAGCCCATTGTCTTCCTTATCAATCTCCTTCGCCTTTATAGTGAAGAGATCCTGAAAATGCAAAAGTCAGAAAAAAAAGAAAATATGACATTGTAGTTCTTTGGTTAATTTTGAAATAGATAACAAATTATATTCAAACCATGGCACATGAAACACATTACAGAAAGTGCTTCTGTCAGATATGGTGCTTGATCATGTATGTGTCACTATTGATACATCACCATTAGGAAAGTGAACCTTTTTTGGACTAACAGTTCTCATAATAGATGTCTCATTCAACATCCTAAAATCAGAATTCATGTGGTTTGTGGCTCCTGTGATCACTATCCACTCAAGACCATTTGGAACTGGCATAGTCATAATTATATTTGTGATATTCATACATGTCATGTTTACAGAAGTGGTATTAGATGTGAAGTATGAGTGCCTGATTTTGGTTTAGCATTTGTGTTGAAGCATGAGTGTCTTGTTTTGGTTTAGAATTTGCACTATCTACTCATACTTATCCTTGGTGAATGGATTGTTCATCCTTTGTTGTATCTGTTTGTTTGTGACCCTATGTTCCATGTTCTTGAGTAGTTGCACCTATTCCCCAAACACTTGTGTTCTGGTCATATTGAAACACAAATTTTTGAGAAGAAGTTATGTTATCCTCAATTGAGACATTATAAGCAGTACTTCCACTAGATAGACCTTTTCTTTTGAACTTGTTATTTGCTGGATATCCTACTAACTTATAGCAAATGTCCTTACTATGTCCTTTTATTTTACAGAAGTCACAGAACAAATTGAAGTTTCTTTTGAACTTCTGATTGATAGGTGCTTTGGAGTATATAACATTTTCATAATTTTCAAACCTTGAACTAGGACTAGCACCCAGAATGCTAGATGTTGTAGCCACTGAATTTTGACCTTCATCACCGATCACCATAACATAGGCTTGGTTGATAAATGGTAATGGGTTCATAAGCAAGATCTAAATCCTAGCTTACCCATATGAGTCATTTAGCTCCATTAGAAATTGAAATAACTTCAATTTTTGTAGATGCAAGATGAATTCTCTTGACCTCTCACACCCATAGCCAGGTGCTGGCACCAAGACATCAAATTCCTCCCTCAAGTATTTATGTTTTGAAAAATAAACAGATACTGAATTTGTTCCTTGGGTTAAAGTGGTAATTTCTTTATGAATATTAAAGGTCCTAGAGTCATCTATCTTCTTGAACCTTTCGTGCAAGTCTTGCCACACAAATTGAGCATTTGAGGCATACATAGTGCCACATAGCAGATGTTTTGACACTGAATTTCATTATCCAAGAAAGAATTATGGCATTTATAGGTTTCCAATGACCCCATATACTTTCAGGGAATTTTTTTCTACTGCAAGTGTCATCAACCAACCCTAACTTATTCCTTCCTAACAGAGTTATTCTCATGGAACAAAACTAGATAGCAAAATTTTCAGTACTTGCCAATTAAAATGAAATAATCTGAATTCCATGATATTCAATAAATGAAGGAACAGAGGATGGTTGTAGTCGACTGAAAAAAATTGGACGCTCCTTCAGATTGAGACGCTCCTTTAGATTGAGATGCATGTTCTTCATAAATAGTCATTCTTGATTTTTCAAGCCTTCTCTACGAGATTACAACGGAAGCAACGTGTGATCTTGGGACTGGAAAGTTGTCCAATCCATCAAACAAGAATCTAATCACAAACTTGAAATTGTTGAATAACATACTTGAAATTGAATTGTTGTCGAAATAACTGTGAATTACAATTCTGATATCATGTTGTTTATTGGAGAAGAAAGGGTATTTTCTACCCTAGAATGAAAAAGAAGAAGAGAGTAGATCTCTAGAGAGAATTTCTGTATATTGTATAATATTCGTATATGTATCTTAGTACAGGGGAGAGCCTTTTATAGGCTATTAGGAAGAAGTAGTTAGTTGACTAATCTAACCAATGACTTGTCAACTTGACTACCTAATAACTAATTGTTACATACTCATATCATTGTTTTGATGATTGACAAAAAGTATTCTAGATGGCTGTGGCATGATAACATGGACCAGGTACAATCTTCTGTGTAGTAAGCTGATATGGATAGCTAGGTATTATTTCTTATGTACAGGTGGCATATGTTGACTTTAATCAACATGGTACGTGCGTAGAGTACAAGTGATGAAGGGAGTCCTTGTGCCGCAATTAAAAGGAAACACTACTGGACTCTACCAAGGAAGTAACTATTAGAGAATCCTATTTGAAGAGAATAAGGAAAGGACAAATCCAATTCATTGCGGGCAAGAAAAGAAGAAAACCCAACAAGAATCAAGAATCAAGGCGGCCAAGAGAGACTTATAAATAGGACTTTGTAATAGAGATTTTTCTTCTTCTCTTTCATGACAGTTGAGTATTGTGCAACAAAAAAGATAAAAGTTTTTCTTTACAACTATCAAATATTGTGAGAGAGAGTTATCAGTGATTTTTGTTCTTAGGTGAGAAGAAGGTTTTTAACTCGATCTGTGAGTTGAGAAATTGTGTTACTAGTAGAGATATTTAATGGAGTTTGAGGTACTAGAGTTAATCCCTTTGATTGCAGAGTTGTAATCTAAAACTTTCTCGTCAGTTGAATAAAATCCTTGGTGCTAGGTCATGTTTTTGTTACTCCCTTGAGAAAAGAGGTTTTTCACGTTATATTGGTGTGCTCTTTACTGTTGTTTCTTGTGTGCTCGATATAATTGAACCAAGTTCAATATAGTATACCACTGGTGGTGATTTCAATTGGTATCAGAGCAGGGTTTTTCAACAAAGGCTTATACCTTGAAAAATTAAATCATGGCAGCACCACCAACAGCTCAGGAGGGACAATCAACTACAAGACCACCCTTGTTCAATGGGCACTACTATGGGTGGTGGAAGAATCACATGATGGAATTTCTTATAGGTGAAGATCACAACATATGGAATGTAGTGTTGGATGGACCTACCATTCCTATGAAACTGGCTGAAGATGGAAAAACACAAATACCAAAAGGAAAATTGGAGTACACGAAGGAAGAAAAATTGGCAGTTGAGATCAATGCAAAGGCAAAGAAGATTCTGGTGTGTGGACTTGGCCCTAATAAATACAATCGAATCTCTTCTTGCACTAGCGCAAAGAAAATCTGGGATGCCCTCCAGGCTGCTCATGAAGGAATAAGTCAAGTGAAGAAGTCAAAAATTGACATGCTAAATCGTCAGTACGAGTTGTTTAGAATGAAGGAGGGGGAATCTATTCACAACATGCATACCATATTTTCATCTATTATTAATGAGATGTACTCTTTAGGTGAAGTAATTCCAACACACAAGATTGTAAGAAAGCTTCTAAGTGTTCTTCCTGAATCCTAGGAAAGCAAAGTGGAAGCGATCTCTGAGGCAAGAGATCTTGATACTCTGACTATGGATGATATGATAGGAAACTTGAAGACCTATGAACTCAAGAAATCCCAAGAAAAGGAACTCTCTAGTTCTCATAAAGAAAAGAACATAGTTCTCAAGACCACAGTCGAAGACGACAACATGGCTCTGCTTACTCGAAGATTCAACAAATTATTAAGAAAGGATTTAATGCTCAAAGGAAGAATGCTTCAAAATCATTTGACAAAAATCTTCGAGATCAGACCTGTCACAAATGTGGTGAATCTGGATACTTCATGAAGGATTGTCCTCAACGGGAGCTAGAACACAAGCGAAATCTAGGTGAAAAATCTAAGGATGTAAAAAGGGATCAATTCCATATTCTCAATAAAAGACTTACCACAAAAGAAGCAGATAGCGTAGTGAAGCGAACTCTGGCTGCTATGGGAGATACTTCGAGTGAAGAATCTGAAGGAACCACTAAACAAGATGACTGCTCTCTCTTGGCTATGGATGATTCGGATGATGAAGATGTGCTGGCTCTCATGGCTGATGTGGAGTTAGATAGTTAAGACGATAAAAGCGAGGTAAGTTTTCTGGAACTTAGTTCAAAAATAAAAATTTATTCTCAAAAAAAGCTGGCATCATTATCATTTGTTCTCATAGATGAATTGAACATTATGTCCATTGAAAAAGAACAGATAATGAATGCATTCGCATCTCTGAAATAAGAAAATAAAAAACTAGAAGAAGAGAAGAAGGGGTTGTTAAAAAAGGCTGATGCATGTGTGAAAATTTTCAAAGAAAACCAAGAGAAAAGTGAAACTTTAAAGAAACTCATCTTAGAATCACAAACACTGAATGCAGAAGTTCAAAGACTTCACAAGACCTTGAATATAAACAGAGCTGAACTAGAAAGAGCCTTAAAATGGACAAAATCTTCTGAATTTCTAAATTCTATAAATGAAAAGCAATCTAGAAAAAGGCAAGGATTGGGATACAATGATAGAACACATTGTTCAAATGACAAATTCAGAATGCATAATACCTTTTGTTCTCACTGTGGGTTGATAGGACATGATGTAGAGCATTGCTTAATCAAGCAAAAAGCAACAAAGAAGAATTTTGATTATGCAAAACCAAAGATTATGACCAGTGAATACAAAAGAAAAACCTTGAAAATTAATAGAAAAATGATTTTGCCACACTGGGCTAAAGGAGATTTAATTCATCCATTTATAAATGAAAAGGGACCCAAGCTTGTCTGGGTGCGCAAATCTAACCTTTGACTATTTTTGCAGGGAAAAGTAAGAGGAAAGAAAGGAACCTGGTACATAGACAGCGCATACTCCAGGCATATGATAGGAACATTGGAAAACTTCCTCTCACTCACAAGTCACAAAGGTGGAAGGTAGCCTTTGGAAATGGAAAAAAGGGCGAAATTATTGGAATAGGAAAGGTTGGAAGATCTATGACACAAGCAATTGACAACGTGTTTTATGTGAAGGGTTTGAAATACAATTTGCTGAGTATCTCTCAAATGTGTGATAAAGGCAATTCTGTCTTATTTATATCGGTAGATTGCAAGGTTACCAGTCTGAATACAGGGAAACTGGTCCTCAAAGGACAGAGGTATAAAAATGTGTACAAGACAAATATTATGGATCCCATGGGAGAGGAACTCTCTTGCTTGAATGCCTTAATAGATAGTTCCTTACTCTAACACAGGCGCATGGGTCATGCTAGCTTCTCTCATCTCAACAAGCTTGTAGGAAAGGAACTGGTTCTAGGTCTTCCCAAAACTAAGTTTAAAGACTATTTGATTTGAGATGCTTGTGCAAAAGGAAAACATGTAAGATCACCTTTCAAGCCGAAAAAGGTAGTCAGCACTACCAGGTGCCTGCAACTTATTCATATGGAATTGTGTGGTCCAATGAGGGTAATAAGCAGAGGAGAAAAACAGTATGTGTTTGTTATTGTAGACGACTATACCATGTTCACATGGATATTGTTTCTGGCCTCCAAAGATGAAACTTTAGATGTATTCTTAATATTTGCCAAAAGGATTCAGAAGTAACTAAATCAGGTACTGGGAAGCATTTTGATCAGATCATGGAACTGAGTTTGATAATTCAAAATTTCCTGAATACTGTGCAGACTCAAGTATTGACCATAACTTCTTAGCACCAAGATCCCCACAGCAAAATGGAGTAGAAGAAAGAAAGAATAAAACCTTGGAGGATATGGAAAGAACTATGTTAATTGCAAGTGGATTACCTCAAGGATATTGGGCTGAGGCAGTAAACACAGCCTGCTACTTAATAAATAGATGTATGATCAGACCACTTTTGGACAAAACTCCTTATGAATTGTTAAAGGGAAGAAAGCCAAATCTGACACACCTTAAAGCATTTGGGTGTAAGTGTTTCATACATAACAGTGGCAGGGATGCACTGGGAAAATTTGATGTAAGGAGTGATGAAGGCATCTTTCTTGGCTACTCCTCACACAGTATGACCTATAAAGTTCTAAACAAAAGAACGAATTGTGTTGAAGAAAGTGTCTATATGATTTTCGATGAACAGAGGGAAGTATACATTTTTTGAGAGTGTTGTTGAGGACATAGAGGAGATTATGGCACCAAGTACAAACCCTGAGGGGGAACCTGGTACACAAGATGAAGGTACTCATGGTGGAATGTCAAACACATCTGCAGAGCAAGGAACCAGTGCTGATGCAGAACCAAGTGATGCAGCAGAAGCACCAAAACTCACAACTAATTTGGAAACCTTAGGAGATGAACCCGGTTCTTCCCAAACAACAGAACAGCAAGAGATGTAAGCAGGTTGCTGGAAGCATAAAAGTTCTCATCCTATTCAGAATATACTTTCTCCGTTAGACACAGGAATATAGACCCGATCCAGATTAAGAAACATGTGTGCATTTTCAGCTTACTTATCAATGATAGAGCCAAAAAATGTCATGAAAGCCTTGCAGGATACAGATTGGATCATGGCCATGCAGGAAGAACTGGAACAATTTGAGAGGAGCAAAGTATGGAACCTGGTTCCTCGACCTAACAACAGAATAGTTATAGGAACCATGTGGGTCTTCAGAAATAAACTTAACGATCACGGAGTCATTGTCAGAAATAAGGCCAGACTAGTTGTCCAAGCATACAATCAAGAAGAATACATTGATTATGATGAAACATTGGCTCCTGTAGCATGGATAGAAGCCATAAGAATACTCATTGCCTATGCCACCTACATGAGATTCAAATTATTCCAAATGGATGTTAAGGGTGCCTTCTTAAATGGGCTGTTGCAGGAAGAAGTCTATGTGAAGCAGCCTCCAGGATTTGAGAATCACGAGTTCCCTAATCATGTGTACAAGCTAAATAAATCCTTGTATGGAATTAAACAAGCCCCAAGAGCATGGTATGATATACTTTCAAACTTTCTCTTGGGACATGGGTACAATAGAGAAAAGATCGACAAAACCCTCTTTCTGAGAAGACAAGGTAAAAACATTATTATTGTTCAAATTTATGTTGATAAAATTATTTTTGGTGACACAGACCAGGTGCTATGTGAAGAATTTGCAAAACTTATGAACTACGAGTTTGAAATGAGCATGATGGGAGAGTTGAACTACTTTTTGGTACTACAGATAAATCAAACCAAAGAAGGAATTGCAATTCATCAACAGAAGTACATCAAGGAGCTGCTGACAAAGTATGGCATGGAGAACTCCAAAGTAAATGATAACCCTATTGCAACTACCACTCGGTTAGATGTTGATGAACATGGTCCAAGAGTTGAGGAAACCAAGTACAGAGGAATGATTGGGTCTTTATTATATCTGACAGCCAGTAGACTAGACATTGTTTTTAGTGTGGGCCTATGTGCAAGATTCCAAACTAATCTAAAAGAATCCCATCTGAAAACAGTGAAAACGTATTCTGAGATATCTAAAAGGAACAATGGACCTAGTTCTTTGGTATCCATGCAGTGATTCCTTCAAACTCATTGGTTCCGCAGATGCAGATTATGCTGTGTTCTTGGTTGACAGAAAAAGAACATCTGGAATGGCACACTTCTTGGGACCATGCTTGATATCTTGGGCAACCAAGAAACAAAATTCAGTAGCTCTATCTACAGCAGAAGCTGAGTATGTTGCAGCTGCATCGTGTTATGCTCAAGTATTATGGATCAAGCAGCAATTAGAAGATTATGAGATCAATATGGGTACTATACCCATCCTATGTGACAATGTTAGTTCCACAAACATGGCAAAGAACACGGTTCACCACAAAAGAACAAAGCACATTGATGTGCGTCATCACTTTTTAAGAGACAATATAGAGAAATGTCACATCCTGATGGAATTTTGCAAGACTGAGGATCAGGTGGCTGACATATTCACCAAGGCCTTGGGAAGAGATGTCTTTGAAAAAATTCGTGTGGAACTTGGCCTCCTTCGAATCACCTAAAATCTGTACTTTTTGATTCTTTTTCTTCATATTTTGACTAGATAAGAAATTTATGTTTATGCTTATTTGGTATTTTGTTTTGAATTTAAACCCAATCTTGTTCCTTTTAGTAGGATCACACCTCAGGTAGGCTTTAATGAGGGTACAAGTAGGGATGATGTGACTCTTACTTTCCAACATGTTGAATACTAGGTCACATACAAGAATAGATCAATGCATTGCCTTGTCTTCTGACAGATCAATGGTATGTACCTGTATTCTTTCATATATGTTGAAATTACTAATAGCACATCAATCGATCTCAAAATTGAACCTGGTTCATATTTTATTTGTATTTTTGGGTCTATCTCTCTTTAAAAAAAAGGGAGCATCATTACTTTTCGCTTTCCCGCCCAATTTCTGACAACTGTCGTTCCTGAACACGATTCCTCTCACCCACGACCCATCCCCATTACTTCTCCACCTCTTCCCCTTCCCTAGGAACTCCTACTTATAGCTTCTAGGCCTGCAATCATTTCTCTTGTCTGCCTTCTTTTGTCTTTTCAGCAAAGTTTTCTTTCTCTCTTTTCTTTCTTCGTTAACCTCTCTTCTTTATCACCCTGCCTTGCTATGGCGTCTTCTTCCTCCACACCCCCTGTTGCCCCTACTTCTAATTAGGGGGAATCTTGTCCAGTACCTGGTACACAGTCCATCCCTGATACTACCCCAATTTCTTCTTCCCCTAAAGAGGGACAAGTTGCTCACTCTGATGACGATGAAGATGATGTCCCTTTGAGTACCAAATAAGCCCGTCTCAAAACCATTCCCACCTCTTGTCGCCGTAAACACATTGCAGTCAAAACGCCTCCCCTTCCAAAGAGTAGAACTAGATCGACCTTCATGACACAGGCTGTTGCATTTGCTAAACAACACCAAGGTGAGCCCACAAAGGTCGATGATGCTCCTCCTCCTGCTGCAGTACATATTGACAACAGTGATGACCATTCTTCCAATCCTGATAAACCTGTTCCAAAAAAGAAAAAGGGGTCAACTTCTTCAACTAACCCTACTCATGCTGATGAGACTCCACGCAAAAGTATGGCTAAATTCTTGGCAATGGGGAAGGATAATTACTTTGGGTGTCAAAAGGTTTTGAAGGGCCGGGTCATTGATCAATCGATTGCTTCGACTCCTGGCATGGCTAGACTGCTTTTGACGTTATAATTTCAGGATTGGTCTCATTTATTTCTTTTTCCTCTTCCACGGGTTCATGAAATTGGATTTGTCCAGTTCTATACGAATCTGGAGGTGTTTCGTGATGGGGAAGTTAAAACTATGGTGAATGAGGTGGTTATTTCTCTTGATGAGGCAAAAATTAGTGAAATCTTGGTTATTCCTTATGATGGCTATGTTGATTATGAGGTCTCCAGGCCAAAGGATGGTTGGCTTACTAAGAAATTCACCCAGGGAAAGGCTACCACTGGCCCTCGTCGTGTTTTGAAAGGTGAAATGAGTCTTGATCACAAGTTATTGTTTGAATTGGTCAATAAGTATCTTCTTCCTCGCACTGAGCGTCGACATGAGGTGTCACATCGTGATTTGTGGCTTATGGGTGCTATTGATAATCATCAAAAGGTTAATTTTCCCTTGTTGATGTTGCGTCATATGGCTAGGGTTATTGATCCTGCCAAGGGGACTCATGTTTGAAACTTATCGAGTTCCTCTGTCAGCTGGTAAGATAGGGTCTAAGATGGACATTTTTTATTCCAAGACTCTGGAAGAATGTGAGTTGTTGCCGCCTGTACCTGGTTCCAAAGGAAAAGGGCCAGTTGGTCAGATGATTCTTGATCTTCAGTTGGCTAATGCTCGAGTGTCTGAGTTGGAGGCTGAAAATGCCAAGCTTAAGGGGAAAGTTTCTGCAACCCATGCTGAGATCTCTTCTCTTAAAGATTGCCTCATTAATGAGCAGACCCTGCATAACAGTCACATTGACAAACTTCTTTCCTTGATGGAAAAATCTTAGTTCTTATTCACCTCCTTTTATTGTTTATTCTATCCCTTCTTCTGGCTCTGTGCTATTAACAATTTCAATATTATATGTTTAGCTTGGTACTTGTGTCTTTTGTTGATCTTTCCTTGATATATGCCTGGTTGTGTGCATTTTTGGATGACTTATATCATCTCTTCCTTTAGTTCTCTTGTTTGTTTAGCCTGTTCTGATTAGTGCTGCCCCAGTGGCTATGGGTTTTTAAATTTCTCTGCAAACTGCTAAATTTGCTAACTTAAATCTTTTCAATGATGTCAAAAGGGGGAAGAGATATTTTGAAAAGTTTATGGTGTTTGTCATCATCAAAAAGGGGAAATTTGTTACATACTCATATCGTTGTTTTGATGATTGACAAAAAGTGTTCTAGATGACTGTGGCATGATAACATGGACCAGGTACAATCTTCTGTGCAGTAAGCTGATATAGATAGCTAGGTATTATTTCTGATGTACATGTGGCATACGTTGACTTTAGTCAACATGGTACGTGCGTAGAGTACAGGTGAGGAAGGAAGTCCTTGTGCCGCAATTAAAAGGAAACATAGTTGGACTCCACCAAGGAAGTAACTATTAGAGAATCCTATTTGAAGAGAATAAGGAAAGGAAAAATCCAATTCATTGTGGGAAAGAAAAGAAGAAAAGCCAACAAGAATCAAGAATCAAGAATCAAGGCGGCCAAGAGATACTTATAAATAGGACTTTGTAATAGAGATTTTTCTTCTTTTTTTTCATGACAGTTGAGTATTGTGTAGCAAAAAAGATAAAAACTTTTCTTTACAACTGTCAAATATTGTGAGAGAGAGTTATCAGTGATTTTTGTTCTTAGGTGAGAAGAAGGTTTTTAACTCGATCTGTGAGTTGAAAAATTGTGTTACTGGTAGAGGTAATTAGTGGAGTTTGAGGTATTATAGTTAGTCCCTTTGATTGCAGAGTTGTAATCTAAAACTTGCTCGTCAGCTAAATAAAATCCTAGGTGCTAGGTCGTGTTTTTGTTACCCCCTTGAGCAAGAAGGTTTTTCACGTTATATTGGTGTGTTCTTTACTGTTGTTTCTTGTGTACGATATAATTGAACCAGGTTCAATATAGTAAACCACTAGTGGTGATTTCACTAACTTATTAAACTAACTAACTAATTAACTAATATTAGTAAAATGACTCTTTTGCCCAACATATATTAGTTAACATATACCCCGTTATTACTATTATCATGTTATTCTTATGGAGATTAACTTGATGGAATGAGTTAGAATTTGGAACCAATGGAGACAAATAGCTGTGCCATAAGTACCAAAGTTTTCGACAAATGTATCCGTTGGTCCTAAGGATCTTGCGAATCGAATAGTGTTGTTTAAAATCGAATCGTAATCGGTAATTCAACCACAAAATTTGCTTATTAACTTATTGATATTGGGCTATTATATAAATGATTGATAAACATATTAAAATTTTATAGTTAACGATTTATCGAT
>JACEIK010000262.1:271514-286513 GCA_018107945.1 Datura stramonium
AGTTCATCCCACCATACTCATTGATAGTAATATATATATTTCATACATATATTTATATATTCACACGTTGGTTTTTATCCCTATTTTTTTTCATAATTGATTATTAAATAATATTGAATTAAGAGACTAACAAGAATGTTAAATATGCAACTAATAAATAATTGATTTAGCCGAAAAGCAACTAGCATTGTCTATAATTTCTTAATATCATTTACTTCGCCATTACCATAGAAAAGTATTTTATGATAAATTTATTTTAGCTACTAATTTTTGAACACGTGCATTGCACGTGTATCTTTGTTCGCAACAAATTTTCAAACATGCTGAAAATTAGCTGCAACCAAAAATAAATAAAAGAAAAGGTAATTTTATTAATGAATTCGCTTGTACAATTCCGTTATTCTCTAGATTCTTCTCTTCTAAACTTCTCCGTAATTCGAGGGCCTTCAGTAGTGTACTTCTCGAATTGTTACATGATTTGGATCTCCTAGAGATGTATTTTGATCACTGGGAATGTTGGTTAGTGCTTCATTACTTAGGAAAGAACTCCGTCGATCACTCCTAAGAAGAACTATGTAATAGATGTTGTAACTTTCTTCAATGCTTGCAGAATGCTTATTGTCGGTGCTTGTTGCCAATTCTTGTTAAAGTCCTGTTGAATGTTATGTCCATCCCTTATTTATAGTTGTAGTGGGTGGACAAGGTTGCTTATGATTGGCCAAAAGATGTCATTTTGACAATTGACGGATTGTGATTGATTTTTGAATTTGACAGGAACTACCACATTATTTGGACATGCGGCGTCATCTTGTTGATCTTGAATTTGACTGGGTTGTCAAGTCACCGTGACACATGGCATGGGTTTAGCCACCAAGGTGTAATGGACCTTGGACCTGATTTATTAAAAGGGACTAATTATTTTGTAAAATTCAAATTAATTAATCAAGCCAAATGAACATGTATTAAATCTAAATTTTTTATGAGTTTAACCCGATAAAATTTATACGTCTAAAAATGTCTCTTACTTCGAGAATTGTCGACGTGTAGGCTTGCCGAAACTTGATGGCGAGACTTAAAGTATTAACAAATGTGTTTTCAATTTTGTGACTTCAAAGGTGCTTGTTTCTTGCCGTTACATTCTAGCTAAGCCACTACATGCCAGTGGTCTAACTAGAATTTCTTCCGTGCACTTTCACATAGTTAAAGTCTTCTCCAAAGCGATAAATGATAGTTTGTAGCGATTCTTAGTATTTGTTTTAGTCATTCTTGCTGGAACACAATCTGACTCCTCTATATGGATTTGAAATAGAAGGATAATCTGGAAAAAAAAAATCTTAATTTTTACATGCTAATCTGTCTGAAAGAATAAAGACATGTTGATTTGAACCATTGCACAAATAAAAAAGATTATTAACTTTCCTTTGGTATTCAAAAAGAAACAGAACTTTTTTTTTCAAAGAGATCTTTCTAAATATGGAAATTCTTCCATTGATGAGCCAGTTGCACGAAAATTGGTATCCTATCAGGGATTTTCTTCAATTACCATGGAAGAAATTTTTTTCAAAGATTTGCCTTAATTCATGTCCTAAATTAAGACCTTCTTCTTTCCTTAAGTTGTTGGTTCAATCATTCCATATGGACATGCCTTAAAAAATGGAAGGTGATTTCAATCAGCCCAAATCTGATTTTCTTCTTCCAATTTACTATAACATTTCTTGTACAAGCTATGACAATCATTTATAAGACCTTGTGCCCAACATAATTTATTTAAACCTTGTGCTTTAGTTCTTTATGTAACCTCCATAAGTTAATTATCTTCTTAATTTTCTTATAATTTATTATTACAATAATACTGAATTAAGTGACTAAAGAATGTTAAACATGCAACTAGTAAACAATAGATTTAGCCGAAGAGCAATTACTATTTTCTATAATTTCTTAATATTATTTACTTCTCTATTACCACAAAAATAGTATTTTCTGTTAAACTTATTTTAGCTACTAATTTTCAAACACGTCCATTTTATGTGTATATCATATTAGTGGTTACAAACTTTTCAATTACTAAATTATTATTAAAACATGTATTTATGAAATGAAAATATGAACTTGTCGGTATTGAGTTATCGAATTAATGATAGGTAAATAGATTAAAATTTTATAGTTAAAGATTTATCAGTGTAGGGGCAGATTACTTAATATTCTTATCAAAAAATTATTAACCGATTATTAATTATTACATTTATATTTTCACCACTAGTTATAATAAATATCTATTGTAAACTCCAAGGTAAAGACTCGTCTAGTATTCTTAGAAAAACACCTAGTCACTTCGCCGCTTCCTAAAATTGGTCGAAGGGAAACAAATATCCTTATTAGTCTGTTGAAGGGAAACAAATATCCTTTATTAGTCTTTCCTTGTTACTTCTTCAAGTTCTTGTTCTACTTTTACTGCCCAATGTAAATACTTAATTTCTTTGCACCTTGTGCTTTAATTGTTGATGTAACCTCCATAAGTTAATTATATCCTCTCTTTTTAAAAAAAATATAATTTATTATTAAAAGAATACTAAATTAAGAGACTAACAAGAATGTTACACTTGCAACTAGTAAATAATAAATTTAGCCAAAAAGCAACTAGCATTGTCTATAATTTCTTAATATTATTTACTTCCATTACCACAAAAAAGTATCTTTTATTAAATTTATTTGAGCTACTAGTTATTGAACATGTGTATTGCACGTGTATATCATATTAGTGGATATAAACTTTTCACGTACTAAATTATTATTAAAACATGTACATGAAATGTAAAATATTAACTTATTGGTATTGGGTTATAGGATTAATGATTGGTAAATAGATTAAAATTTTATAGTTTTTAGGTTGCACGACCTAAGGACTTGTCTTTACTTTTTGCCTATGAATGAAACAAGTCGTCAAACGTGTTCCACTTATGTGAATAAAGCAGTAAGTAAAAGAGACAGTGATTTAACGTGGAAAACAGCCGACTCTAAAGGTGAAAAACCACGACCTGTCCACAGGATTTTTCTCCAACTTCACTAACTTCAATGAGCCTCTTCAAACGGTTGATTACAACTCTTGCAATCTACGGAATTATAAACTCTAACTCTTAACCGTTAATTCAACGACCACAATATCTTCCTACCAACACTTACTAGAAGATAAATTGTTCTTGATTCAATTTATAACTCACTGAAACAAGAGTACAATGACTATGACCCTAATCACAAACTTCTAGTACAAGAATGACTAACTCTAGCTTGACTCTTTACTAGACAAGTTTGTTGACAATAACCTCACCAAAGAAAATTGCTATTTTCTCTCCTTTTCAAGTGCACGACTTGCTTTCAGAATTCACACTTCTATATATACAAAACTCTTTCACATCTTTGCAACCACATTAGAAGTCTACTTCAAGTAGAAATCCTTCTTTAAGTCTATCTCTTGTCTTCCTTTGTGTTTTAATCAAACTCCAACTCTTATAAATCAGCACATATATGAATGATTTATTGCTTATCAACTCCAAGATTTTTGCATCCTTGCTCCCGGATATTTTCATCTTATCACACAGCTGTTTAAGAACTTCATTGGACCAGCTTTGTTCACCTGTTTCATCACCTTGTCAATCATCAGAACTTCAAAGTCCTAATAAATTCCCCCTTTTTGATGATGACAAACACGATCCCATTTCTACACAGATTCTTCCTGCAAGGAAGACATCTCTCGAATGAAACAGGTTAGTCAAATGGGTTATAAAATTTGCATAAGCATGATCAATATGTTTGCATTTTTCTTCCCCCTTTTGGCATCATTGAAAAGCAAAATCCGTGAATTATTGTCATTAAAATGTTAAATGAACCAATTTCCACTAGGCAATCTCAAGACAACCATGATAACATTTTAAAAACAAGAGAAAGCATTAACAAGGAAGTGAAAATTGAGCAACAAAAGCAATTCATTGAATCCAGGAAGTCCTTAACACAAGAATACACTATTGAAAAATAAGAAACAGCCAAGCCTTGACAGTAGGATTAACAAAATAAGGAAAGCAATACAAGGGTTCTAGGAAGGAGGTGCAGAGAGAAGTAATTGAGAAAGACGTCTGATGGTTTCAAAATTGGCATCCATTTCAGATGCAAGAGTCCCCTTTAACTTAGTGATCTTAGCTTCAAGAGCTGCTTTTTCCAAAGCATGAGCAGCTCGAGCAGCTTCAAGCTCAGCAGTTTTCTCAACTAAGACATTACGCATCTTTTGAAAGGGAGTGTCAGCCCTTCTCATTGAAGCAGGTAAATCACATGTTTCACCTCACCCAGGACATCCTTCGTAGTTTGGAAGGTCCAAACCTGAACAAGGACTGAGTAGTCCTCAAAGACATAGGACAACTAGAAGGCATAAGGAAGGGCATGTCCTTTGTCATCTTTGGCAAGAACCCATTGCATATGTTTCACCATAAGACTGGGTAAGTCGATCTTGACCTCAGTATCAAGCAATTTCATTAAAGTCAGGTCAAGATAATTAGCCTCAGTCCTCCTTTCCTTCCTAGGAATGATCATTTTGTGAACAACATCAAAATAGAGTTGATGAAGGGGAGACATTTCTCGTTTCTGAATGCGCCTATGCTAAACAAGTCCAGGTTGTCTTGAGAATTTCCTGCATATGTCCCTAGCAGAAGACAAATTGTCCAATGGTGGCCATTCAAATTTAACATAATGGTCCCAGCCACCACTAGAAATTCCCAAGATACGAGCAAGATCATCCGCAACTAAATGTAGAGAAACTCCCCTAACAGTTGAAGAGAAAAGGGAATCATTCACACTCCCATTCGTATAGAACTCAACTACTTCTGGCTTACCAAATTTTCTTTGAAAATCACCTTGAAGAAACAGGGATGACCAACCTTGGACTTCTAGTTTTTCAAGAAAGATCTCCATTTTTGGACCACCAAAACCAGTTATCACTCTACCCCTGAGAACAACTCATTTTTTAAAATGGACCAAGTGGCATAGTTGGCTGTCAGTAAGGTCACCAATATAAAAACCACCAACCACATCCCCATCAGAGTCATCTGAATCCGAACCAATGGATGGACCAGGTCGAGTAACCCATCCCAATGATCTGGTTTTTGTAGAAGAAGAAGGAGATGATGAGGTGGGTTTGAAAGATGATTTAGGACTTGGTTTGGAGGTTGGTTTTGAGGTAGATTTGGAGGGTGGCTGTGAAGAGGTTTTATAGGTAGGTTTTGGGATAGGTTTGGAGGATGCTTTAGGGGTGGATGTTGAAGGAGATTTTGAGGTGGGTTTGGAAAAGGGTTTTGGCTTGATTGGTGTAGGTGATGAAGATGTAGCAGTAGGTTCAGCGGGATTTTGCTCTGAAGATGTGGGAGATTGAGAGGGAGATGGTGATGAACCAAATATCGTGGTTTTGGTATGGTTTTCTTGAGTACAGTAGACTTGCGAACAGTTTTAAGCAAAACATCCTTGGAGGAGGAGGATTGTTTTGCACCAAAACCATAGGTAGTAGACTTCTTCTTTTTGCTCTTTTGAAGAGCTTGAGAAAGTTGCTCGTCTTCCTGACGTTTACGGGTACGAGTGAGAGGGGTGCAAGTGGAATTGGTGGGTGGAGGTGTTTCATGATCAAACTCATTTTCGAGTTCATCATCAACAATAATCACAGGTTTATTGAACTTCTTCCTTAACCTAGAGCATACCCTTTGGGGAATCAAATTTGCAATTGGAGTGCCCCCATTTGGTGCGGATTGAAGAGGGGCAACATCACAAATTTTTAGGGTAGACCTAGTAGAAAATGAAGGAAATACTGTGGAGGGTGAAAATTGAGCTTTAAAGGCATTCCATGCTGCGAAATCAGAGATCTTGAATGGAATATGAGTGGGAATGTTTGCAGAAGAGTGAGGCTTCTCGAGAAGAAGTTGCCTTCTCAGAGTTATTTGTGGAAGAACTGTTCAAACAAGAAGAAGATGAAGCCATTTAAAAGCTTTTTCTTGAGAGGGGTGAGAAAGGTAATTAGGTATGAATGCCTTTACAACACAACCCAACTTCAATTTTATAGATGGACAAAAGTAGAAAAGTGAAACGTGGGATGTGACTGTTGATTAGGATGTCAGTGGGAGACGTGATGGTTAGTGGATGGTAGTGGTAGCTTTTTATGGGGGAAGACGAGGGATTTGACGGTTATCATAATGATGGAGGGATGAAGCAGGTAAGCATAGTTGTTTCTCATTTAGCAGTAGAGCATTTAAGTGAAAAGAACATACCTGATAANTAAGTGAAAAGAACATACCTGATAAATGACTGCCTCTAGAGACTTTGATAACCCTGCACAAGTTAAGATCCAACCCTTGTCAATTAAAATTTTATCATAGACTTGAGACACACAATTAAATGTATCATTCTAGGATAATTAACATAAATAACAATAACACAAGAAAATTGCATAATCTAATCAATCATTGAAGGTGACCTATGCAATCTTAATCATCCCCAATTGTAACCTTTTCTTTTCAAGGAGATCCCTTCCTAGTGCTTTGGTGAAGATATCAGCTATTTGTTCTTTAGTGGAACAAAACATAATTGAGATATGACCTTTCTCTACATTATTTCTAAGGAAATGACACTAGTGTTGTCACATAAGATTGGAACACATCCCACATCAACACCAAAATCTAGTAATTGTTGCTTGATCCATAGCAATTGAGCACAACATAAACCAGCTGCTACATACTCAGCTTCAGCAGTAGACAAGACAACTGAGTTTTGCTTCTTTGTGGACCACGAGATCAGACATGGTCCAACAAAGTGAGCCATCCTTGTAGTGTTTTTCCTATCCACCAAATATCCTGCATAATCAGCATTCGAATATCCTACTAAGGAAAAGTTACTACCTTTAGGATACCATAGTCCAAGATTAGGTGTCCCCTTCAAATATCTTAGAATTCTTTTGATAGCCTTGATATGTGACTCCTTGGGATTTGCTTGAAATCTAGCACACAAGCCAACACTGAAAACAATGTCAGGTCTACTAGCAGTGAGATATAACAGAGAACTAATCATACCTATATATTGTGTCTGATTTATGGATGGACCTGTTTCATCAAGGTTCAATTTTGTGGTTGTGGCAATAGGAGTGTCAATCTCTTTAGCAGACTCCATCTTGAATTTCTTAAGCAACTCCTTCACATACTTTTGTTGATGTATCATAATTCCAGTAGCAGTCTGCTTGATTTGTAATTCAAGAAAGAAATTTAACTCTCCCATCATGCTCATTTCAAATTCTCCATTCATGAGCATGGAAAACTCTTGATTCATGTCACTGCTTGTAGATCCAAATATGATGTCATCTACATATACTTGCACTATCAGCAGATCCTTACCTTTTGTTCTTAAGAATAATGTATTGTCAATCTTTCCTCTTGTATGTCCATACTCTAGAAGAAATTTTGAAAGTCTTTCATACCAAGCCCTTGGAGCTTGCTTCAGCCCATACAGAGCTTTATCTAACTTGTAGACATGGTTTGGAAATTCAGAGCTTTCAAACCCTAGGGGCTTCTTCACATAAACTTCCTCTTTCAAATAGCCATTGAGGAATGCACTCTTCACATCCATTTGATAAAGAGTGATTTTCTTGAAGGCTGCAAAAGCTATGAGTAATCTGATTGCTTCAAGTCATGCAACAGGAGCAAATGTCTCATTATAGTTGATTCCTTCTTCTTGACTATACCCTTGGACCACCAGCCTAGCCTTCTTCCTTATTACAGTTCCATATTCATCTAACTTATTCCGGAATACCCATTTGGTGCCAATTACATTCCTTCCTTCAGGTGGAGATACCAAATGCCAAATCTTGCTTCTTTCAAACTGATTCAGTTCCTCCTGCATAGCCATAATCCAGTCTTCATCAAGGAGGGTCTCCTTCACCTTTTTAGATTCCATTTTGGACAGAAAGGCATTGAAGGCACAAAGATTCTTTAAACCTGATCTGGTAGTAATACCAGAAGAGAGATCTATAAGGACATTTTCAATTGGATGGGAATCCTGATACTTGTAGCTCTTCAGTTGCAGTCCTTGTGAAGCTCTTGTATTTGAGTTGATTTGCAGCAATAATGATGACTCAGATTCATTCCTTGTTGTTCCCCCTGTCTGTAGGCCACCATCTTATTCCACAGATGAAACAGGTACATCAACCTGTTCCTGAGTATGTTCTTCATTTTCACTTTCATCCTGCATGTTAGTCTGAAGCATAACAAAAGATTCATCAAAAATAACATGCACACTTTCTTCAACACAGTTTGTTCTTTTGTTCAGCACTCTATAAGCTTTACTATGCTCAGAATAACCTAAGAAGATTCCCTCATCACTCCGGACATCAAATTTTCCCAAGTTATCTTTTCCATTGTTATGAATAAAGCATTTACATCCAAAAACTCTAAGATGAGCTATGTTGGATCTCCTTCCATTTAGTAATTCATAGGGAGTCTTTTCTAACAAAGGTCAATTCATGCACCTATTCAAAATATAGCAAGCGGTGCTTATGGCTTCAGCCCACAGATTTTTTGCAAGATTACTTGCAATCATCATGGTTCTAGCCATGTCCTCTAAAGTCCTATTTTTCCTTTCAACTACTCTATTTTGTTGAGGTGTTCTTGGAGAAGAGAAGTTATGATCTATTCCATTTCCTGAACAAAACTCTAAAAATTTAGCATTTTCAAATTATGGTCCATGGTCAGATATTATGAAATTAAAGAAGATCCTAATTTCTTTTCCATTTTTTACAAAGACATAGAACATCAAAAGCATCATCTTTAGAGGCTAAAAACAGAGTCCAAGTGTACCTGGAGTAGTCATCAATGATAACAAAGATGTACCTTTTTCCACCCCTTCTTACTCTCATAGGCCCACACAGATCCATATGTAATAGATCCAGACACTTGTTGTACTTACCTTGATTCTTTGATGTGAATGAAGACCTCACCTGCTTCCCCCTCACACAGGCACTACAGACTTTGTTATTTTTGAACTTAGTCTTAGGCAGCCCTATGAACATGTCTTTTGAAGCAAGTTTGTTTATCTGTTTCAAATTGTCATGCCCCAGTCTTTTATGCCAAAGAAGGGAATCACAATCAATTGCACTAAGACAAGTCAGATTTGCATCAGGCATTCCCATGATGTCCGCCTTATATACGTTTTTGTTTCTACTTGCACTCAGTACAATTTCTTTTGTATCCAGCCTTTTGACTTTGCAATCTGCAGAGGTAAAGGTTACCTTATTAACTTTGTCATACAGCTGAGACATACTTAGTAAATTATATTTCAGTCCTTCAAGATGATATACATCCTCCAATGCCCTTCTTTCTGAGCTTCCAATCCTGCCAATCCCTGTAATAGTACCCTTTTTTCCATCACCAAAGAATATATTCCCCCCTTTTAGTGGAGTGAGTGAAAGGAATTCTTTTTTATCTCCTGTCATATGTCTTGAACAAGCACTATCCATGTACCAAAGCTTGCTTTCTTTCACCCTTACCTGCAAAACAGCTTAGGCGTTAGTTTTAAGAACCCAGACAACCTTGGGTCCTTTCTTATGGAAAAAGGGATGAATCAAGTTTCTTCTTGTCCAGTGTGGCAACAGGTTAGGTGACCTGTTCCATCTAGCATTCTTCTTTTTAATTCCTTTAGCCAACAAGATACTCCTATTTCTTCTTTTTACTGCAACTGGACATTCAGTGGTAGGGTGGCCATATTGATCGCACAGGTAACACAAATCTTCATTGACATCAAACTTCTTTAAAAAACCTATTTCAACTCTTTCATTATAACCATTTCCACTTAGATTATTTATAATCCTAGAGGATTTAGTCCACCTATTTGCTTTTTCAAGCTCACTTTTTAGACTAGAGACCTCCAGATTCAGCTTCCTTACCTTTTCCTTTTCACTAAGGAAATCAATTTTACACTGCTTCAGTTCAGTCTCAACTTTCTTCAATTTTTCACTGATTTCCTCCTTCTGGTCTGAGGATTTTATTAAGTTCTCATTTATTGACTCAAGTTCAACTATGTCTTTTTTTAGAGCATGATTTTCTTTCACATCGGCTTCTTTACCTCTTTTTAGATCAATGAATTCAAATTTTAGACTAGAAAGAGCATTAAACAATTAATCTCTATCAAAGGTGACTTCCTAAAGTTTTTCCATTGCATCATTCATCATTAATATCAGTTTCTTTTTAGACATATTATGAATATTTTTATTAGAGATACATACCTGAGAGTTCTTGTCATCTTCTTCACAATCAGAATCTCCTACTGCGATGAGAGCAATTTCATCAACCTCAGCATCTGACTCATGGGATTCAGACCCCCAAGCACCCATCATTGCATAGCTTTCCTTCTTTGTTTTTTCATTGGCTTCCTTTTCAGCTTTCTCTTTTTCAGCTCTTTCCTTTCTCCACTCAATTTTTTAGAGTGAAAAATCTTTGATCAGGTGATCAGTCTTGTTGTACTTGTAGCATCCAGGTGAAGACTTCTCATTAGAGCTTCGTTTGTTACCGAATCACTTTTGTCAAATGCCTTCACCTTCTTGAGAAATTTTTTGAACTTCTTAGCCAGGAAGACAATGTGCTCATCATCACCATCAGATTCGTTAGTATCACAAGCCGTGAGAGCCAGTGATTTATCTTTGACTAACTCTCCTTTCCTTGAATCATCCATATTCATCTCGTATGTCTTCAAATTTCCTACCAATTCATCTAGCGTCATGGTAGAAATGTCTTTGGCCTCTCGAATAGCAGTGACTTTGACATCCCATTTGGCCTTAGGAAGCACCCTTAGAACCTTATCGACTTGTTCTTCAGTAACTTAGCCAGAAGACAATGTGCTCATCATCACCATCGCATTCAAGTAGTATCACAAGCCGTGAGAGCCAGTGATTTATCTTTGACTAACTCCTTTCTGAATCATCCATATTCATCTCGTATGTCTCTACCCCTACCAATTCATCTAGCGTCATGGTAGAAATGTCTTTTGGCCTCTCGAATAGCGTTGACTTTGACATCCCATTTGGCCTTTTAGGAAGCACTCCTTTAGAACCTTATCACTGTTCTTCAGTGGTGAATACTTTTCCTAGTGAAGATAGCTCATTTACCAGCGAAGTAAGTCTGGTTATCATCTCTTGGAGAGTCGCACCATCTTTCATCTTGAAAGTTTCATACTCAGTAAATGCATGGCTACTCCGAACTTCTTGACTTGACTTATTCTCTCATGAAACATTGATCAAGGCATCCCATATTTTCTTTGCGGTTGAGCAATTTGAAACTTTTTGTACTCGTCAAGACCTAACTCACACACAAGAATATTCTTAGCCTTGGCATTTTTCTTGAGGGCCAACAAGTCATCTACAAATTCATATCTCACTTTTAGAATTTCTCTCCATCCATCATCTTCTTGGAATAACTCGTCCAGAAATAATTTTTATCCAATACTTCATAACTTTAGCTTGGGTGAAAGTTCTCCATACGAGCTTCACCAAATGAAGTGAGAGCCGTTGAAAAGAGGTGGTCGGGTGGTTGATTGTCCTTCACAATGTCCAAGAGGTGGTGCCGAATCTATCATGATCTATCTTAGGTGCTATCCTTTTAAGATAAACCCGCTCTGATACCACTTGTTAGGTTGCACGACCTAAGGACTTGTCTTTACTTTTGCCTTATGAATGAAAAAAGTCATTAAACGTGTTCCAATTTATGTGAATAAAGCAGTAAGTAAAAGAGAGAATGATTTAGCGTGGAAAACACCCGGCTCTAAAGGTGAAAAACCACGACCTATACTCCACAGGATTTTTCTCCAACTTCACTAACTTCAAAGAGCCTCTTCAAACGGTGCAAGGATTACAACTCTTTCAATCTACAAAATTATAAACTCTAACTCCTAACCGTGATTCAATGACTGCACATCTTCATAGCAATACTTACTAGAAGACAAATTGTTCTTGATTTAGTTTATAACTCACTGAAACAAGAGTACAATGATCACGATCCTAATCACAAACTTCTAGTACAAGAATGACTAACTCTAGCTTGACTCTTTACTAGACAAGTTTGTTGACAATAACCTCACCAAAGCAAATTGCTATTTTCTCTCCTTTTCAAGTGCACGACTTGCTTTCAGAATTCACACTTCTATATATACAAAACTCTTTCACATCTTTGCAACCACATTAGAAGTCTACTTCAAGTAGGAATCCTTCTTCAAGTCTATCTCTTGGCTTCCTTTGTGTTTTAATCAAACTCCAACTCTTACAAATCAGCACATGTAGATATGAATGATTTATTGCTTATCAACTCCAAGATTTTCGCATCCTTGCTCCCAGATATTTTCATCTTATCACACAGCTGTTTAAGCACTTCATTGGACTAGCTTTGTTCACCTGTTTCATCATCTTGTCAATCATCAAAACTTAAAAATTCAAACAATAGTTAATGATTTATCGGTGCAGAGGCGAATTAATCATTATTCTTATAGTAAAATCTTTAACCCATCATGTATTATTATATTTCTATTTTCACTCCTAGGTACATTAAGTATCTTTTGTAAACATCAAGTAAATTCTCATCTAGTATACTTAGGAATACTTCTTGTCACTTCAAAGCGCAGCCACATCCTATAATTGGTCGAAGGAAAACAAATTTCCTCTTAATCTCTCCTCGTCTTTTCTTCAAGTTTTTATTCTTCTCCCACTGGCCAACGTAAATATTTAATTTCGTTGCACCTTGTGCTTTAATTCTTGATGTAACCTCCATAAGTTAACTATACCCTTACTTTCTTATAAATTATTATTAAAATAATACTTAATTAAGAGACTAAAAGAAAGTTAAACATGCAACTAGTAAATAATTAATTTAGCCGAAAGAATCTAGTATTGTCTATAAATTCTTATATCATTTACTTTGCCATTATCATAGAAAAATATTTTATGATAAATTTATTTTAGCTACTAGTTTTTGAACACGTGCATTGTACATGTATACCTGTTCGCAATAAATTTTCAAGCGTGCTGAAAATTAACTGCAACAAAAAATAAATACATAAAAGGGAATTTTATTGATGAATTCGCGAGTACAATTCTATTATTCTCTTGATTCTTCTCTCCTAAACTTCTCCGTGATTCGAGGTCCTTCAGTAGTGTACTACTCGAATTGTTGGATGATTTGGATCTCATAAAGATGTATTTTGATCGCCGAGAATGTTGGTTAGTGCTTTGTTACTTCGTAAAGATCTCGCAAAAGAACTCCATCGACCACTCCTTGAAAGAACTATGTAGTAGATGTTGTAACTTTCTCCAATGCTTGCAGAATGCTTGTTGTCGGTGCTTGTTGCCAATGCTTGTTGAAGTCCTCTTGAATTTTATGTTCATCCCTCATTTATAGTTGTAGAGGGTGGACAATGTTGCTTATGATTGGTCAAGAAATGTCATTTTGACAATTGGCAGATTGTGATTGATTTTTGAATTTAACTGGGACTACCACATCATTTGGACACGCGGCGTCATCTTGTTGGTCTTCTCCCATTGCCCAACGTAAATACTTAATATCTTTGCACCTTGTGCTTTAATTCTTGATGCAACCTCCATTAGTTAATTATATCCTTTTTTATAAATAATATATTATTTAAATAATACTGAATTAAGAGACTAACAAAAATGTTAAACATGCAACTAGTAAACAATAAATTTAACCGAAGAGAAACTAGTATTGTCTATAATTTCTTAATATCATTTACTTCGTCATTACCGCAGAAAAGTAATTTTTTGTTAAATTTATTTTAGCAACTAGTTTTTGAATATGTGCATTGAACGTGTATACAGATATACATTTTTCAATTACTAAATTATTATTAAAACATGTGCGTGAAATGCAAAATATTAACTTATTGGTATTGGGTTACAGGATTAATGATTGGTAAATTGATTAAAGTTTTATTATTAAAGATTTATTGGTGCAGCGACTGATTACTCAATATTTCTCATCGAAAAATTATTAACTCTTCATTAATTATTAAATTTCTATTTTCACCCCTAGGTATATTAAGTATCTATTATAAACTCCAAGTAAATTCTCATCTAGTATTTTTAGAAAAACTCATTGTCACTTCCAAGCGCATCCATTTCCTAAAATTGGTCGAAGGATAACAAATCTCCTCTTAATCTCTTCTCGTCTCTTCTTCAAGTTCTTGTGCTTCTCCCACTGCCCAACGTAAATATTTATTTCTTTACACCTTGTGCTTTTGTTCTTGATGTAACCTCCGTAAGTTAATTATATCCTTAATTTTTTGATAATTTATTATTAAAATAATACTAAACTAAGAGACTAAAGAATGTTAAACATGCAACTAGTTAACAATAGATTTAGCAGAAGAGCAACTAGCATTGTCTATAATTTCTTAATATTATATATTTCTCCATTACCACAAAAATAGTATTTTTTTGTTAAATTTAGTTTTGCTACTAGTTTTCAAACACGTCAATTGCATGTGTATATCATATTAGTGGTTACAAACTTTTCAATTACTAAATTATTGTTAAAACATGTGTTTGTTAAATGAAAAATATCAACTTATTGGTAATAGATTATCGTATTAACGATTGATAAACAGATTAAAATTTTATAGTTAAAAATTTATCGGTGCAGTGGTAGATTACTTAATATTCTTACGGAAAAATCGTTAACCCGTTATTAATTATTATATTTATATTTTCACCACTAGTTATAATAAATATCTATTGTAAACTCCAAGGTAAAGACCCATATGTATTCTTAGGAAAACATCTAGTCACTTCACCGCTCCTTAAAATTGGTAGAAGGGAGACAAATCTCCTTATTAGTCTCTCCTCGTCATTTCTTCAAGTTCTTGTTCTTCTCCTACAGCCCAATGTAAATACTTAATTTCTTTGCATCTTGTGCTTTAATTCTTGATGT
>JACEIK010000262.1:363804-374112 GCA_018107945.1 Datura stramonium
CTATTATCAATTTATTATTAGCTAGTTATAAAGCAAAAAATCAAACCAAATCGATAGTTTTTATTTTATTTTATTTGAT
Source organism: Datura stramonium (assembly GCA_018107945.1). Lineage (NCBI taxonomy): Eukaryota > Viridiplantae > Streptophyta > Magnoliopsida > Solanales > Solanaceae > Datura > Datura stramonium. Next base: position 363,884 of record JACEIK010000262.1, read on the forward strand.
TTAATTTTAGAAATTTAAAATCGACTAAATTGATTTGATTTTAATTTTGATCAAAAATCGAATCATGAACACCGTTATGTATCATGAATTAATAAGCATGCTTGATTTATCTTTGGACTTAATTGCTATTGATACTTGTGACTTGACATGCTACGTGAATTAGCTGTGAAACTGTTTAAGTCTGCAAATATAATCCGTGATTTTGACGTACACTTGTGATGATCAATATGTACTTATGATTGTTGTCTTGTGTACTTATGATTATTGTCTTGTGTAATGACTGAAAGGAAAGCATATAAGATGTGTTAATGATGATTGAATAATACACCATTATTCTGATATGAGTGGCTCGTGTTCGAGAAGAGCTTTCAGAAGAGTAGTTGTGTGATAATTGAATAATATACCATTATTTGAAGGTGAGTGGCTCGAGTTCAAGGTAAGCATCCAGACAAGTAGTTGTGTGGAAACGGAGTACACGAATTTCTAGAGTCCCTTGCAGGTCATGACTGGATGGGCAAATATAAGACCCACTGACATGTGTCTACGTACAGTTGTGTGATCAGATTTGATATAAAGTGAGACTGATAAGATACAACGGCTATACAACTGTATTTCAGTTTGGACATGATTCTACGATATTGTTTGATTACATTGTGATTACAAGTTCTTTGATATTTTGTTATGTCTGTTTCGAACCTTATATCTCCTGTGTTGATTGGCATAGATAGGCTTGAAGTTGATGCATATGTCTGGTATTATTGACTACCTGATTTCATGAGTTGGATGATTCCTTGTCTTTATATTCGTGTCTCTTGCTTACTTTGATTTATGCTATGTACTTGTTACTAATCAGAATCGATGCCTACCAGTATATAGCGTTGGTACTAATGCTGCTCCTGCACTTTTCTTTGAGTACAAACTGTGTTCTGGAGCCTTCATCGCACATTTAGTGTGGTTAGGGACTGATTTGAGGGTGAGTTGTTTTTGTCCAGGCTGCCATAGATCTTCTAAAAAAATGTTTATTCATCCAGGCATTAGTTTTATTTTGTTATTGGTTTTGTTTTATTATTCTTAGACATTATTAGCTAGAGTTCTTGTACATGACTTTCGAATCTTGAGAATTGTAATAGATAGATTTTCGCATTGTTTACTTTTTATTTGAATTCGCTTAATCATTGTTTTAATGTTTTACTTTGACCTAATGGGTGTTTTATGATTGGCTATAGTTGGTAAGTTATGGTTCTCCCACCGGGGGTTAGTATGGGTGTCAATCATGAAAAATAGGTCGTGACAGAGATTACGATTTATGTCCTCCTTCTTTGCACACGTTGTTAATAATATACATGATAGAGGTCTATGCCAAATTCCTGGGTGAATAAAGTCTGGACGGTTGGATTAAATCAACATTTTAAAAGATGGGGACGTGAGGCGAGGTATTTTATACAATCTTTAAAAAAAAATTAAAAAAAGATTTTTTATACAGCATGGGACTAGGCGTAAGCGCCGAAATATGGGGCGTAACTCTCATGAATCTATGGGATGTATATCTCATGTATCTTCAATTTTATAATTTTATTACTAAGAAAATAAGAAATTTTTTTTTTAATAAATCTATAAATAAATTCAAATAAATCACCAATAATATAAAAAAATTATAATTATTATTTGAGAAATATATAACAACACAAAGAATAATATATAATAGCCAAGATAATCTTTAAAATGAAATCATTATCCACTTCATCACCAATCTTCACATCTACTAGTCCTTCTCACGTTCAACTAATATTTGCATTGATTATTATTTATATATTTTGAAGAAGAGAAGAATATGTGTAAGAGCAATGCCAAAATATAAATATAATTGTATGGGGAACATAATATTATGAAATCTTTATCCTATCAATTTTAGACATAATTATCTAAAAAACTATTTATGATAGTCAATTTTTATTAGAGTTGCTTTCTTTAGAAAAAATCACTACAATATAAAATCCTGATAACATAAAAGATAAATATCATTACACCAATAATTAAAAAAATATTATTTATAGCAAAAATATTTTTAAAATGATAAAAATCAAATTTAACGTCTGGAAGTAAGCTTTTACGCTCGGGACTTACGCCCCAAATTCTAGGACTTACTCTTTATGGATCTACACCTTTCATTTGCGTTCTAGAAAGTTTTTATACGCCCCATCCCAAGACTAGCCCCAAAAATACCTTTAAAAATTTAAATAAACGAAAATACACTTTCAATTTATAAAACTCAGGACCATAATGGAAAAGAAGAGAAGTTTTGTACACACCAAACAGATAAATTGCAATCATGTATTTCATTAGCCAATGCATACAATGATGATTTGAAACCTCCTTAAATATACATTTTGTAACTCTTTCTACTTGTTCTTTTTGTCTTGTCATATACATATACATGCTTATTTACATTATTTGTTTCATCAACAATACAAAGGCAACCTTCAGCACATTCAAAGAATATGTTGCCAACTTCTGCTTCTTCAGTCTTGGAGACAATACATGACCACCCTTCACCACAATTGCATATCACCTTATCTTTGGAGGACACTTCTATAGCCTTTTGTGAATTTGAAATCTCTTTCACAACTTCACCCCTTCATAAGAAAATGAAAAGTTCAGTGATCATATATGAAATTAACCTTCAATCGAAGTCATAGATAAAGCCTCTGTTCGAGTTTAATATATGGATTCAAAATCTAATATTTTGAACAATATATGAAGATTTAATAAATTCATACCAGGACTTATTTGTGAGTCTCATAAGATTATAAGTCCAAGCACCAAATATGGCCCCTAAAGTTGGCCCAATAATGTAAATCCATAACCCTTTGTAGTGACCTGTAACAATTGCTGGTCCCAAACTTCTTGCTGGGTTCATTGATGCCCCTGTTAGTGGCCTGTGTTTCAACAAAAATCATCCTTTAGATAAAAGCATATGTTTCATAGCATTTTTTAAATTTTTAATAAAACCCAACCACTTTTAGTCGAAGCAATAAAAAAATCACCTTGTTCCCAACTCTTGCCTAACTCTAGAAGAAGATAAAGAAAAAGGATCAATATCATTTTTGGTTTCTCAATTATAAAAATCTTCTGTTAGCTGAATCGTGAGCTCTTGATTCCTAAATTTGCTTGTGAATGTTCACAAGTTTATCGTAAGAATTAAGAGGTCATGTGGTATGAGAAATAAAGAATAATAATTCTAGGATAATTGACAAACTGTAGGATTATTTTAATTTGTGTTTAATTAAGGATATTAGTTAGTTTCAGAATTATTTATCCTATCATTTGTACTACAATAATGAAATTATTTATCCCAAGATAACTACTTCCACTTGATATCCCAACTATGGGATAACTTTTTCTATTTTATCCCCCATACCAAACAACCCCTAAATATTTCAGTTCAAGTACTTAATTACTTATGTGTTATGTTAAATTTGTATTGTTACCTTATTCCTCATTTGATGGTAATATAGTTCTATATATAGTCATATACAACACATTTTCTACACAATGAGACCAAAAACGTACGTCTTAATTAATTAAAGGTCAAATACGTTGAGTTATATATCGCATGGGGCAAAAACAAGAATTAATCAATAACTAACCACCATGTGTTTTTAACAAAAAAATTTCTTTCATTAATTGAAAACAGGCATATATTTAGGATACAATAAATACAACTATTGAGCAGCTTCATTATCAATCGGTAGGTTGACGGTTTGAGCCATGTTCAAAATAAGTGAAATCACTATTGATTCATCCAATTATGATGGAGTTGGGTGGGGGAAAAATAGAACAACAAATGATGAGAACATGAAGTTCAAATGAAAAGAGAGTAATACCCGGAGAACAATATATCGAGTGAAACAGTGGCTCCAATTGCAACCCCAGATAAATGTTTCATCTGCATCAATGCCAGATTATAAAACATAGTACTATATTACATTACACTCTGCCATCGATATTTTCAGTAAAATAAAATGCCTTATTGATTATATTATATATTGATAACATAAAAATACTTCAAAAATATCATATAATTTGTGAAATATTGGAACTAACAGCGCGATCATCAGTAGCAACGGCAGCGATGACAAACATGAGGTAAAATGTGGCTATGAATTCAAGTATCAACGCTTGCAAATTTGTTCCTGCTGGAACTGTCCCTACAAATTGGTCTTCTTTGCCGTTAAATATTAGTTGTAGGGATCCACTAGCAAGAGTGGATCCTACGACTTGAACCAATATGTAGGCCGGAACCTGCATATACGCAACAATGTAATTCAATATTAACAACAACAACAACAACAGTAATAATAATAATAACGATCGATATGATAATAACAATAAATTACTTGTTAATATTTTTGTTACCTGGTTCCATGGAAACCTTTTGCTAGTGGCAAGTGCAACTGTTACAGCAGGGTTAAAATGTGCACCGGAGACATGGCCGACAGAGTAAATCAAAACCATGACAACAAGTCCCCAAACAGACGCGATTCCGGGTAGTGTGACAACGTTGTCCTTGTTTATATTCAAAACTATAGCAGCACAACCAGCAAATATCAACATGTACGTTCCTACAAGCTCTGCAATCAACTGCAATAATAGTACATTTTTCGTTTTCAGATGATATGATCACACAACTCAACATGATAGACGATCAGGACCGTGGGTCTGAATTCAGATCTCACTACTATCCACTGTCAAAAAGAATTTTATAAGCCCCCCCTCCCCCAAAAAACAAAGAGTCCGAAATTGGCTTATCACCCCATCATTAACACATCTTGAATAAGTCCGTTTTGATACTAGCAACTTTGGGGAGGATCAACATAACCATTTATTGATCCAATCTAGGATAACTTACCTTAACTTGATTCAACCTGCTCATTTAACATTTTACATACAATCAACAGACTTGAAACTCGAGACTCATATTCAATTGTTGCGTTCAATCAAGATAACAAAACATAAGATAAATTTTGTCAAGAAATTTGGATAGATAATAAAAATTATGTACCTTTTGCATGAAATGTATGCTTATAAAGCATTTTAAGTATTTTTGAGTAGTAGCAGTAACAGTAATAGCGGATGACGATGGCGATGGACAATCACCGATCCTCGATGAAGTTGCTCGAATTCCATCAACTGCTGGTATTTCCTCCATACCTGTGCTTGATTATTGGCCCCAACTACAACAAATTAAATGGTTGAGCAGCAAGAAATAATTAAGCATACATGTTCCAATCCTTTATGAGTACCTCTGTTGACTTTTTTTCAGGTACTTGTATAACAGAAGTTGACAAAAACTTTATTTTTTATTATTTGGAGGGGTGGATGAATTATATTTATTATTATAATTTATTGGGATCGTGTAGATTCAAAATGTTTTTCTAATTAAACATGATCGACTTATTATGCACGTCTTAATGGAAATGCTAAGCAGCAAGGAATGAACTTAATTTTTGAAGCTCTTCTCATGACTTGTTCTCAAATTATTAACTATTTACGTCAACCTCCAAATAATTAATTGGCGTTATAATCTAAAAATATCTTAGCTTATATAAATTGACAATATAATTATTTTGTTTCAATCATGTCGAGTTAATAAAAGTCAATTGGTAACTTCCGATAGCAAACATATGTATTGGTAGTCTACAAATTAAAGATGATAGTCTACAAACTTTATTTTTCTTCGAAGATTCTGAATTCTATCTCTCAACAACTTCCAAAGGTTAAAAAATAATCTAGTTCGAGTTGAATATTATACTTTCTTTTCTTTTTTTCTTTTTTTTTCAGTTGAAAGGTCTCTATAAGAAATCTTAATGCACTAACTATAAGCAAATAATTAATTGAAGAAGTGTTAGTAATCTTCAATTAATTGAACAAGTATTCAAGCAAATAAAAATATGATAGTGTATCATTTGAGTTTCTGAGCCACTACTCATAAACAATCCACATGTTTACACGTCAACGCAACGTATGATAAAAGCTCAAAGTCAACCAACATAAAAATAATTGAATAGAAAATAGAGGCGAAGTTACAAGTTCATCTAAGGGTTTCAAAAAATTGAATAAATTTAATCTAAATCTTATATTTATATTAAAAGATTTACTTTAAAACTATACGTGTGATGTTTGTTTAATTAAAGTGTTTGAGCATCAAAAAATGTATATTGGAAAATATTTATGTGTTTGTTTTTAGTATAATTTATATACAGTGATATTACATAGTTATCTGGCATACAACAACAACGATCGATTTCTAATTAATGTGGTCCATTAAAGACGTTGAAACTCGAATTACTGAAATATTCAATATTAATTAAACCTTTTTAGCAACAAAAAGTTATCTGTCCATATTGTCTTGAACCTGTAATACCTCATTTACTTTGGCTACTATTGGCCATTTTTATAGTGTTAATGCTAAATTTTAAACACGGGCTTTGATAGAAAAATTCTTGGCCTCTATAAGCCGGCTTGGTTGTCTAATGTGGATTTCGTAGAATGACTTGGACTACCATTCGTAGATTTTTTTTAAAAAATTAATGTTTATTCGACACTTTTCGATCATATTTCTGAAAAAACAACCATTGATATAGAGATTCATATTTCAAAGATAGTGGTTATTTTTCAGTTATAGGAGCTGAAAGCGTCACGCCCTGCTTTGGGGATATGACCGACACCTGGTGTCTTACTAGGATCTGGATTGATCTAACTGGACTTATGCACTTTTGGTGCAAACTTACTTCTCCAATCAAAAAAATAACGGGCTATATCTCAGTTGTAAACACATTCCCCGGCCGACAAGGCCGCATAGCCACCTGTAAAATAAAACAGCTACCCAGAAACAGATAATGATAGGGAATCCTGTGCGGGCCGACAAGACCACCATGATGTCTAGTTATGACTGTAATGAAAATCAAGAGACGACAAGGCCACTATCCAACAGCTAAACAAGGCTCCACATGACAGTCATCACGAAATAAAACATACATCTGGGCCCCACTCGGCCAACAACAGACTGACCACAGGGAACTGTACATCTGCAAGCCTCTAGGAGTAGAATAGTGGTCGAGACAGGGCCTCGACCTACCCATAAACTGAACAATCAAAAAGAGCATACCTTATAACTATTAGCTCCGGAGGAAGGGAGCTCACTGTACTGCTAACCCTGGCTGGAAGCTACGAAGGTCCTGGTCTGTGCCTATCCTCACCTGCAGGCAAGTAATGCAGCGCCCACGGAGAGCGTCGGTACAATATGTACCGAATATGTAAGGAAGTAAAGTAATAACTGAATGAGAGCTGAAGAATTAAAATAATCATACAGAAGGGTAGGGGTTTAACCTGAACGATCTCGCTATCCGTAGTATTTAATTTACGAGATACACATATACACAAACAAGGACCTCACCGTCCCCCCATAAGCTTGGAAGGTACAACCCATACAAGAGTAACTTACCTAGGCCCCCATAAGCCTCGGCAGGTACAAACAATATATGTTCCACTACCTGGTTGCAAATAATTGCGGTAACGGCCCTCACAACCACGATTTAATAGAACTCACTATGGCCCTTACGACCTCAATCTGATGGAACTCACTATGGCCCTCACGGCCTCAATCTAAAGGAACTCACTATGGCCCTCGCGGCCTCAGTAGAATAGGACTCTATATGGCCCTTGCGGCCTCTGTACAATAGAACTTAGTATGGCCCTCGCGGCCTCAATATAACAGAACTCAATATGTCCCTCGCGGCCTCAATATAACATAACTCAATATGGCCCTCGCGGCTTCAATATAACAGAACTCAATATGGCCATCGCATCCTCAATATAACAGAACTCAGCTAATCATAATAGATATGCCTTTGACTCTCTTACTGGGACTCAAACCGTATTACAATACTAAGGAAGCTAACTTGCCAAAAGAATTTTCCTTAACATACCTCGATTGTCGTTTCCTCAGTAACTGACGAGTTTCAACTGGTATTCAATAGCCTTTCCTAACTGGAATCGTATTACTGAGAGAATGAGACTAGTTTCAGTACTAAATTCGGCAGAAACAATAACTTATAGTACTAATATTGATTATACTTCAACTTAATAAAACACGACTGAAACCGTATAATTTCCCGATAGTTCAGAAGGGAGAAATACTTACTTGAAGCCGTGATCGTATAGAAATCAATTTGAAGCTATTCTAATAACTTTTGTTCGGTGAAGTTATGATTTTCCAGGCGAATTTCACGAAAATAACTCCTTAGTAATGCTCCCTGCGGGCTTAGGATTCAATATCCGAAGTTAATTTGAATTTGGATGGCATTTCGTAGCGTAAATGGACGAAAATCTCTCAATTCCCTCGACTTTTACTCTCTCTGCCAGAAGATATATATATATATATATATAACACTTGGATTGTGGACAGGGGGTTCGTGGCACGGACCCCATCGCGCCAAAATACGGGTGTGTCACGGAGCCCAACGTGGAGGGGGAGGGTCTGTGACACGTTGCCCCTTTGGCAGCCTGCTCCGGTCTTCTCCGTCGCTTCCTGATTCCGCACTCGTTCGATCTTTTTCTGGGCTCTTTCTCATACGCACTGAACCCTAAAACTCTTGACTAACGTACGAATAGACCGACTAAAGGTTAGAAGTTTACGGGGCGTAATAGGAAGCATCCAAGGATGTGATATAGTGATCAATCAGATGAATGTAGTAGTGATTTCTTTCTATTTATTCAAGTATTGACAATTGATAAACAGAGTTACTTGTGAGAGAGGTAACAAATATCAGGGAAATTAATCTAAAGGACATATAAGCTGACCCGAACTCTATGATTATAGAATAGAGTAGACTGCAGGTAGAGGCGCTAGCTCGAACAATTGGTATTCTATTTTTAAGAGTACCATATCTAATAATTTGCTAAATATATCATTGCACACATAATTTATACTCAAAATAAACAAACATTAACAAGCTCAACATCATCAAACAAGTAATCATTTGAACACAACAACTTAAAATCGAAAGTGTAATCAGAAATTTTACATGCTTATTTGAAATGTCTTTTTTTTTTTCATTACATCTGAAATGACTTAAAAAGTGTGGAAAATAATTTTCTTGTGAATGTTGATGAAGCAAATTCCAATTGTTGGCTCATGGACGAAACTTGCAGGCAGTTTTGAACTGTTGAGCTGCTTTATCATCTCCTTTGAACTCATTATCCACCCATGCTGAGTACCCTCCTTCCAAGTTTCGTACATCCTTGTACCCCTACAGTACTCAATACAACAACACTATTTTAAGAAAAATTAAACTTTTATTCATGTACACAAAATTTACAACAACTTATATTATCATGATGCGAAAGTGGTATGTACACAATCTTACTCTATCTTGTGAAGATAGATGATAAACTGTCGGCTCAAGTAAAACATATTAAATGCATGTAAACTAAATTTAAATTGAAAAAAATTGAAATTTGTGTCATAAAAAGGGTGACTAACCGCATTAATAAGATCTGCACATGCTCGAAGTCCTCTCCCTCCACTATTGCAACCCTTCAAAAACAAATCACAATGTCTTGTTAGACTGAGACACATAATCAAAATTTAAATTTAATAGGTTCAATCATTACATTTTTAGTATTCAATTCATTTCGCTTATGAAATTATAGATTCAGAATTTCATATATATATTTATAAATACACATTTTATGGGGAAAATGTTGGAATCATCCAGATCTGTTACGAGGGTGTTCAATTCCTTACATGGATTTGGCATCAGCTATGAGAGATATAAGGTGTTCAAAATAAGAGTTTAAGTTTTATGCATGGTATATAAATGATATTTACACTACTTAAGTTACTTAAAAGGTGATTATATACATGTAACTCAATAAGAGGAATTTGCTCAAATGGTAAGCATTTTCGATCCGAAACATTGTAGCTCCTAGGGAGGAGTAAAACAAATAAAAAAATATATACACGCAACTCTATAATTATAAGGAGTAGTTTGATAGGATGCATTAGAAAAAAATACTGCAAACACAATTACTCCTCAAAATCTTTTTCATATCTTTTCCACCGTATTTGTGAAGGGTATTTTTATACATAAATAATTTATTCTTGAAATTATGCAATGCGTATTATTTTTAATACATCAAACCAAACAATCTATAAGAAATAATCT
>JACEIK010000262.1:399577-411847 GCA_018107945.1 Datura stramonium
CTCGTTTCATTTTATATATTTTAATTTGATTAATAAAAAAAATAAAAAAATAAAATACACTTTTAGATCTTATGATTCAAACCCTTTGGAGTATTTGGTTCAAGTCTTAAATTCACAAAATATTGACATTTGAGACAAGCTCTCATTAAATTATTTAAGTGCAAGATATGAATTTAAATAGAAAGTCTAATGTTATTTGGACTACCCCACTAATTAAGTTGGAATTCAAAAGATGAAGTCACTTTACTAACTTAAGGTCCATACACTATAAAAAAAATTAGCAACCGAAGGACAGTATTGATGTTTTTGGCAAAATCGACGGATCAATGTTTCTCGGAATATGGCTCGTCAGAATAGATAAATCAACAGACAACATTAGTTATTATTGAGGAGTGTTTGTCGGATAATTAAAATTTAATTTGGTGAATTTTTTTAAATGTCATCTGACGTGAAAAAAGTAAAATACCGACAAACACCCCAGTTTTTTCTCTTTTTTTTTGTATTAAAAAAATTTGACACTGTTCGTCGGTATGTTCTTCATAACCAAGAACAAACCAATAGACAATGTTAGTTTTCTGGATTTTTGCATCTAGTATTTTTGCAGAAAATCAACGGTCATACCTACGTTGTTTGTCGGTTTTCTGCAAAAAAAAAATTAAAAAAATCAGAAGCAGAAACCTGCAATTTCTGCATTTTCCACGGCCAAATTAATATCTAATTCAATAATAGCTATAATCCAACACTAATTGATGCCAAATCAATTCAAAATCAATAACATAGTAATTATCGAATTAAAACATTAAAAATAATACTAAATATCCATCAAAATTATCTACAAAGTCAACAAAGTTTAAAAACTTCTACATATATATACCAAGTTTGTTTTCAATGTTCAACAATCCTAACAACTAAGGTGTCTGTTCAACATGTTCATCATAAGTCAAACCCTCATCTTCAATCGACGTAGGAGGAGAACGGGCACTTCGTCTATGCGCTCCACTAGCAAGAAGGCTATTCACTTGTGCCTTGAGAGACTCGACGGTATGATACATAGTCTTACTCTCTGCAATGCGTCTTTCCTTGATGTCAAGGCACATGTAAGGTGTTCAATCTTCTATGACATAGCAACAAACTGAACACCATCAACCGCCTCGGCCTGACTAGGAGACCATACCTTTCAGTTTGTACCTAGACCGTAAACTCTCTCCTTTTGTCTCCCCCTGATCATTTTTTCATTTCAAATCTGGGTAACGACATCCGACAGAGGCTGGGTCATTCCTAAGTCTGGCTATACTCAGACAAGAGCCTTTGATAATCCATCTGCATAATTAAAAAAAAAGTGAGTATACTATGGTTATTTAAACTTAACATATTATAGTTTATATGTAACTTATATGGACTTACATAGGCGTGTTCATCCCTTTGCTCGACCCATGTATCCGAATTCGACTCGTTCTTCTTCTTCTTTATATGGGTAGCCCGAAATAACTCCTTTTATGTCTGGTCGCGACCCAATTTTTTGGTCTGCAAATAAAATGTACCAAAAGTTAGCCAATATATATAATTTAATCAAATTTATATAAGTGTGTGTGTGTGTGTGTGTGTGTGTATTACTTACCAATTCTCTAGCCATCGTTCCTTGGCTCTTTACACCCCCAGAGTGCAACGATCTTCCTTTCCCTTTCCTCCTGGCCTTCTTCTCCTGTTCAGACTTTGCTTAAAATTCTAGCGTGCTCCAATATTTCTGAAGGGCCTCGTAAAGATGAAATAGCATTTACTCAGTCTTCTTGTTTTTTTTCTCTGGCATCTCTAAACCAATAGGACATCCTGGAACTAGCCTTACTCTTGTAGTTCGTGACAATTGTCTTATCGTGCCAAGAAAGTCAAGTACACAGTGTCTGCAATTCAATGATCAATAGTGTTAGATGATATATAATAATCAATAATCAAAGATGAATTTTACCAAATTATAATTAATTTATATATCTGAAACTGATTAAACATGGCCNGTCGTATCTGATATGATATTTCACTCCAGGTCGGATAAGGTCTATCATAAAGCCTCCAAATGCTCTCTTTGAGAGCATTTTCGCTCTCTTTTTTCGGATAGAAACTGCAAAAATGACAATAAATATGTCAAGTCATAAATAAAATATTAAGATTAAACATTATAAATCTAAATTAAAAACAAAAATAAACTTACCCAGATTCATCATGCACGATAACCACCCTACCGATACTATCTTTATCTCTTGGTTGTGGCTCTCCATCTACTGGTGCAGGTGCTGGTGCAGGTGTTGGTGCCGGTGCTGGTGTCAGTGCTCTATATGACTGAGTGAATGGTGGAGTAGAAGTACTTTGTGAGTCTCACTCAGAGCTGCTATCTCTGAGTCGCAAGGTGGACAAATGAGGAGATGATTCACTCGGGAAAGGAGTACCTGACGATGTATACGTCGAGATTTTCGTGGTGGAAGAATGTTAGGTGTAGGCATGAAAATGTGAGAAGGACTAAAAAAATCGAGGCACAGATGAATATGCCGGATACCCAGTGCCATAGGAGACATAGGGCAGAGGTGGAAAAGCCACCTGAAGTAGTGCTAGAATCTAAGTCTACTATGTGTTTTCTTACTACTCTTACTCGATTTACTACCCTTATTAATATGACCTCGATAAGCATCACCTAATGACATCAACATACAAGTTTATATTAGAATATATAAAAAAATAATACAAGTATTAAATACAATAATTGCGTAAAAGAAATAAACCAACTTGCTAATTGTTATTCTCTCATTCTTCCTCTTCACTTATGTTATTTCCATCATTCTCCCATTATACTTTCACGATCTGAATGACCATGATTGGAACCCACACTAACCCCCAGTAGGTGAACCAATAATTTTTAACTACTTACCCAAAATCATAGACATTTAGGATGAAATAATCACATTCTGAAAATAAATTAAAGGATCATCGATATAATTAAAGAAACCGAAAATCAACCCCTATAATAATACACCCAGGATCTGATTTACACTGCATATTAAGACGCCTATCTAATATTGTCTAAGATTGTATCAGGATGGGATAAATAAAAAAACTATAAATGTTTAGACTAGAGATATCTTTGGAGGAGCAGTAGAACTACACATCTTGCATCGCTCAATTTTCCGTTAGTCTACTATTGCTCTTGAAGTGAGGCCGAGATGAGCTTTCGGGATCAGATTCTGCACTCAGAAAAGAAGTGGAGTAGCAGCAGTACGAAATACTGTACTGGTAGGCATCATCGGCTGACTTTACATAATAACACACATACATGCGAACAACCATAGTTAATTAGCCCAGAATATCATTCATACATAAAAATACTCATTTAAGGAATTAAATCTACTCAGGCGCTAACGATTTGTTCACTGGATTAGGCCATCGCTGCAGCAGTCTCTTGACCGCTGCCACGGTCTCACCACGGCGAAATAAGTTCCGCTGTAACGATACTGCCTTGGCAGTAGCTCGACTTAGCTGCACATACAATATTTCACCAACTCTTTACAACAAATAATTATAATCATCCATGTATTTCATAGTCAGCAATAGACGATAAATACCACGTAACCACATAAGGTATAGAATGAATCATTCTCAAAGAATGCACAACTCAATCACTAGTTCTCCTTTAAATATTTCACCCATCAAGTCATTGCAACGCCTCAACAATTCAGACGGCAAACACATAACCACAAGTTCAGTTCAATCAGATACCACATACTTAGTTCAATTCTCACATTTTTACGATATATCAAATAATACAATGAATGATGACATGTAGGGCACAGGCCTCCGTCACATCATCATGAACACTCAGTCACTGAACATCGATGTACACATATATCAGAGGGTCTTATTTCTGCTCTTCCTGTCATGACCTGCAGGGGACTCTAGAAATTCATGTACTGTACCGGTGTGGTAGCCGCTCTCACTCATATGCTCATCCAGATGTTCCCCTCAGATACGAGCAACCCAGTCAATATTGCTCACCCGGATGTTTTCCTCCGGCACGAGTCAGTCATCTCAAGATATTCATAATATCCACATTTTATTCTCATAGTCAATATATTATCATTGAGTCAGTTGTTATGACTTTTGGGGGGTCTCATCTTACTTCCATTAACTTAAACATTTAAAACATTCGAATCATTTTCAACAAGTACAAAAGGACATAAATACACCATACACATTCATGTCCATATTACACAGGTAACAACAACACATTAGGATCACTCAATCAGGGAATTCAACAAGGAATATTAAAACACTTAAGGTCTAGAGACTAACATACATATTATTGTTCCACATCTATACATACCATTATGAAAAGTCTAACTCCTAAACCATAACTTACCTCGATTTAGAGGGTTCGAATGTCAAATTACTCCGCTGGAGCCTTGCCTTTTCTCAATGCCTCCTAATGTTCAAAGTTTAAAAATAAGAGATTAAAATAATTCAATAGTCTACTACCAAAACAAGGGTTTTGCGAATTCAAACTCACTCTATTCTACCCATTATCACAGTACACTTCATTTTTCATGGCTTAATTCTTTAACATTACTCCCTCAAACCCCTTTTATGGCAGTTTTAAAGAGTAAGTACAAAATTTCACCTAGTTTTAGGTCTTAATTTTCACATAAACCACGTTCTACAAGAATTACGCTTTAGGGAGTGATTATTACTCCCTTTTAACCTTAGAAATCAACATCCATTAGTTCCTCATGATTCAACCCCAGTTCTACCAACCTACGGTTTTCTTGCTAGCAGAATCACNCCGATTCATAGGTGTTAAGAAATCAACCATAGAAGAAGTAAGTCAAGTTTTTTACCTTGAGAAGGGAAATTGTACTGCTCTAGGGGAAAGTCGTCTCTAGCTCTTGGGAATTCATGCTTTAGAAATAATGGGGCATAACTCTTGAAATTTCACTTAAAATCCACTTATTGATTCTCATCGTCCGTTGCAGCGGACCCGCTATGGCGGTCAGGACACCGCTACGGCGGATTTAACAGTTATTCTCCTGGTCCGTTACAACGGACTCTGATTGTGATGACGGTCTTGTTGCAGCAGAAATTCCATGCTGCAACGGTCCCCATAGCTAGTAGTTCCCAATCCTGCTCTCAAACTACTCCCCAACTCAGAATTTTCACTAATACTCAACCAACACCTTCCTACCCACAACTTAGGCCAGTTAGGATGTTCCAAAATTATTCCCTTCGTAATGACGTATGGGTCGTTACATCTTCCTCCTCACTTATTTCATAATCATCATTTGTGTCTTCTTCCTCATTTGGTTCACTTTCATTATCTGATTCTTCCTCAATATTTGCAATTTCAATTACCTCATCATTAGAAACTTTTTCTAATATGTGTTCAGGATGTCCTAAACTTTGTTCTAACTCAACATTCACAGTTTGATGAACAACTGCCATATTATTTTGGCATGTCACATCCAACACATTATCAATTTCAATCCTACCTACGGGCTTATTCTTTATAACCATCCACCAATTAGCCCTGTCTCTACGCAAAGGATATGGAGCATAATACACCTACTTAGCATTTTGTGCAATGATGAAAGAATCATAACAATCATATTGGTTGGTGTGCTTAACTTCAATTATATTATGTTGTTGATTCACCCTAGTACCTTTATGTGATGGATCAAACTACTTACACTGAAATAGTACTATCTTTATCAAACCACTTACACCGAAATAGAACTATTTTTTTCTCAGTCATACATTATATCTAACTTCCATTATCTTTTGTATCACGCCATAATAATAAATACTTTGGACATTAACGTCTACATCAGCTTTAACGCACACTTCACTTTATTAATTTTCTTATACATAGAAGTTTCTTCTGTTTGAAATTTGAAACTATTTACACAATATTTATTCATCAACTGACTTTGATTATCAGGCTCGCGTGTAACGTCACTCGCAAGTTGCAAATGTTATTTTCATCATGAACTTACATAGTGTTAAAAAAATCTTTAAGTAAATTATTATATTGTACTTGTATCTTTAACATGATTTTGAACACTTACATAGTCTTTCAGTCAATCGAAGAATCTCGTATACATATGCATCATCACCCTACTGGCCTACAAACCTTCAATAAATTGAGATCTTTTTTAGTTTAACCCTCGATATTTAAATGATATTATTCAATAATATCATTCAAACGTTACTTAAGATATGATTGTATCTCAGGGCAATTGAGCAAAATATGTGTCACACTAGATTGCATTTTCATACTACTCAAACCTCGACCTGGTTGATTAAAAATTAAAATTGGTAGGTGGCCAGGATCAATATCACCGTAATTATTGCGAGCAATTGGCCTATTTCTCAAACTTAACACTTGCTGCTCTAAATAATAAAAACAAAAATGAGCAGTTTCCCTTGCAAGTTATGTTTCACCGATAGATCCTTCAATCTTAGACCTCTGTATAACAGTTCTTTTGGACTTGTCAATAGTTCTGTATAAAATTTGATGTTAGTTAGAAACCAACTTTAAAAAAAAAGGAATTCGTGGTATATAAAATCACATTTTTTATACTTTTCGAATGGATACATACATCTGTATTGAACTGGGCCTCCAAGGCGCGCCTCATATATGAGGTGAATCGATAAATGTTCCACCACATCAAAGAAGCCGCAAGAGAAGATATTTTCCAACTTAGTAGTAATCAAATAAATATTCTAATCCATCCTTTCTAAGTTATCCTCCCACAAAGTGTTACTACACAAATTTTTGAAGAATAAATTTATCTTTGTGATTGATTCCATATTCTGTTAGGTAGCCGGTTAAGTGCAATAACAATTAAAGTTTCTATGAAAATATGACAATCATGGCTTTTCATACCACACAATTTTCCTTTATTCATATTTGCACGCTTCCCCAAATTTAAAGCGTAGCCCTCAAGCATCCTCAATGTTACACCTCGTAAATTTCTATCGTTCAACTGACGCGTGCGTATGTATGTTATGAGTTTTGGAGTATGATGCATGCGAAAAAGGGACTGGGGGATGAGTATACGATCTCAATATCAAGAGAGCAGGAGGCCGAAGTAGAGGCTGGGCACAAGGAGCGCCCCTACCCCAGCGCCTTGAGCGGCACGTCGCGCCCGACTCTTGGCCTTGTGGGTGGCGCACCGCGCCTCCCCTTCACCATCTTAATATATATATTATATACTCCCTTGGTTCAAGTTGGATTCATTTTAATATTTCCCCAGACAGAGAGTTCGGGTGAGGTGACAAGTTTATGAGCTTTTCATCAAATTAGAGCCAAATTACGTCATCAATTCTTCTCAGGTAATGATTCATAGGCCTACGATGAACGTCCCTGCGGAGTTATTTTCTGAAAATTCACTTGGAGTACCGGAACCCCTCCTAGTAAAAATTGTCGGAATCACTTCTAATCGAGTCCTAAACCACTGCAAGCGATAGGTAAGCATTTCTACCTTCTAAAGTCTCAGAAATTTATAAGCTTTTAGCTGAATTGGATGGAGTTTGAATTGTAGTTATTGTCTTTGAAATATAGTGACATTTGTTGATTCCTAGCATTGAAATAGCCTTATTCTCTCAGTGTAAAGGCTGCAATTGAGTGGAATTACTGGCTTCAGATTGGAAACTGTTTGGGTGAATGAAAGTCGCCATTCGAGGTATGTTAAGGCTTATCTCTTCGGCAAGTTATTCTCGTCGTATAGTGATACGACTTATGCCCTTGAAAGTAGATAGTAATATGGTATGTTGTGATTAGCTGCTGCTAGTAAATAATGATCTTATATGTTATAATTAGTTGCTGCTAGTAGATAAGGATTATGTATGTTGTGGTTAGATGTTATAAGACATATTGAGATTATATCATAGTATCCCTCGTCGGGAAAGGGTATGTTAAGTATGACTAACGCTGGGTGCGCCATAGAGAGTTCCCCGTTCACCTGTTTACCATTTAGAGATATTATGATGTTTCGCTCTCGTGCCAAGGCCTTAGAAGTTCATGGTTAGCTGTTGGGCCTGACTTGGTAAGTTGGACAACATAGGGCGTAGCCAGGCGATATAACTTTCAGCTTGATGCCTATTTTGTCAGTAAAGCTCGCCCAGAGGCTGTTGGCATACCTTGATGCCTCCAGGGATAGAATTGGGATAGGGTGCTCTTACCTTCGAGTCGGTGGCATCAGGATTTCCTAGTGAACTGAGAAATGGCTTACCATATGATTAGCTATTGTCAGTGGCCGTTAGTCTCAGTCGACTCAATGCTTGTCCTACAGGTTGCTCAGGAAACCATTCCAGTTCTTACAAGTCTGATAGACTAGTCAATGCCCTACGAAGGGAACCTTATTAGTAGTGAGATGTGAGGCCAATGTCCCAGGCTACTCTTATAGATGCTCGGGTACATGTTGCCGTGAAGGGCTAGGTCCCGATATACCTGCCTACGTGGCTATGAACCATCCAGAGGAGCCATATAAAATCTGGACAGACTAAGTTAAGGTCCAAATGGACTAGAACCAGAGTATCACAGTGTTTCTTCCAGGCTAAGAGTTATAGTAAGCTGCCTGTGGAGACTTAGGGCTAACTGCTTAGGAACGTATCTCGCTGGTAGCAGCCCTATAGTCATCCTAAGAAAAGGAATCATATATACAGTCGCCTACGACCTTGTTGTTCGCTTATGAACTATCGTTGTCCTATCATGGCCTTCAAAGTATCGCTTACGCCACTCCGAACCTCGCCCTATTCCGTCTAGGACGTTAGAGATTATAATTACTGCCAAGATCCTCTCTTCAGGAGTTGGAACACTCGTGTGCCTGTTGGTAGCTATATAGACTATTCTAGGGACGAGTAGTGGTCGCGTTAAGCCTGAGAGGAAGATAAGCCTTTTGAATGACAAGATTTATAGATTGTAACATAGTGTCCCTAGTTGGGGTAGATTGTATTTCGTACTGCCTCTTGCCATGAATAACTAAGAGGCTTCTAGTGGTACGAACTGCTTACGGAGCTACGATGTTGCTAATGCTTACGAAGCTATAAATTACTTATGGTGCTATGATGCTGTATTGCTTACGTAGCTACTGAATCGCTTACGAAGCCATATATTGTCTATAAGGACTAAAATAGAGCCTACGGGGCCATATTGAAGTCTATTCACTTATGGACTTCTTCTTCGCCGTAGCGGCGTTATAGACCCTTCGCAGAGCCTCGTGTGCTCGAGGTGCAATCACAGGGGTGAAAAGGCCCGAACACAGTTACAGGAGCCCAGCAGACTCCGATATAGTCTCAAGAGACCAGGTATGTTCAGTTACAGTTACTTGCAGGGCCGCAGGGGTACCGATGGGGGTATATAGATTGATTGGCACCTGGCAGGCCTTAAGGGCGCCAAAGTGGGTTATATCTGTGTTGATTGTACCTTCCAGGCTTATGGGGGCCAGGTTAGATTCTTATTTGCATACTTTCTTGCTAGATATAGCTTATGATCGTATAATTGCACAGCTTAAGCTCTTATTTGTATAATTGTCTATTAGATGCAAGCTATGGTTATGAACCGCATACAGGTTAACTTCTCCCTTCTTACTGATTACTTTAAGTTCTTTATCAGCTTCTATTTAGTTTTTTTTACTGCCTTACATATTCGATACATATTGTATTGACACCTATGCATGGGGCGCTGCATACTTGCCTGCAGGTTTAGACAAATAGGTTTCGAGACCTCCTAGAAGCTATTTAGAGTAAGCAGATTGGCCAACTCCTTTCATTTGGAGTTGCCAGATTGTAGAGGTTTACCTATCTTTTATTTGTATAACATGTAGGTAGGATGGGCCCCTATCCCGATTAATATTTTCACTCTTAGAGGCTTGCAGACTACAGTCTTCAATTAGTTGTTTGTGTTGGCCATATGGGGCCTATATTTGTTGTGTTTTGTATGTTGGTTATGTGGGGCCTAGTTTAGCTAATTAGTTAGCAGCCTTGTCAGCTATAGCGTGAATATGAGCGCATGTTTTCATTCTGTTGTAACTAGACAGCATGGTGGCCTTGTCGGCCTGAGGATGTATTTACAGCCGAGATATAGCAATTTGTTTTCTTGATTTCGAGTTGCTAGCAGGCACCAGAGGTGCGTATGCCCAGCCAGGTCAGCTCGGGTCCCAGTGTGATAGGTGTCAGCCATGCCCCCCAAGGAGTGACATGACACTCAAATTCTTAACCTACTCACAAATCTCTCGTTTTTCATTCAATGTGAATGAAATTCTTGCCTTGGGATTTCACAGTTTATTATTATGTGTTTCCTGCAGTCATAGTTCCTTTTTTTTGCAGTATTCCTTTAAGTCTATTCTAGTCTTTGGATTATCTTTTGTCTTACCCTTAGCATCCATCACTGTGTTGAATAAATTATCAAAATAATTTTTTTCAATGTGCATCATATTAAGATTGTGTCATAGGAGGTTGTCCTTCCATATGAAAACTCCAAAAATATGCTTTGTTTGTCCAATTATTTTCAACACCATATCCAGAAAGTCTAGAAGGTGTAGCTTTTATAACCTTTGACAAGTGACAAACTGTCTCCCAAATTTCATTTCCTGACAATGATGGATGTAAAATATCATTTTCAATCTTATTCTTTCGAATGCATGTTTCACATTTCTAAACTTGTGATCCATTGGCAAGAACCGACGGTGACAATCAAACCATGAATTTTTACGATCATGTTTTAATGTGAATGCTTTACTATTTTTCATGCAATACGGGCAAGCTAATTTTTCAATAGTCATCCAACCAGACAAAATCTCATACGCAGAAAAATCATTTATAGTCCACATTAAAGAAGCACACAAAAGAAAATTCTGCTTATTTGATATGTCATAACTCACTACACATTCAGGCCACAATTATTTTAACTCGTCTATCAAAGGTTGCACATAAACATCAATCAAACTTTTTAATTTTCAGGGACCAGGGACAATACCACTTAGAAATATGCAGGCACTTGTCATACATATTTCAGGTGGAAGATTATATGGAGTAAGAAATGCAGACTAGCAAGAGTAGGCGCGTAGAAATAGAGAATGGTGTGAAACCATCTGCACACAAGCTCAATCTAATAATTCTTGGTTCACTTGAAAAATCATGATAAGTTTATCAAAATATTTCCAAGCTTCTCCATATGATGGATGAGACATAACACTAGGAGCCCTTCTATTCTCATGGTGTCATCTCATATAAGGAGTAGAACTCATCGTCGTGTACAACCTCTATAACCGAGGTATAATAGGTAAATAATGCATCGCCTTAACTGGAACCATTTTCCTCCCATGAGTTTTCTTAAAATAAACATGTCCACAAAAATTAAAATTTTCTAAATCACCATCATTCTTATAAAACAACATGCAATAATTTTCACAACAATGAATTCTATCATACGATAATTCTGACTTGAAAACCAATTTCATTTACTGATAGAAATTCTTAGGTATATTTAACTCATGGTTAACTAGTTCCCCCAAAAGACCAATCGTAGAGTCCATAGAAACTTGAGGAACACTCCAATTTAATTTGATATTGACTAGTCTAACTGCAACAGATAACTCAGAATGACGACTCCCTACACATAGTGGACGACTAGCCTCTTCTAGTTGTTGGTAGAAGCACATTGCTTCTTCATTGGGAGTTTCTTCAAAATACTATTGCGGTTCCATCACATATTGTATCCCGAATGTATCATTGACCATTTCATGCACTCTATCATATTGAATACTACTTTGATCATATGCAGACTTACTACATTTGCCCATTTGTCAAATTATAAAATATATCATTCTCTCCATTAGTCTCACCATGATCAGTCCACATAAAATATCTAGGCTTAAACCTATAACAGTAAATATGAATTACAACTTTATCAGGTTTTAAAAACTTCATGTAGTTGTATCGCTTATAAGGACACCTAATCAACCTATCAGTTTGAAAAGGGTATAATGACATTGCATGGTTGATAAATCCTCTACAATCTTCAATAAATTCATCTCTCATGTCCCAACGATTTTTATTGGTTCTATCATACATCCACAAACGATGATTCATCTACAAAAATATAGATATTTTAGATTACAAATAAATTTAGATTAATTAATTTGTATTGATGATTAAATTTTATTATTTTATGGTTACTTATTATCGAACAAACATCCTCCAAAAGTAAGTCGATTTTTTATGTAATTATTAAAT
>JACEIK010000262.1:429310-462560 GCA_018107945.1 Datura stramonium
GATGAGTTCTCCCACTTCTCCCTTCACTCCTAGGTAGTTTTCCAGAATAAAATTGTGACAAAGTGGAATTAGGAGCTAAGGGACCTATTTATAGTAAATGAAAAACATGCACAATTTAACCCGCCATGGAACGGCTCCATGTCATGGAGTGTATCGCGGAGCACTGCCTCCGTGACACGGAGGTAACACGAAGGTTCTCTGGAAATCACCCAAAAATCGACCCTAAGAAGCACCTTGCCGCGTTGGCAGTGTGTCACACTGCTTGGGCAGCGCGATGGCACTCCTCTGTCGCGGGGATGGCATGCCGTGGCACGTTGCAGGCGTGCCGGTGCACTGCCTGCCTGTCGCTTCTACTCGCTTGCCTGGCATAAGTGTGGCACGGCGCTGGGCGCGGCACACGCACAACGTGGCACGCTGCCTGGCGCGGCCAGCCTTGCCATGGCCTACTCCTTGCCGACTTTCGCCCGTGGTTTCTGACTCCATTCCTTTCCTTCACCAACTTATAAATTAGTTCCTCAAAATCATTGAAACCTACAAAACAATGACTAATCATGTTGGTTAGCACATATATTCACATTTATAAAAAATTACATGAAAATGTATAAAATAACTTAGATGAACATGCCTAATTTAAGTTTTAAAGCATCACTCGGGCATGTTATTTTGCCCGAGATCAAAACCCAAACAACGGGATGTACCATGTGATAACGGGTCATTGGACCCATCCGTTGCTACTACTTCCAACTCCTCTACTCCTTCATACGACCCGTTGTTCCCTACAATGAGTCATACCATGACGAGTACCTTCCAACCCTGAAACCCCAAAAACAAACAATGAGTCCAGACGATGACCCATTACATTTACCAATGGATCATACCTTGTCTCGTTCATCTAGAACCTGCTAACCAAAAACTTATCACGACTCTAACCTACGGCCCATTACTCCTTCCCACAACTCATTCAATGAGTCGTATTGAGACATTTTTCAAATTTTTTTTGCTGATCATATTTCCAATCCTGAATCAAGACTTAGGAACTTTTGGGGTGTTACACATATACCAAAAAATAAGGAGTTCCACTTATAGAAGTACGAACAGTAGCGCGATAACCCAATAATGCAAAAGGCAACTTTTCACGCCTCTGTCTAGAACCCTGCACCATTTTGTAGAGTATCTTTCTGATATTCTCTAAAACCTTCTTCTACCTTATATTCAACTCCTTAGTTCATTGTTTCATGATTAGATTGGATTTTAAGATCTGGCTAAGAATTTCGCATGCATGTCATATCAGTAGAACCGCCATAGAAAGAACTATATAAAAGAAAATAAACAAAGTATATCAGAATTAAAAGAGAACTGGAAATGACATTTCATTGAAAAGAAAGATAGAAGAGTCTGAATACTAATATCAAGCAACATAAATCTGAATTGTAACCCCAGAATAACTTGGATCACAAGAAAGGAAAATAAAACAGACTATCAAAACTCCTTCCTAGTGGGGGAGAAGAGTGACTTTCCAATTGTTGAGCTGGACATCAAGATCAATGAATTGCATATCTGTGTTACTGGTACCTTCCCAAATTTCAACCATATTGGTCTCATAAATAGGTTTTGGAAATGTCCAACTAATTTTGTATCTATTACTGACTTTGGGACTGACGACATGACAGACTTATTGGCACCGATTTTGACAAAGGACTTGTAAATGGGTGGTACAGGCTTAGTTAGTGACCATGCTTTTTTTTTATTATCAGTGTCAAAAGAAAAGTCAGATTGTTGGGTATAGCAATAAGGACGAATCAACTTAAATTTGGGCTCCGAGGCACAATGCTGGACATCAGAAACATTAAGCACACGCTCACTAACATATTGGGAAAATATAATTATTAGGCGCACAACAGAGGTAGGGGCCTCAGGTAGAGGCGAAGCTATAAAGGCCTGGAGCGTGAGTGCCATTGGATGCACAGTGGTTCTATATTGTGGAGCTGGAAAATGGAAATTCGAGGATAGCATAGTGGTGATGTGGTTGTATCCTGGTGAGTGTACTGGAGTAGTATCAACAACAACAGGCTATTGAGAATATGATAGCAGTGGGAGGCTAGAGGGGACTTTGGGGTAATTAATAGGAAATAAAAGAGGAGGCAATCCACACACCCAAGCTCGGTTCCATTCAATCAATTGCTGTCTCAACTTCAGAAGCTCTCCATAAGCCCCCGAACCCTCTTCTTCAGGATTCTTTATCTGGTCAATGATGGTGACCTTTGTGTCTTTGTCGGCCATAGTTTTTTTCTTCTATAGACCAGGTGTAATATGGATTACTAGCTAGAATGCCAAAAAAACCAATCACTTTTTTTCTCCCTCAAATAAAAACAGAAGTGTTAGCATTTGGCATTTCATATATTATAATCATACATTGTATGTTATGCACCTGAATACATTCTCCAATTATAACGTGGAAGACTTTATGTTTCATTTCAGCTTATCTAGGTATAACCTCTTTGGATTTTTGCTTAAAAAGATTATCTACCCTCTTTTTCTTTTTATCCTTTCTTTTCAAAAAACTTCTGATCGAACCCGTTGGGGTTGCCTACGTATCATGTTGGAGACATGAATCAGATTATGATGTAGTTCAGAAAAAAGTACCTCTTTTCATTTGAATTTGCTAAAAATAAATGAATGAATGAAATAAAATAATAACAAAATCGTAGGGAAGATTTTTCTATCTTGTTACCCTAATTTTCCTTAAGCTGGTCATTTATAAGCCTTTCATGAAAAATGCATCAAGTAGTACAAAAAGAATATATATTGTGGTCTCAAAAATGGGTTCCTGTCCTAGACGGACCCGACCCCTATGCCGAGGATCACTAATTCAAATGCATATGATTCAAAATAAAGGTCGGCCTACTAGGAATAATCATTACATGAGACTTATTTTATTAGGCTTAACATCCTGATAGAGTAGGTGTCTAAATTGGCTATAAAACGAGGGGCCAACTCAAGTCGGAAAGGGATAGATTACCGGTAGCAGTGATTTCCGGCCTCACTATTGGTCCTCTCCATCCTAAAATATGTGTGACTAAAATATCCTTTCCAGGAGCGTAATCGCATCTCTAGTATCTTAAAGAAAGGTTCAGGAACATAACCGAATCTCCGAGTACACAATGTATGGAGCGTATTCAGAAGACTCATATGGGTGCGCAAGAGAAGACAATTTATATTAAAATTCAATTAATATAAAAGAAGTAAATGAGTGTTCAAGTATCAAATTAGGCCAACATACATACAATAAATCCAAAATCAAGCAAAGACAAATAACATCAACACGTCAAAGCTCGAATTCTGATTCGTATTATAATATTTTCCAGCAGAGTCGCCTAAGATGTCACAACCCATTTTTTTAAAAAGCTCTTGTTCGAAAAGACAGAGAGCGGATTTTATTATTTAAAGGATTTTTCCAATTAAAGTGACTTATCGAGAATGGATTAATTTTATTTATTCATAGTTGCTACTTGGAATTGAGTTTGGTGTTCCAAGTCACCTATTTGAATTTCTAATCAAAACAAAATGACTCTTACTTTTGGTTTACAAAAATAAAAGATCGGATAAGGAATTCTGTTGACCAAGGGGAAGGTGTGTCACACCTCAAGCTTACACCCTGGAAAGGACTTGGTACTTAGATCACGAGTAACCTCAAGTCAACCCCTGGTATATCATACACTGACATCCTGAGTAAACATATAAATATAGCGGAAAATTTAAAGTAAACTATAAAACATTAATGAAAGTAGAGCTGAATCATATATTTTATAAACATCTGAACCAATCTCAAGTCTGATAAAAATAAAGTCTGTGTCTGAAAGCCACTAAAACTATGGGTTGTTGGGATAAGCCCCCAGCTAACTCCAAGTCTGTAAAGAAGAAAATAGAACTGAGATAAATGATCTTCATCCTTGAAAGATGAGGACTCACCAATAGTGCAGCTGGAGTCTTCTAAGAGTGAGCGGCTAGCGAGGCTAGGACTGAGATCCTGCAGTTGTATCATAAAATGATACATCATAAAAAGTATGCATCAGTACTTTGAATGTACTAAGTAAGTGAGAGAAATCATACAAAGGAAATAAAGATGCTAAACTGTCAAGGCATGCAATGACCAACTGAAATACTAAACTAAAATAACTAAAATAAGCTGAGATGGTCCATATGACCCTGTCTGATTGTCAAAGACATGCCCTAAATCTAAGATTTCTGAGTCTAAACTAACATTTCTGAACTGAGCAAACTGAAACTGATCTAACTAATCTGAGACTGAACTGGGTTGACTAGTAGGAGAGTCTATAACCGACATATAACTACGTGAGCCAAACGTGAAGTACGATGTATACGGCCCAATGGTAGGACCCAATATCCCTTGTCAGGGTATAAAGGCATGAACTGGGTGATAACAAGTCTGGGTCCATGAGGCCAATAAAACTATAACCTACGGTGGCAACGTAGTTCTGGGAACGTGGGTGCGCTGGAACCCCGATCAACTTGGTGCTATGTCCTACTTCCACTGGATATTTCTAGATTGACTACTAAGCTGATAGCTCGAGAATGGAGCCCAAGGCTAGTCAGGAATACCTATCTGGAATCACCTTGAGAGTCTTATTGGACTGGATTATGTAACTGGGTTCCAAGACAGGTCAAAGTTGTTTATCTGGAAGTGTCGTGACCGCCTAAAGAACAAACTGAAATTTTGAAGCTGGGGTCCTAAGGCTGGTCAGAGCTTCTTATCTAAAAGTGTCATGACTTCCTAAAGAACCACTAAAAACTAATTCTGAGTAGTCTAACTCTGCTAACTAGGAGGCACTACTAACACCTCAAGAATTTCTATGTCAAACTGATCAACTGACATTTCTGACTAACACTAAGGGTTCTAACCTTCTGACTGAAAATGAACTATTATGCAGCTAACTGAGATTTCAATCCATACTAACAATATGAGAGCCACAACGTTGATAGAATCAAGCAACAAGGGAGACTAAGCCAACTGACTAAATCTAGGTAATCTCATTCAACATTCGGGCTAAAGTCATCCTTACAAGAGATAACATTTATATGATATTTAGATAATGGAGAATATCTAACAATCAACTTAAAACATATTTCATAGGCTATAACGGAATCTGGCATATAATTCATCCACATTCGAAAGCTCGGGCTAGTATTCACTTTATGGGGACAACATCAACATAGTCTTAAACGAGTGGAATCATATCTAAAATAAATAGGGATGATATTCTACATGAATTTAAAGAAATATGATTCACATTCAAAAACTCGGGGCAAGAATTTGTAAAGAACTAGGAGGGATTTTGGGGACACAAGGGAAAAACTTTTCCCTTGTTGAATTCCCACATACCTGGCTATGAATTACTTGGAGAAGATAACTTGAATCACTGCAAAAGATGCTAACCTAGTCTTGATTGAGAATTCTTGAGAGGAAACTTACTCTAATTTCTATGAAAATCTTAGTGGGAATGAGGGGAAAACCATTTAGCCCCTCTAAATCCCCTAAAAATAACACAAAATTACGTAGTTTAGAGTATAGGAGGCTAGAAAAATACTGAAACACTATTAAGAAATTCGCAGGAAGAACTGACTGCCATTTCCCCACAAGGGACCCAACGGGTCGTGCCCAGTGAGCACAAGTCGTGGTAACCTCTCATGAGGTACACTGCAAAAGTCTCAAACTACTCACCACGAGGGACATCAAAAGTCGCGGTATACCTGACGACTCGTGGTGACCCACTTGTTAGGTACACTGCCCAAACATTCCCGTCCCTAAATTGGTTATTGACAATGAGTCACATCATGACTCGTGGTGTTGACCACGGCTCGTGGTCACACCCGTGATCACCCTAATTCTCCAATTTTTTTCAATCAAGTTCAGAGTCCTCACCAAGTGTCACTTAATGACTTGTGGTCATCCCCAAGGGTCACAAAACGACTCGTTCTGTGATCTTGTGCAGATTTTCTAGATTTCTCTATTTTAACTCCCGGGTCTAGTCTTTGAGTTTCTAGGGTATTACAATATCTCCCCCTTGGGAACATCCGTCCTCGAATGTTGGAAAACATGCAGGAAAGCAGAGAATGACAATCTTTATACTCAAATATTGTTCATAAAAGATGAAAACTAATGGAATGAATACCTCTGAACTGAATTCACTAATCATACACATTTATTTACATGAAAGAAACTAGAGCATACGAACTAAAAGCAGTTTTTTTGGGGGAGGAAATTGATACCTTAAATTGAAACTGAGTTGGAAATGAGTATCTAGCCATCATAACTTCTTCGGCCTCCCACGTAACTCCCTCAACCTGTTGATTCCTCCACAAGACTTTTACCGAAGCTACCTCCTTGTTCCTCAGCTTACGAACCTGATAGTCAAGAATCTGGACTGGGACCTCTTTCTATGAGAGACTATCTTTTACTCCCACACTTTTCAATGACACAATTAAAGCGCACTTCTTCACTAGTGACACATGGAATACTGGGTGCACATATGCCAACTCTGAAGGTAATTCCAACTCATAAGCCACCTTGCCAATTCGCCTCAGAATTCTGTAAGGTCCCACATATATCGGACTGAGTTTTCCTTTCTTCTCAAATCTCATTACCCCTTTCATGGGTGAAATTTTCAGATAAACCCAGTCATCCACAACAAACGACAATTCTCTTCTCCTCACATTAGCATAAGATTTCTTACGGCTCAAAGCTGTTTTCAATCTTTCTCGGATGAGCTATAATTTCTGCATAGCTTCATGAACTGAGTCTGGCCCGATTAAAGTAGCTTCACCCACTTCAAACCACACGATAGGAGATCTACACCTCCTGCCATATAATTCCTTAAACGGGACCATCTGGATATTAGAGTGGTAACTGTTGTTGTAAGCAAACTTGATGAGAGGTAAGTGATCATCCCAAATGCCCTTGAAATCGATCATGAATGCTCTCAACATATCTTCTAGGGTATGAATAGTCCGCTCAGCTTTTCCATCTGTGTGTGGGTGAAAAGTTGTTCTGAGCTTGACCTAGGTACCGAGTCCCCTCTGAAAGGACCTCTAGAAATGAGAGGTGAACTGGGTACCTCTGTCTGAGATAATAGATAATGGTACCCCATGAAGTTTGACCAACTCCCCGATATAAAGCCTAGCATAGTCCTCAGCTGAATGTGTGGTTTTAACTAGGAGGATGTGTGCTGACTTAGTCATCCCGTCTACTATTACCCAAATAGAATCATGCTGCCAACGAGTTCGAGGTAGACCGTAATAAAATCCATATTCACTTCTTCCGACTTCTAGGTGGGTATGCTGATATCCTAAGTCATACCTCCCGATCTATGGTGCTCTAGTTTGACTTACTGACAGTTCGGGCACATAGCTACAAATTCAGTGATGTCTCTTTTCATGTCATTCCACCAGTAAATATTCTGTAAATCGCGGTACATTTTAGTAGCACCAGGATGGATGGAGTATCCCAAGCTGTGTGCTTCAGCCAGTATCGGCTGCCTCAAATCACCCACATCCAGTATGCATAATCTACCTTGGTAACAGAGTACACCATCTCTCCCTTGGGATTAAGCCTCCACTTCTTTTCGGAGAACCGCCTCATTCAGTTTAAGCAATATGGGATCTTCATCCTTCCTTGACTTAACTTTAACTACCAATGAGGAATCTGATCCACTCTGTACAAATACTCCACCCTCAACTATATCAACCTACTATACTCCCAATCGAGCTAATATGTGGATATCCTTTGTCAGCTCCTTTTTGCCATCCTCAACATGAGCCACGCTCCCTATACACACTCTGCTTAGGGTATCAACCACCACATTGGCTTTGCTCAGGTGATATAGCATGCTCATGTCATAGTCCTTCAGTAGCTCAAACCACCTTCTCTGATGAAGATTTAGGTCTTTCTGACATAATACATACTGAAGGCTATTGTGATCGGTGAAAACATCCACATGAGCCCCGTCCAGATAGTGTCTCCATATTTTCAACCCAAACACCACCGCTACCAACTCCAAGTCATGAGTCAGATAATTCCTTTCATGAAATTTGAGATGTCTGGAGGCGTAGGCTATCACCTTGCCCTGCTGTATCAGAACACAACCGAATCCAAATTTGGAAGCGTCATAATATAATACAAATTCATCTGATCCTTATGGTAAGGTCTACACTAGAGCAGTAGTGAGTTGAGTTTTAATTCCTGAAAACTCTTATCACATGCATCTGCCACTGAAATTTCACCTTCTTCTGAGTTAGCCTAGCCAGAGGGGATGCTATAGAAGAAAAGACTTCTACAAAGCGTCGGTAATACCTGTCTAGACCCAAGAAATTTTTGATATTGGTTGGGGAGGTAGGTATGGGAAAGTCTTTCACCGCTGCTATCTTTTGAGGATCAACCCGAATACCTTTACCCGAGACCACGTAACCCAAGAAAGTGACGGACTTCAACCAGAATTCGCACTTACTGAACTTGGTGAACAACTGGCGGTCTCTGAGTATCTGAAGCACTATCCTTAGGTGATTAGAATGCTCTTCCTCGTTTCTGGAGTATACCAGAATGTCATTGATAAATACAATGATGAACATATCCAGATATTGCTTGAAGACTCTATTCATCAGATCCATAAAGGCTGTAGGGGCATCTTTTAGTCCGAAGGACATAACCACAAACTTGTAGTGACCATACCGAGTCCTGAAAGCTGTTTTTGGTATGTCACACTCTTTGACCCTTAGCGATGATACCCTGACCTGAGATTAATTTTGGAGAAACAACTAGCTCCCTGAAGCTGATCGAACAAGTCGTTAATCCTGGGTAGGGGATACCTGTTCTTGACAGTGACCTTGTTCAACTGATGGTAATCAATGCACATTCTGAGGGTACCGTCTTTCTTTCGCACGAACAGTACTGGAGCACCCCAGGGAGAGATGCTGGATCTGATAAAACCCTTATCAAGAAGTTCTTTTAGCTGCTTATTCAACTCTTTGAGCTCAGCTAGATCCATTCTGTAAGGAGGGATGGAAATGTGCTGAGTATCTGGGAGAAGGTACGAACCTGAACTTAGAGGGGCGTTCAACCACTTGACTCTAAGGAAAGGGGCTGCTCAGTGAGAAGAAGAGTCAAATGATTTGGACAGTTGTCGCGTATACCAAAGTCGATTTCCCCCTTGGGAGGAACTCCAGGAAAATCTTCGGGGAACACATCAGAAAATTAGCTGACAATAGGGACTGACTGGATAGTTGGGGTCTTAGAGTTGGAATCCTTGACCCGAACTAGGTGATAGATACATCCCTTAGAAATAAGCTTATGGGTCTTAAGGTAGGAAATAAACCGACCCTTAGGTGCTGAACTACTGCCCGTCCACTCTAACACTTGCTCATTTGAAAACTGAAATTTGACAACTCTAGTTCTGCAATCGACTGAGGCATAATTGGAGTGTAACCAATCCATGCCAAGGATGAGGTCAAAATCGACCATGTCTAATTCTACGAGATTAGCTAGAATGACCTTATTGATGACTGAGACTGGGCAGTTTCTATACACCCAACTGGCTCTAACTGACTCGCCAACTGGCATGGAGACTGAAAATGATTCCGAGAGGACCTCAAGACTAATATTAAACTGAACAGCTATGGATGGAGTCACGAATGACAGTGTGGCTCCTGGATCTAGTAGGACATATACATCTAGGTGGAAAAGACGTAACTTACCCGTGACCACATCAGTTGAGTTCTCCTGATCCTGACAAGATGGTAATGCATAAAAATAGTTTTGGCACTGACTACCATCTGTACCTGAAGTATTGTCCTGCTGAGCTGGTCAGTTTACTAGAGCTATTGAGGTAGTGGATTTTGTCCTTCCCCGTCCCGTCGACGGGCACTCTTTAATTCGATGACCAAGCTATCCACAACAAAACAGCCCTCTCGACCCTGAAAACACTCTCCTGGGTGGTTCTTGACACACTTAGGGCAAGCTGGATACTTGTTGTTGGTATTGTATCTCTGGGACTAAGAGCCAGATGCTCCACCCCTCAGAACTTGGTGGGACCGAAAGGTAGGGGCGCTAGCTGCACTGGGTGTTGGAGTCCCCTTCTACTGCTGCTAGCCGCTAGACCTCTAGTGGCCATAATCTAATTGGCCAGTCCTTGCCCGTTTGTTCTTCTACTCCATGTCCTTCAGTTTTTCTGCTTCAATCTACTGGGCATGAACAATAAGGCTGGAGAGGTCAATATCCTTAATCAGCATTGTTTTCCTGCACTCTTTGAGGACCAGGTTCGACACCCCTTTAACAAACTTCAGCATGCAACCCTTGGCTCAGCCACCATCTCTGAAGCATATTTAGACAATCTGGTGAGCTCCAGAGCATATTCTTCTACTATCTTGTTTCCCTGTCTCACATTCATAAACTCCAATACTTTTGCCTCCTTAAGCTCCCGAGGGAAGAATCTGTCTAGGAAGGATATAGTGACCTCCTAATTCACCGGTCCTACTTCTGCTAGTCTCCCCTCCTTCCATTGCTCATACCAGATCTGAGCTACCCCTTTTAACTGGTAGGCAGCCAAGTCAGCACTCTCCGAGGAGCTGACACCCATAATCCGGGTGATCTTTCTAATCTAGTCCACAAACTTCTGTGGGTCCTCTCCCACCTTAGATCCCTAAAAGTCTAGAGGGTTCATCCAGGGGAAATCCCGCACCCGGGGAGCTGCTGCAAACCCAATGTTGTTGATTGGAACCATCTGCTGGTTCACCTAGTTGGTAACTGTTTGAGTGAGCACATGGATGTCCGCCTGATAAGGGGCATATTTATATGCCAAATCGATACTCAAATGTATAGCTTTTGCTTTGTTTGTCCAATAATGTGTGTACATTCTCATGTAAATTGTATGCGCCTGATAAGGGGCATATTTATATGCCAAATCGATACTCAAATGTATAGCTTTTGCTTTGTTTGTCCACAATGTGTACATTCTCATGTAAATTGTATGGAAGTGATTTATACTAACCAACACAGATTAGCTTGTTTGTGTGAAATGCTTTTGATGGAGAAAATGACATGTTGGGAGAATGAAGATGAACTCGGGAATATAAGGAAGTTTGCTGATGAGCAGAAGATGGCCCGCTGATGGAGCCGCGGACATGTCGCCATCATGGATGCACCGCCCGGGAATTGCAAAGTGCAAGAATCTAAAGGAAGGTTCGTGATCAGGCCGTGCCACGTTGGGATTAACTTTCCAGGACCTTGCAATTCCAGAGAGGGTCCGCGATTGAACTGTGGCACGTCAAGCCATGCTCCACGATGCGTGCCGTGCCACGTTGGAAGCAATTAAGGCCGGGCGACAATTTCCAGAGAGCTTCGCGTTGCACCGTGTCACGGAGGCAGTGCTCTGCGATGCACTCCGTGACACGTTGCTTGTTATTCCGGGTAAATTATCCCTAGTATAAATAGAACACTTAGGTTCATTTTCACTATTCACTTGGTGGAGTAAGAACGTGGGTTACAGGAAGTTTTGAGGACGAAAATTCTTAGGGTTTTCTCTATCCCTTTTCTTTTGAATTGTTTGCATGATTTCCATCTTAACGATGTTCAATCCACAAATGAGTGGCTAATCTCTTCTTGCCGAGGTTATGAACTATTGTATTGAAATGTAATTGTTGAATTGCTGGTTTATTTCATCTTTCTTCTATGGTTGTTCATTTGTAATTCTTGTTCTTACTACGTTAATATCTGGCCAATGTTAATGTAAATCCAAAAAGTCTGGTTTCACCCGAGAGCACGAAAAGCGAAAGTTGTGAATTAATAGGATATGATCTGTTCTTTGTTTGGGAAAATTGGGAATTGATTTACCTTCAGGATAGAAATATACCTGAAAGTCGTATTAGTCATGTGTGGAATCGGTTTTGTATGGCTTTAACATGAATTTCTTCATCGCTTTTAAAATGTGGTTGAAGGTTCATGATTCTGTTGGGTTAAATACGAGAGTTTTAATCTGAAGGCATAAGTTCCGACTAGCAACTGGAGAAAAGATAAACCATGTACATCAATAGTTAGTTTCTTTACATGTTCTTTGTAGTCTCAGCATGCTCACATTCATAGTTCAGACTCAACTGTATAGATATTTTACTTTGTTATAAAAATAGTTTCCAAAATACAAAAACTTTTCTTTAATCGTTGTCTTCATTATTGTAGTGGTAGTAAATTAACACTTGAAAAGGTTTCACCTCGTAGTCCTGTCCCTGTGGGTTCGACATTCCGGTTCTTAAATAGAGCCACTATATTACTTGCACGACCCGTACACTTGCGGGCTCATCAAGTTTTTTGGCACCGCTGCTGTGGGGAGAGTAGGCAATTGGTGAAATTTTAATTTTCTTAGACGTGTTAGTTTGCTATTTCAGTATTTTATTGTTGACAACTTGGTCTTAGCCTGTACTTTGCAGATAACAGATTCTGTTGAACACTGACAAGAGACAAAGGTTTGGTGGATCCATCCTTAGGAGCCAGAAAGACAGTATCATCGCCAACGGAGAGAAGCGCTAGAGAGGGAAATTGCGCTGCTCGTACAAACTATTATGGAGCAACCACAGTAATCCACCACTCGTGCGGGCAGTACCAGCCCGAGGAATTAGCAGCCAGGCCGGTTCGCGATGTGGCAATCCCACATGCTAGTAATGTTACATCTAGCATCCGCAAACCTGAGCCAGGAGGGTTCGAGCTAAATAGAATATGGTGCAATTGCTGCACAAGCTGGCGCTTACGTGTCTCCCCCATGAGGATCCACAACAACATCTTCAGAATTTTCTGGAGATAAGTGACACTTACATCCTCGCTGGAGTGTCAACAGATTACGTCAGGCTTACACTTTTCCCATTTTCACTTTTTGGGAGAAGCCGAGGTGGGCTGAAAGCTGAGCCACCAAACTCATAACCATATGGGATGATTCAGTAAAGAAGTTCTTGATCCGATTCTTTCCTTCCGGTAAAACAGCAAGGCTTGAATTCAAATTCTAAGTTTTAAACAAAGAGAAGGAGAGAATCTGTATCAAGCTTGGGAGAGATTCAAATCATTGTTGAGGGACCTGTCCTCATCACCATCAATCAAAATGATGTGCCGGGGTGCAATACTTTTATAGAGGGTTTGGAACCCCAATACGTAAATTTTGCTGGATTCGGCGCAGCTGGGGACAAGCTTTAGAAAAGACTTACGAGGAGCTTTATTCTTTGCTTAATCGTATTTCGTAGGGAAATTCGGAGTGGAAATGCGGACTCTTCAAGGGGAGGAGCAAGGAAAGCACTCGAGCCTTGGGAAGTGGATGGCTTAGTACAACTATCGCCGCATGATAGGCTGCCTTGCAGAATCAATTAAACACCCACTTTGGCAACATGAACTTGAGCCAGTCTCAAGCCCCAGTGAATGCAGTGCAGCAGATTTGGTGTGAAGTGTGTGGGAGCAATGAACACTACTGAGTGTTGTGGAGCAAATCCGCATCATGAACTTTTGTCGGTAATGCACAAAGGAACAATCACCAACAAAAGATGGGAACAGCTACAACTCTAATTGGAGGAATCACCCGAATTTCATCTCTTTGGGGTCGCAACAACCATCAGGGGCAGAGTTCGAGTCAGGGGATGCAGCGGAATCAAGGAGGGCCACAGAACTATCGGGCACAATACAAAGAACAACAATGCCCCTCCTCCACCACCATCACCCAGCTGCTGGTGAGATGTTCAAGCAAATGATAGCTAGCCGTAAGCTCAATTGCAGGCTGACTATGTCAAATGGCAGCCGAGGTCAAGAACAATCAAGCAGCTACCAAGGCACTGGAGTATCATTTGGGCAATTTGCTAAGCCTGTGAATACCAGGCCTAGAGGAGGACTCCCAAGGACAATGCATCCCAACCCTGCTGTGTAAATGCAGTGACCACGAGGAGTGGTTTTATGCTGAAGGAGGTGGAACCCGAAAGACCACCTCAACAGTCGGAGCAGCAGAAGGATGAGGAGCAGAATGATGAGAGGGGAAACACAAAGATGCCGGGAATCGAAGACCTCCACCCCCGTTCCTCAACGATTAACGAAGCACAAGGAGGAGGCGTGCTTCTAGAAATTCATGGAGGTGCTTAAACAGGTACACATTAACTTACCTCTTGTTGATGTTTTGCAGGAGTGCCCAAGTATGCAAATATATTAAGGACATCAGGCCAACAAAAGCAGGCTTACCAATATGCCACGGTGGCCCTTACGGAGGAGTGCACTTCCCGGATACAAAACCGGTTGCCCACGATGCTCAAAGATCCTGGGAGCTTCACAATTCAAATAACAATCGGGCAAAGTATCCGAGCTCGTGGTTTGTGTGATTTGGGATCGAGTATTAACTTGATGCCAACCCGGTATTAAGAAGTTAGGTCTAGGAAGACCTAGACCTACAACAAGGATTTTGTAGCTTGCGATCGCTCTCAGCAAGACCAGACGGTATTGTGGAGACGTGCTAGTGTAAGTCGGCTCCCTAATCTTCCCGGTGGACTTTGTTGTATTGACTTGAGCTAGACGCGGAAGTCCCATTTATTTTGGGACGACCTTTCTTGGCAACCGAAAGTATTAAATGATGTAGCCGTTAGTGGCAGTTAACGGCGTGCCAAATGGCAGGAAGAGATATTTATGGATAAAGCCATGAAGCTTCCGGTAATACATGAGGAACTTTCAGCAATCAGTGTACTTGATCGGGCAGGAGTTGATCAGATTGTTGGAGCTGCAGGTGGACCCCGTGGAGAGAGCATTGATTAAATCCGATTACTTCGGAGATAGAGATGCTTATGAGGTGGTACAAGAGCTGAATGATCTACCAAGCTATCCTAAGAAGCAAGAATTTCAGCCGTTGATGAGATCTTTAGAGCCGCTGCCGAAACCATCTATTGAAAAGACCAAAGTTGGAACTTAAGGCATTACCCCCATCTAAAATATGTCTTTTGGGGGAGGAGGGTACTGTCGTATCATCATTTCATCGAATTAACAGAAGCACAGGAAAAAAGAGGCAGTCGCAGTTCTCAGAAAAAGGAAGAAATCAATGGGTTGGCAAATGTCCGATATTCAGTGTATCAATCCAGCCTTTTGCACACACCGAATTTTCACAGAGAAAGGAGCAAAGCCAACTATTCGAACACAAATAAGGTTAACCAAAGAATGAAGATGTGGTCGAAAGGAAATAATTAAATTGCTTGATGCAGGGGTGGTCTATCCGATTTCCGACAACGAATGGTCAGCCCTGTTCAATGTGTCCCTGAAGAAGAGGAGAAATGACAATGGTAACCACGAGAAAAATGAGCTGAGCCCTACACGAACCGTCACCGGTTGGCGGATTTGCATGGAGTACGTAGTTAAATGAAGCCCCAAGGAAAGATCACTATCCTATCCCGTTTATTGATCAGGGATACTTGACAGATTGGCTGGGCAAGAGTACTATTGTTTCCTTGATGGGTACTCTGGTTATAAACTAAATAGCCATAGCACCCGAAGACAGAGAAGACTACTTTCACATGTCCTTATGGGACATATGCATTTAGTCGGATGCCATTCGGGTTGTGCAATGCACCTGCCACATTCCAGAGATGCATGATAGCAATCTTTCATGACATGGTGGAGGATTTCGTCAAGGTATTTATGGATGATTTTCAGTTTTCGGTAATTTGTTTGCTACGTGTTTGCGTAACCTGACAAAGGTGTTGGCTCGTGAAGAATCTAACCTTGTACTCACTGGGAGAAGTGTCATTTTTGAAGTCAAGGAGGGCATTGTTCTTGGCCATAGAGTGTCTTGCAAAGGATTAGAAGTCGATCGAGCTAAGATTGAGGTGATTGAGAAATTACCACCACCAGGCCGTTGAAAGGTGCCTCCAGTTTTCTCGGCATGTAGGGTTCTACGTATGATTCATCAACAACTTCCAAGATTTCTAGACCGTTATGCAAATTATTAGAAAAGGAGGCGAAGTTTGATTTTGATGATGAGTGTGTTAAAGCATTTGAAGAGTTGAAGCAGAGATTACAAAGCACCCATCCTTATTTCTCCCACCGGGAAACAACCTTTGAACTGATGTGTGATGCGAAAGATGTGGCGTAGGGAGCTATAAAGCGGAATGAAGAATAAAATCTTCCACTCGATTCACTATGCAAGCAAAACATTGAACACGGCTCAAAGTAATTATACAGTCACGTAAAAGGAAATGCTGGCATTGGTGTTTGCTTTCGATAAATTCAGATCGTATTTGGTAGGTTCTCGAGTAGTGGTATATACCACTGGGTGCAGCCGATTCGATATCTCCATTGTTTAACAAAAGGATGCAAAGCCGAGATTGATCAGGTGGATCTTGTTGCTGCAAGAGTTCGACTTAGAAATAAGAGATAGGAAGGGGAGCGAAAATCAAGTGGCAGATCACCTATCGCGATTGGAGAGCCGGCCGCACGTGAGGGAAGGTGACAAGATCAAAGAGGAGTTCCCCGATGAGCAAACTTCTTGGCAATTGGAGAAGCCGAGGTCCTATGGTATGCACATAGTGAACTTATTGGTGAGTGGAGTCTACCCACCAGAGGCTACGAACCAGCAAAGAAAAAAATTGCGGCATGACTGTCGGCATTTCATTTGGGATGAGCCATATTTGCTTAAACAAAAATGGATCGGGTGATGAGAAGGCATCCCGGAGAGCCAAATTGGGTAGAGGTTTTGATATTGTCACTCCTCACTATATGGAGGGCACCACGCAGGTGAAAGGACAGCACACAAGGTACTACGCTGGGGTTCTTTGGCCTACACCGCAGGACTCTATGGCATATGTAAAAACGTGCGATAGATGTCAAAGGACATGCACAATTGGTAGGAGACAAGAGATGCCGCAGCGAAATGTACTCGAAGTGGAAGCTTTTGATGTATGGGGTATTGACTTCATGGACCATTCCCACCATCATTTGGTAACGTTACATCTTGGTAGTCAGGTTATGTATAAAAGTGGGTGGAAGTGATAGCCCCGCCCCGTAAATGACAACAAGGTAGTAACAAAGTTTGTGAAAAAACACATCTTCACAAGGTTCGGGACACTTCGAGCCATTAATGTGCTGATGGAGGTTTCACTTTGTCAATGCAAGCTTCAGGAAAATGCAAGCAAATATGGGGTGCGTCACAAAGGTGCAATGCCTTATCATCCCCAAACCAAGGCAAGGGAGGTGTCGAACGAGAGGTAAAGCAGATTCTTCAAAAGACAGTGAATTCCCAACGCAATGATTGGTCTAGCAAACTAGATGATGCTAGGGCATACAGAAACGCCTACAAGACACCAATTGGGACCTCTCCATATCGGGTGGTTAGCTCCACGGAAAGCCCGGGTCATCTCGCCCGTAACTAGAACATCGAGCTTTCTCTGGGCTGTGGGAGGAAATTGAATATGACCCGGACCTAGCAGGTAAGAAGAGACTAATGCAACCTGCCGAACTCGACGAGTTTCGTTGACATGCTTATGAAAGTGCCAAATATTACAAAGAACAAACGAAAAGATGGCACGATAAGCATGTGGTGCACCGTGTCTTCGAACCATGTGGCAAAAAGTACTACTCTTCAACTCGAGGCTGAAGCTGTTTCCTGGAAGTTACGCTCCAAATGGTCAGGCCGTTTGAGGTAGTGAGATGACCCTCGCACGGATCAAGAGAGTTGTAAAGAAGATCAAGTGCCAATGCTTCCTTGGTAAATGCACGAGGTGTAAGCACTATTGGGGTGAGGATGGTAGCTGTGAGAAAACGTCGGTCACCCTAGGGGCAGAAATAGCTCAAAACGACATCGAGCCGAGAGACGGTAACCAGGGCGCCGCACGGGAGGCAACCCGTGAATTGTAATTGTATATTGTACATAAGAAAAAAGAAAAAAAGAAGAAAAAGTTTTATTTTTATTTATTTTTTA
This sequence comes from Datura stramonium, assembly GCA_018107945.1. Taxonomy (NCBI): domain Eukaryota; kingdom Viridiplantae; phylum Streptophyta; class Magnoliopsida; order Solanales; family Solanaceae; genus Datura; species Datura stramonium. The sequence continues at coordinate 447,292 of JACEIK010000262.1, forward strand.
TGTATAGTAGTGTAAAGGAAAATAAAATATTTGTTCCTCAACCCTTGGAATTCTAACCGATTCCTTGTGGTAAGATGTTTTACAGGTTGATCGGAGGGAAAAATGCAAAAGGAACGAAAGGGAGAAAAACGAGGTAAGAATTTTTTTTTTTTTTTTTAATTTTTAAGTGGCAAACAAGAGCTCAAGGCGATGGCCCGTGTCACGGAGGAGGGCCTCCGTGTTACCCCTGTGACACGTTGAATGCAAAAATCTGGAATTTTACAAATTCCAGAATTCCTATGTTGATGAGTTCGTGTCACGGAGGGCATGCTCCGCGTTGGCCCTCCGTGACACGTTGACGTGTTAATCTCGTTATCACACCGGGTCACCGGGCGACCCGCGCGAAAATTCCACTTTTAAACCCCAAATTCCCCTCATTTTTCATTTTCACACCTCCGCGACAAACCCCCCCAAAAATCCCCTCCCTTCAACGTGTCACGGCAATAGGAGCACCATCAACTTTTCTTCGATATCATCGATTGTGTTGTATGTTCTGAACTCAACTTCAATTCTTAGTTAAAAATTTCGATTTCTAACATTAACTAGGAAGAATCCATGCCCTAAATATAAATTGAGCTTAAATACATTTGAGTTGTTGTCGATTGTTGTTCGTAGTATCGTTGTGATCATATGAACTCGAGCAATTATTCTTAATTATTCTTTGTGTGAAATTGCAGCTTAGGGTTGGTTGTGAATTTGAAAAGTTGAATTGAGGCTGGGAGTTGTGGAAAATTGCTGGGTTGTGCATGTTGGGTGAATTGAATCGTGTTATGCTTATCGTGTTATGCTTAAGAAACGATGAAATTATCGGGGAGCTAATTGCGAACTTTCACGAAACTCGTCAAGCTCATCAAAATCGGGAAATTGCTTAGGTTGAGTTTGTAGAATATTCTTATTTTTCTCGTTATCTTTTAGCTAAGTGCCATGTGATGAAATGATTATCGATAATATGTTGGAATTAGCTGTACGAAGTCCTAGTAGTACATAGAGGTGATACCGTCGAATTTTAAGAAGGCACGAGGCAATTTTGTTTGTGTTGTTTTTCTTTTTTTAGTTGTTGTTCGAGTTTTTGTTATATTTTTGTAAAATTAGAAACAAATGTGATCTTTGTCAAATGCATAAGTAGTGAGCTAAAGACTAAGTGTGAAGTGGCGGAGCCAAACCCAACCTTAGTCGAAGCTAATTTTAACTTGATCGACATTGAGACTGCCTGTTTTCTTTGACAGAACAATGTCGAGCGGGCAGGACAAAGGTAAGGGCGCATCAACATCAGGCGCCGGATCTAAAGAGGCTGAGACTGGGAGCAGCAGTCCCAGCAGCACCGCAGTTCCACGCGGCCAGCGCCGCCAATATGGAACGCGATGGGTGACCGAGGAAGGGAAGAAGTGGTATACCAAACACAAGGAGAACAAATACTTCCCGGAGGAGCACATTGCACGGGAACCATTGGCACAGGAGTTCCCGGATGGTGCACGATTGACGCTGGGCTACGTTTATTTTTGACGAGCCCAAGGAGTGCAATCTGCACCTAATTCGAGAATTCTATGCCAACTGGAACCCGACACTCAAGAGTCACACCATCAAAATAAGGGGCCGTGATTGTCACACCGAGCCTCACCACTTCAATGCCATCCTAGGGGCGCAAAATACGGACGCCCACATACTCCGGCAGCTGAATATCACCCACCCTATGCGGATATCAGACGCACATTGTGTGGAGCCCGGTCTACGGCACGTTGGAGCAGGCACAAGGAGAGGGGGCTACCATCGACACGCCCTCATGCACAGATGAAAGGGAAGCAAAGATCCGGGCCAGAAAATCTTTTGCTCCTGCTTCTGATTCCGGGGGTGCAATGACAGATGACCTGGGATCGTGTAGTAGTATATGCCCTAATGAAAGGGCTGAGATCAATGTTGGGGCTAGTGATCATCTCGCTTATGAAGAGGGCCCGATTGCATCAAGGGCACAGTACGGATTCGGCGGGCGCCACTACGTTCCCAGGGGCCTGAGGGTCGAGGAAGAGGCCCTAGACTACATCCCGCAGGTGGAGAGGTGTGCCATAGATGTTACAAAAACTAAGGCGCCCGACACCACTCACGGGCCTCGTTCACATTGGCCGAGCGACATGCTCGGGATAACCAATATATGTCCCGCAAGTTCGGGATGCGTATGCTCCAGCCTACGCATAGGCGGGAGATCGAACGGAGGACGAGTTGGCAGCTCGACTTAGATTACCCTTGGCAAGAACGCCAGGGCACGGTCGGGTGGGCCCAAACTTTGTGGAGCTCCGTAGATGATGATGTCCCCATGGACGAGGAGACATCGTGAGGATTCCGACGTTGAGCGCCTGGAGGAGGAGGACGATGGTAGAGACTCAGACATGGGGGATGAGGTGGCAGCACCTGATGAAGAAGTGGAGTACTTTGACTGATCAGGTAGTTTCACAAACCACCTTCAGTTTGTAATTGTATGAACACCGGGATGGTTCGATTTTGGCGTGGGGGTGGGAGAAGTTAGGTAGCCAATTTTGCCTTGTTTTTTATATTATCGCATGTTCTTTGTTCTGTTGTTGTGTTTGTTTCAATGTGACTCTGTTTTTATGTGTATGTCTGCTTTTGTAAATATTGTTGTTGTGAAGCCGTGTGTGTGTGCTGCTGGAATGTTGTTAGCCGCTTGTGTAAATAACTTTGTCGAAATTATTTGATATTTTTAAAATTTTTCTCGTAACTAGTTTTTCTGGGTTTCTCGGAGTTTGTTTTCGGTTCTTTGCCGAGGAGAGTCCCATTGAACCGAAGTCATAAAATAGTGACCCTTCTATGATGGATGGATGACGACCGCCTTAAGGGAAAGGTAGTCTGAAGAGAGTTATAATTTTTTTTATATTGTTTATTTTTGTTGGTTTGCTGGTTGAAACCTATGCATGTTGCTACTCTATGGATACGGCATCTTTGTTATGTTGTAACAATTATATGGCAAAGATGATTTGTAGAAAGCATGCAAATTTTTGTACATATGTAAGACACTTATGCCATAGAATTCGATTCGGTGTGATTGAGGCTTAATTTTGAATTCCTGCATTAGTCAATAAAGAGTCTGTGAAGTCATCTTGAGTTGAGTATGTGCATCGAGTGTATAGTGAGGAATTGTTTATTCCATGCTATTGTCGACTGCCTAGAACTTGCCTGTTGTGTGGTCTTCGAAAAGAAATGAAGGAAGCGTAGTGTAGGAAAGGATGTAGGCATTTCTTTGTTAACCCAAAGTTTTTCTTGTTTTCCTTTTCATACCCACCTTGAAGATTAAATCCTAGTCAGCCCGTTGAGCCTTCAGCCTTATAATTTTTCTTTTCTGTTTTTTGTCGAAAAGGGTGTGAACCAAGTTAACCCCTTCACATGGCCCTTAAACCAAATTTCGAAGCTCTAAGCGCTTAAGAAAATATAAAATTTTCCTATGGTGTCAAGAGTGAAATGATGAAAAGAAAGAAAGGGAGGAAAAAGAAAAGTGATAAAAAGAGAAAGAAAGAAAAAGGAAAAAGAGTCGAGGGTGAAAATAGCCAGAGGATTTGAAGGAAAGAAAGTTGTATAACCTCATTTTTCCTTCAGTAGTCTGGTGTGTTAAAGAAATGGGTGATAAACATAAAGATAAACTTCAAGAAAAGGAGGAGGAAGGAAGAAAATATTTCCAGAATGTGATGGGATGTATTAAAGAGCGCTTAAGGAAGCTAGTTGCTAATATTGGTTAGCCCAGTATACTAGTTCCGTAGCTTACATTACAACCCATTAAGTCCTACGGATCTTACATCACGCGCCCTTATATTAGTGGAGTAAACACTAGAGGCAAGCTTATGGGTCATAAACACAATGCATGTAAATCTTTTGGGAGAGTGTTTAAATAGGTAGTATATACCCCGACATGAATTTCTTTAGAGTTCATGTGACTAAAACAGGGAATTTATGTTGTGAGGGCAAGCATGCTTGATGATAGAATACCCGTGTCGGATATCTTGATCAGCTAATATGCATGAGTTTGCCGATATCGAGGGTCGATTCTTGTGCTAGGAGGTCTTGATTTATTAAGTGTCGTTGTGATGATGATGCTATGCATGTTTTCTTGATGATTTATTGTGAACATAATCGGTATAACCGTAGCTCGGATTGTCGAGCCAAAGTAGCCATGATGGGATATCAATTTCCATGAGGTGTATAAGCATTGTTCGAGGACGAACAAGATTTTTAAGTGTGGGTAGGTGATAAGGGGCATATTTATATGCCAATCGATACTCAAATGTATAGCTTTTGCTTTGTTTGTCCAATAATGTGTGTACATTCTCATGTAAATTGTAATGAAGTGTGATTTTATACTAACCAACATGATTAGCGTTGTTTTGTAGGAAAAACATGCTTTTGATGGAGAAAAATGACATTTTGGGAGAAATCGAAGATGAACTCGGGAACGAGCAAGGAAGCCGGTTGGATGAGCAAGGAACACAAGGGCTCGGCTGATGGAGCCGTGACACGCTGCCATCGCGGATGCAATCTGCCTGGGAATTAAAAGTACAAGAAATTCCAGTGAAGGTCCGCGATCAGGCCGTGCCACGTTGGGATTAATTTCCCCAGACCTTGCAATTACAGAGAGGGTCCGCGATTGCACCGTGGCACGCTGGCTATGCCCGCGACGCGTGTCGCGCTAATGCTGAAGTACCACCGGGCGGACAATTTCCAGAGAGCTTCATGTTTGCACCGTGTCACAGAGGCAGTACTCCGCGATGCACTCCGTGACACGTTGCTTGTTATTCTAGGAAAATTATCCTCATATAAATAGAACACTTAGGTTCATTTTTAATTATTCCACTTGGTGGAGCAAGAACGCAATACAGTAGTTTTGAGGACGAAAATTCTTAGGTTTTCTCTATCCCTTTCTTCTTTCTTTTGAATTGTTTGCATGATTTCCATTCATTTAACGATGTTCAATCCACAAATGAGTGGCTAATTCTCTTTGTTGCTGAGGTTATGAACTATTGTATTGAAATGTAATTGTTGAATTGCTGTTTTATTTCATCTCTTTTCTTCTATGGTTGTTCTATTTAATTCTGTTCTACTACGTTAATATCTGGCCAATGTTAATGTAAACTAAAAAGTCCGATTTCACCGAGAGGGCAAGAAACTGGAAAGTTGTGAATTAATAGGATATGATCTTTTCTTTGTTTGGGAAAATTGGGAATTGATTTACCTTCGGGATAGAAATATACCCGAAAGTCGTATTAGTCATGTGTGGAATCGGTTTTGTATGGCTAGAACTTGAATTTCTTCTTATCACAGAAATGTAGGTGGAAGGTTCATGATTCTTAAGTTGGGTTAAAATAATGAGAGTTTTAATCCATAGGCATAAGTTCCGAATAGCAATCGGAGAAAGATAAACCATGTACATCGATATTAAGCCTTTACATGTTCTTTTTGTAGCCTCAAAGATGCTCACATTCATAGTTCAGAACCAACTGTATAGATATTTTATTTTGTTATAAAAATAGTTTTCAAAATACAAAAACTTTTCTTTACACTGTTGTCTTCATTATTGTAGTGGTAGTAAATTAGCAATTGAAAAGGTTTCACCCCGTAGTCATGTCCCTGTGGGTTCGACATTTCGGTTCTTAAAAAGAGCCACTATATTACTTGGCACGACCCGCATACCAGGGCTCATCACCGCCCTGAACTCTGCGGTGGACACTGAGTCATTCTGAGGAGCTGCCAGTGGCTAGTGGACAGGTCGGTAGGCGTTATTGCCCTTTTCTGCTACTACATCGTGGAGGCATAGTTCATCAACAAATAAAATAGAGCACGAGTTAGAGAATGATTCTGATATTGAGTTTCAACGCACGATGTGATGTGAACAAAGGAGTTTTCCTACAACATCTTGTAGCCTCCCCATCACAAGTGCGCTTCACACCCATGAAAGGGACTCTACTCGATGCGACTTTCGTATATCTGAGGATACTCTAAGCCTAGTGCTCTGATACCAAATTTGTCATGCCCCGAGCTTACACCCTGGACGGGACATGGTACTTGGGATCACGAGTAACTCCAAAGTCACCCCCGGTCTATCATACATCGGAATCTTGAGTAAACATATAAATATAGCAGAAAATTTAACGTATACTATAAAACATTTATGAAAGTAGAGCTGAATTATACATTTTATAAACATCTGAACCAATCTACAAGTCTGATAAAAATCAAGGTTGTGTTTGAAAGACACTACAACTAATGAGCCATCGGACAAGCCCCGTACTAACTCCAAGACCTGTAAAGAAGAAAATGGAACTAAAATAAATGATTCTCATCCTTAAAAGATGAGGACTCACCAATAGTGCAGCTGGAGTCTTCTGAGAGTGATGGTTAGCAAGGCCGGACTGAGATTGTGCAGTTGTACTGCTAAAAATGATACAAATACAAAAAAGTATGCATCACTACTTTAAATATATTGAGTAAGTGAGAGAAACCATACGCAGGAAATAAAGATGTTGAACTGCCAAGACATGCAATGACCAAAACACAAAACCGAAATAATCGAAATAAGGAGATGGTCCAGATGACCCTGTCTGATGGTCAAAGACATGCACTAAATATGAGATTTCTAAGTGTCTCGGGAATCCAACTGTGCTGAACCGAGCAAAATGAAATTGAACCGACTAATCGAGACGAACTCGGGCTGACTAGTGAGAGTTCATAATCTATATAATTACATGAGCTAGACATGGAGTCCAATGTATACAAACCATCGGTAGACCCAACATGTACCTTGCCAGGGCATAAAGGCATGAACCTGGGTGATCACAAGTCTGGGGCAATGAGGCCAATAATACTATAAGGGTGGCAACGTAGTCCCGCAAACCTAGGCGCTAACTCGTCCCGCTCGGTGCTAAGTCCTTGCTCATTAGATATTTCTAGACTGACTACTAAGCTGATAGCTCGAAACCTGGGCCCAAGACTAGTTAAGAATACCTATCTAGAATCACCCATATAGAGTCTTATTGACCGGATTTATTAACCGACCCAAGACGGGTCGAGTCGCGATTCGAAGTGTCGTGCCGTCTCCAAAAACAAACTGAAATCTCCAAAGATGGGGTCCTAAGCTGGTCAGAGCTTCTAATATGAAAGTGTCATGACTCGCCTGGGGGACCACTAAAATTGATTCCGAAGTCTAACTTTAATATCTGAGTGGTACTATCGAGACCTCGAGAATTTCGTAGTCGAACTAATCAGTCAGACATTTCGACTAACACCGAGGGTTCTAACCTTCTAATTGAAAAACTGAACTATTATGCAGCTAATTGGGATTTCAATTCATATTAACAATATGAGAAGTCACAACGTTGATAGAATCAATAAATAAAGGAGACTAACCCAATAGAAAAAATTCTAGATGATCTTATTCAACATTCGCTAAAGTCATCCTTACAAGAAATAACATTTATACAATATTTAGATAATGGAGAATTTCAACAATCAACTTAAAACATATTTCACAAAGTTATAATGGAATCGACATATAATTCATCCACAATCAAAAGCTCAAAGGAATTCACTCTATGGGGACAACATCAACATAGTCTTAAACAAGTGGAATCATATCTAAAATAAATAGGGAAATATTCTACATGAATTTAAAGAAATATGATATATATATATATATATATATATATTCCTTCACATTCGAAAACTCGAGGCAAGAATTAGTATAGAACTAGGAGGGATTTAGGGACACAAGGGAATAACTATTTTCTTGTTGAACTTTCACATACCGCTACGAATTCCTTGAAGAAAAACTTGAATCACTAGTAAAAGATGAGAAGCCCTAGTCGTGCATGAGAGTTCTTGAGAGGAAACTTACGCTAATTCTCCTAAAATCTAAGTGGGAATGAGGGAGAAACCAAGCTACTTTCTAAATCCCCGAAAAGAACATAAAATAATGCAGTTTAGAGTCTAGGAGGCTACAAAATTACTGAAACACCCGTAAGAAATTTGCAGGAAGAACTGACTGACATTCCCCCACGAGGGACCTGAAGAGTCGTGCCTGACTACGAGTCGTGGTCACCTCTCATGAGGTACACTACCAAATCTCACACCGATCACCACGGGACATAACGAGTCATGGTGTACCCGAAGACTCGTGGTGGCCCACTCTTTAGGTATATTTACCTAAACTTTCCTGTCCCTAAATATGGTTATTGACCACGGGGTCACACGACCAGGTGTTGACCACGACTCGTGATCACACCCGTGGTCAGCCCAATTCTCTAAAGTTTTTTCAATCAAGTTCAAAGTCCTCACCACGGTAGTCATTTAATGACTCGTGGCCATCCCCACGGGCCACGTAATTTATTCTCGCTCTATGACCTGGTGCAGATTTTTCTGCATTTCTTCATTTTCACCCTGTGTCTAGTCTTTGAGTTTCGGGACATTACAAGGTGCTGTGGCATTCCTCGAGTTCGTAGTTCTAGCATGGTCGCTTTATTAATTTATATTCATTTAACTTAAATTTTGGACACATTATGCTTATGAGCTTAAGAGTTGTTGGTCTGCCTTATCGATTTCTATTTTTTATCCTGATTGAAATTAATTTAAATTATTAATGCGTGGCATACTAGTAGCAGCACTTTTCGGGGCCAACACGATGACCATTAATGCCTTGAGGCTTTTATGAGTCGTCCACCTTCGCGCTTAAAAAGCATCTAACGTATTTAAGAGTCTATCCTCCCATTAATCGGCTTCAAATAGTAGATGAACTTTATTAAAAATGACTCTATCGGTAGCAGCTTTTCGACTTCATCGTCACTTATCACTTAAATTATTTAGATTAACTTCTAGAATTCCTTGTATTTATCCTTAAATTAAGCTAGACCCAAAATATTTTATCTTAAGAAGCTAATATCATTGTTTCATACTTTAACTAATTCCGGGACGGCCTTCAGATTACATGATTCTTTGGGGTATTCCCTAGATAAATACATAAGATTCCAAAGCAATTAAAAGCACACAAGTACTCAAAATGTTGGCTTAAAATCTTGCCAGCAACCCCAAGATTATTTTATCGACGGACCCAAAACTACATCTCTAATAACCCGAATAAAATTCACAAGAAGCCCAAATTGCTAAAATCTCTTAAAATAACTCATTGTTATTTCTAATAATCAACCTCACGTCCCACTTAATCTCTACAATTCATAAACATTAATTTCCAATCAGTGATCAAACATAGTACACTTGTAAGCAAAGATAATTAATCAATGCACAAAAACACTCAAACATAAACAAATTAAGAATTGCAACAACTATTGAAGTAGTAGAGGAAGAGATCGACCTTCGTGATGATTTTACACTAATACGTAGGACTTTTTATTCGAATTAAGAGCTTTCAACACTCTACAAACACACCTTAGAAATCTAAATGGGAGCAGTAACAAGAGCTCTAAACAATGATCGAGGCACTTCACTCCGATCGGAACACCCACTTCGACTCAACCTTCTTGGTTAGATCAAAATACCCCACAAATTCACTAATTTGATTTGATCAACAATTTATAAAATGAATGGGTGGAAGTTGTCATGGAAATAATGGTTTATGGTACTACGGGTTATGCCGAGTGGATCGAATGGTTGGATAATACCCTATCAAGATCATTTTCGGATTGAAAGGGGTGATTTCATGGTGTTTTGAATGTTTAGGAAGGCGATTGTCATTGAAATTAAATTTTCCTCCCTGCCCTTCCAGCCCTATCTATGGTTTTATTACCTAGAAAACCAAAATGGAAGAAGGCCCCTCCCTTCCTTCCAAAGGAGTGCAGGTGTGTGTAGTGTAGTGTGAGTGGATTAGAGGAGAGTGCTATGTGTGTGGTGTATTATGTGTGTATGGCGTGTGTGTGCGTGTTCTTTAAAAATTTCTCTGTTCTTTTTCCCGAAAATGGCAAAGAAAATTCAAGCAGACTTACTCCCTCCCCCTCCTCTCCCCTCTTTTCAATGTTGTGTTTTTGTATAGGTGAGTGCTTTTTGAGAGGATGTTAAATGATTAGAAAGAAAATTTTCCCTATTGAGAAGAAAAATCATCCGTTCGTGAAGTATGTGAATTCTGAGCTAAGAAAAAAATGGAGATCCATTTGTTGGAGAAGAAGTCGGAGAGTGAAATTGTATGAGAATGTGTGTGAGTTTCATTTGGATAGCAAGAAAACAAACTTTGATGAGGTAGAATGGAACTATGCTGATCTAAAAATTAGTTAGAGAAGGGATAAGGTGTAATATTGTTAGATCGAATGGTTGGATAATGATTTTATCAAGATCATTTTCGGATTGAAAGGGGTAATTTCATGGTGTTTTAATGAAGTTTAGGAATGGCCATTGTCATTGAAATTAAATTTTCCTCACTGCCTCTTCCACCCCTGGCTTATGGTTTTATTACCTAGAAAACCAAAATGGAAGAAGGCCCTCCCTTATCCTTTTCCCTGTATGAGTGCAGGTGTGTGTAGTGTAGAGTGAGTGGATTAGAGGAGAGTGCTGGTGTGTGTGGTGTATTATGTGTTTATGGCGTGTGTGTGCGTGGTTCTTTTTAAAAAATTTTCTCTCTGTTCTTTTTTCCCGAAAATGGCAAAGAAAATTCAAGCAGACTTACTCCCTCCCTCCTCTCCCTCTTTTCTCAATGTTGTGTTTTTTGTATAGGTGAGTGTATCTTTTGGGAGAGGATGTTAGCCAAATTAGAGAAGAAAATTTTCTCCCTATTAAAAAGAAAAATCATCCGTTCGTGAAGTATGTGAGTTCTGAGCTAAGAAAAAAATGGAGATCCATTTGTTGGAGAAGAAGGAGTCGGAGAGTGAAATTGTAAGGAGAATGTATGTAGCTTCATTTGGATAGAAAGAAAACAAACTTTGACGAGGTAGAAATGGAACTATGCAGATCTAAAAATTAGTTAGAGAAGGGATAAGGTGTAATATTGTTAGATCGAATGGTTGGATAATGATTTTATCAAGATCATTTTCGGATTTAAAGGGGTGATTTCATGGTGTTTTAATGAAGTTTAGGAAGGCGATTGTCATTGAAATTAAATTTTTCCCTGCCCTTCCACCCCTATTTATGATTTTACAACTCGAAACCAAAAATTGAAGAAGGCCCCTCCCTTTCCTTTCCCCGTATGAGTGCAGTGTGTAGTGTAGTGTGAGTGGATTAGAGGAGAGTGCTGGTGTGTGTGGTGTATTATGTGTGTATGATGTGTGTGTGCGTGGTTCTTTTTAAAAAATTTCTCTCTGTTCTTTTTTTCCGAAATGGCAAAGAAAATTCAAGCAGACTTACTTCCCTCCCCCTCCCCCTCTTTCAATGTTGTGTTTGTGTATAGGTGGAGTGCTTTTTTGAGAGGATTTTAACCGGATTAGAGAAGAAAATTTTCTCCCCTATTGAAAAGAAAAATCATCTGTTCGTGAAGTATGTGAATTCTGAGCTAAGAAAAAAATGGAGATCCATTCGTTGGAGAAGAAGGAGTCGGAGAGTAAAATTGTATGAGAATGTGTGTGAGTTTCATTTGGATAGCAAGAAAACAAACTTTGATGAGGTAGAATGAAACTATGCAAATCTAAAAATTAGTTAGAGAAGGGATAAGGTGTAATATTGTTAGATGTGAATAATTAATTGTTCACTTTTTAATTTTCTTTAAAAGGATAAGGTAATTACTAAAAATAAAATTTTAATTTAACTAAAGAAAAGTTGACAAAATAATTGACTAAAAAGCTACATTAAAATAAGAATATTTTTGTTTTTTCTTTTTTTTTTTATAAATTTACTAATTTTACATTTTCTTTTTGGTTTTTAATTTTTGACCTTTTTCCTTTTTTCAATTTTTCACAAATAAAAACCTACTAAAAATCTTAAACATACGATTAAGCATAAAATAAATAATGCTATAATAGTGTAAAACTCTACTGAGGATAAAAATTTCATGTCTACAACATCTGCTCTTCAACTTTTAGAATATTTATTAATTTCATCAACCCCGTTAAAGTGTCTATTTTTCGGCTGCCTATCCTAACCCAACTCTCTTGGACTAGCTTTTACCCTCGTCCTTCCATTATGAAAGAATCCTTCTTATTTTGTACCATATCTAGGTACCGATGTGAAAAAACTAGCTTGTTTACCTACATTTGTCCATGATGTGAGAAATTCTTTTACATTTTACACCACATTTGGGCACTGATGAAGTTGAAACCAACTTTTTTTCCACACTCGTGCATCATACGTAGAATCCTTGATCGTACTCCCCCACACCTAAGTAGTCGTAGTATTAGAATTTCTTCTCATTTTTCATCACATCCGGTGTCGACATAACACGTGGGCTCAGGTGTGCACGTCCTAACGATTTTTATATTATGAGGATTAATCATGAATCGTCAAGTTTTATGATGGATTTGAGCCTACAACAACCTTTCTTATTTATTCGGATTTATGACTGACAATATAGGTAAGCTCATACTGAAGGACATCAATAACATCTATAACTGATAGAGAAAAATTCACAAGGTTGGCATATCCAAGAAAGTTTTCATCAACTATATTTGTATACCTTTATAGTGGTCTGAATCTTATCTCTCTACCTATTATAATATTATATTATTATTATTGCATAGATGCATCATTATTATCAACTAGATCAAAATTTTACGACTCCTCCGTTTCTCTACTTCTAAATTACTAGGTTCAGCTTATTCAGAATTTAATTTCTAGTTTTATTTTGTCACTAATACTATATTCTATTTTTTGCTATTATCCTTCTCCTTTATCCATCCAGGAAAAATTATTGAATATTATTATCTCTACTAATAGTTATTCTTGGAGTCTCCCGTTGTGCACCACACGCTATGTTTTCACTCAAAAAGCATATTCTATAAATATAAATTTATTTGCCCTCTTCTCATGTTTGGCATTCTCACAATAGTTGTGGATGGAGATTCATTAAATTCAAATAACAAGATGTATTGATTGCTTCAGCTCAAAATCTTTCAACATATGAGTGTGAAACACGCTTCATGCCTTATCATAAAGCATTATGTCTATATGTTCTGGAATACATGGCTATGTTGTGGTACTCTATCAAAGGTATGGTGTCTAAGTATGCCCTCTAATTAACAACTCATTAAACTCAGTAGTATTGCAAAATTTCAACTCATTATTAATCCGAAGACACCTCATCTTTCTGTTATGTCTTCCTTTTAATCATTGGCTTTCAAAAAATAAATGTTGAAAATGCTTTATATTCTTTTTCCTCATAAAATACACTTATGCATTCTTGTATAATCATCAATCAAAGTCATTACCACTCTTTGAAGAATCTCTATTTGAACCCACAAGTCTTAACGTATATAGTTCAACTTATTCTTGGTATCATATTATGTATTTTTTAATTCGAATTTCACCCTTGCTGGTTTATCCAATAGGTAGTGTTATAAAATTTAAAACTTGATTTTGTAGTCATACAACATTTTTTTCTCAACAAAGATAACCACCATGTTAATAAGTTGCAAGTGTAAAAGTGAGACATTTTAAGTCATTATTTTTAAAAAGCTGCAATAAATTTCCTTCAACTATACTACCTAAATAATATAATCTAGTATGTGACATACCCTTCTGCGGGTACCATTTATCTTTTACTCACTCTAGGTTAATTCTCTCAATGGAACTTAAACCCTTTTATCATACAAAGTCAAAATAATCAAATTCCTCTTCATCCTGAAGAACATATCAATACCTTCCGCCTTGATAAAACAACAACACAATCAAATATTTTATCTCTAGTATGATCAATTTCATACACCGTTAGTGAGTTATCTGTTGATATATAACAAGGGTTTTATTGAAGAACAAGAAAAGAAAGAATCAAAAAGCTAACTGAGAATTGAATGCAATGATCTAGAATGGAGAAGGGGGTGCCTATATATAGGCATAAGACTACCTATAATCCTAATGCCCATAGGACTATCTAAAATCCTAATGCCCATAGGGTTAGGATTCACTCAAAACCTAATGCCCAGGACTACCTAAAATCCTAATGTCCATAGGACTACCTAAACCCCAAGGCCCATCTACTAACAATTATATGGGCTAACATTCTCTCAAACTCATAATGATGGCTATAATAAGCATTGAGAGTTTGTCACACAAGAAATGAAACCTGAGACGTCGATTGAGCCTTCGTAAAAGGTCAGCAATCTGCAAGGCTGATGGAACAAAAAGGAAGCGTATATGATCCCGAGCTGGAGATGATGACGAGGAAGTGACAATCAATCTCAATGTGCATCGTCTGGCTCATGAAAAACAAAGTTCTTTGCAATTTGCATCGCACTCTTGTTATCACAATGTAGAGGAGTAGGCCGAGAAATGTGAACCCCCATATCCGCAAGAAGCCAGCGTAACCAAACAATCTCACATGTAGTCACTGTCATAGCACGATACTCAAATTTCCGTGGAAGATCTAGAGATAACATCTTGTTTCTTGCTCTTCCATGATATCAAAGAATCTCCAAGAAACACACAAAAACCAGTGGTGGATTTGTGATCATTGCGATCGCCATCCCAATCAGCATCACTATAGGCTCGCAACTCGAGAGATGACGCCGAGGGAAACAAGAGGCTCAAACCTGTTACGAAGATATCTCAAAATACGAAGAACACCCTCAAAGGAACTCAAGTAGGAGCAGTAACAAACTGGCTAACAACATGAACTGCATGAGCTATATCCGGGCGAGTAACGGTAAGATACACCAAGCTACCTACAACAGTCCGATAAAGACTCGGATCGGTTAACAAAACACCATCACTAGGAGAGTACCGTGCATTGGTTTCAAGTGAAGTGTTTGCAGTCCTGTTGTCAGAAAGGCGCGCCCGTTTAAACAAGTCAGATATATACTTAGTCTGAGAGAGAAATATCCTTTCTTAGACGGAGCCACCTCAATACCCAAAAAATAACGTAGCAGGCCCAAGTCCTTCATGGCAAACCGATGAGCCAAATCATGCTTCAATGACTCAATACCATCATAATCATCACCAGTTATAACCATATCATCTACATATAAGGACAAAAGGATTCGCCCTGCACTCGTACTTGTAACAAACAACGCCGAATCATGGTTACTCGGGACAAAGCCAAGGGAAGTAATCATAGTGGAGAATTTCTCAAACCAAGCACGAGGGGCTTGCTTGAGACC
>JACEIK010000262.1:465343-483595 GCA_018107945.1 Datura stramonium
CTATTTGGATCTGTTTGTAATAGTGTTCATTGATGATATTTTGGTCTACTGCCGCTCAGAAACAGAACATAAAGGTCATTTTTGAACAGTACTCCAGATCCTCAGAGATTGCCAGTTGTATGCAAAGTTTTCTAAATGTGAGTTCTGGTTAAATTCTGTAGCTTTGTTGGGCCACATTATATCAGAAGCTGGTATTCAGGCCGACACACAGAAAATTGAGGCAGTGAAAACATGGCCTAAGCCTACGACTCCAACAGAGGTTCGCAGTTTCTTGGGGTTAGCCGGATATTACAAAAGGTTCGTGGAAGGGTTTTCTACTCTGTCAGCACTGTTGACTAAATTGACTCAAAAAGCAGCTAAATTTCAGTGGACCGAAGCTTGCGAGCAGAGTTTCCAGGAGTTGAAAAACAGATTGACCTCAACACAAGTATTAGCTTTGACAGAAGGTTCAGAGGGTTATGCTGTGTATTGTGATGCATCAGGTGTGGGGTTAGGATGTGTTTTGATGCAACATGGTAAGGTAATTGCTTATGCTTCGAGGCAGTTGAGAAAACATGTGGAGAACTATCCCACTCATGATCTAGAGCTGGATATAGTGGTTCACGCCTTAAAGATATGGAGCCATTACTTATATGGGGTGCATGTGGATAGTTTTATTGACCATAAAAGTCTTTAGTATATTTTCACACAGAAAGAGCTGAATTTGAGACAACGCCGTTGGTTGGAATTGTTGAAAGATTATGATATGAACATCTTATATCACCCAGGGAAAGCTAATATTGTGGCAGATTCTCTTAGCCATCGATCTATGGGCAGTTTGGCATACTTGAGGCTAAAACAGCGAAAAATGGCTCGAGAATTGCACCGTCTAGCTAGTTTAGTAGTTTGGATAGTTGATACAGGGGATAATGGAGACATAATTCAGAATAAAACAGTGTCGTCCATGGTAGTATAGGTAAAGGAACGGCAATATGAAGATTCCTATTTAGCACAGCTCAGAGATAGAGTTCAGTAGGGTGAAATATTCAGTTTTTGAAGTAGCTAGGGATGGAGTCTTGAGGTACAGAGGTCGCCTCTGTGTCCCGGATGTAGCAGGACTCCTCCATCAGATTATGACAGAAGTACATTATTCTCCCTATTCCCTTCACCCAAGTTCAATGAAGATGTACCATGACATAAAAAAGATATATTGGTGGCCTGGAATGACGAAGAGTGTAGATGAATTTGTAGCGCAGTGTCCTAATTGTCAACAGGTAAAAGCGGAACATCAGAAACCCGACGGCCTAACTTAGGAGATAGCTATACCTATGTGGAAATGGGAGTCTATTAATATGGACTTCATGAAAGGAATACCCCGTACCAGGTGTAAATTTGATTCCATCGGGGTGATTGTTGACAGATTAACGAAATCAGCTCATTTTTTGCCAGTCAAGACCACTTTTAGATCTTCCTTCAGAGTCTGTTCACCCGGTCTTCCATGTATCGATGTTACGAAAGTGTATAAGGGATCCATCCCGTTTTGTGCCAGTTGAGGATGTCTAGGTTACTGAGGAATTAGCCTACAAAGAGGTCCCTATAGTAATATTAGATCGTCAAGTTCACAGGTTGAGAACCAAAGATGTTGCCTCCATTAAGGTATTGTCGAGAAACAGAAATAAAGAAGAAATGACCTGGGAAGCTGAGGACGACATGAGATCTAGATATCATCAGTTGTTCCAGGATTAGTTCAGGTTATGCAGTTAAGGTAGAGTCGTTGATTCAGCTATTGTTTACGAATTAAATTATTGATACTGTTCAGTTGAATCCATTCTGTTGTGCAAGAGAGTGATATAGTGTCATGTGATATACCTATATTGGGTTTTTCTGCGTTTTAGGATTTTCCAGTTAGTTCATATTACAGGGGGGACTCTGCTGAAATTTTTCCAGGAAATAGATAAAAGAGTTAAGCCCTTATGAGTTGAATTAGACATGTGAGGACGAATATTCCTAAGGGGAGGAGGATGTTACACCCCGTAAAAGTTAGTGACTTACAAATGTATGCGAGGAATTGTGATAAATAAAGAGTATACAACGCGTGTAGGAAAATCCAAAACTCGGGTCGAACGAGGTCAGGCCGCAAGGGCCACCGCAATGCGCCAACACCCTGGCACTCTGGGTAGTGCGGCGCGCCAGCTCTGCCAGTGCCTTGAGAAGTGCGGTGCGACCCTATCTTGCCGCGTTGAGTGGTGTGAGGCAACCCCTTGTCACCGCCCCTAAATGTATATAAGGGTCCTTAAGTTCATTTGTGATCATTTTCCAACATAGTCACGGCCAGAGAGAGTGAGACAAGAGAATTCAACATTTTTCGTACGATTACGCTACCAAACGCCGTCCAAACTCCGATTAACTTTAGGTATTGAATTATAAGCATGCGGGAAAGATTACTACAGAGTTAGTTTCACGAAAAACGCCCGGAGAATCAGAACTCCTCTGAGTAGAAGTCATCATAATTACTTCAAACTGATTTCTATACGATCACAGGCTTCGAGTAAGCATTTCTCCCTTCTAAATCTTGGGAAATTATACATTTTCAGCTGTATTTCGTCAAGTTAAGGTGTAGTTGATATTATTATGAAAATTTATCATTTTATTCGAATTGAGTACTGAAACTAGTCTCATTCTCCCAATAATACGATTACAGTTGCGAAGGGCTGTTGAATTCAGGTTGAAACTCGCCGGTCAAATAGGAAGTCGGCACTTAAGGTATGTAAGGATATCCTTTCAGCAAGTTATGTTCGTCGTAAAGTTAATACGACTCATATGTCTACAGTACTTCTAAGTAAACCTATTGGGGTCAGCTATTGTAAACTGAATTGAGACTATAGCGATGAAATAATAATTCTTCTCCGAGATAGCGTAGCTAGAATGATCTTCCCCCATAGTTGAGTAGTTAGCGGTTATTCCATTTACTGAGGCTGTAAAGGCTGTATTGAATTCCATTTACTGAGGCTGTAAGGGCTGTATTGAGTTCCATTTACTAAGGCTATAAGGGCCGTATTGAATTTCATTTACTGAGCCTGTAAGGGCCATATTAAGTTCCATTTACTGAGGCTGTAAGGGCCGTATTGAATTCCATTTATCAAGGATGTAAGGGCCGTATTGAGTTCCATTTACTTAGGCTGTAAGGGCCGTATTAAATTCCATTTACTGAGGCTGTAAGGGCCGTGTTGAGTTCCATTTACTGAGGCTGTAAGGGCCGTATTGAATTCCATTTACCGAGGGTGTAAGGCGTATTGAGTTCTATTTACTGAGGCTGTAAGGGCCATATTGAGTTCCATTTACTAAGGCTGTAAAGGCCATACTGAGTTTTATTTACTGAGGTCATGAGATACGTATTGAGTTCCATCAGATTGAGGCCATGAGGGCCACCCCGAGTTACAATTTATGCAAAAGTCCTTGGTGGTCTAGTAAGTGGAGGGGATCTTGTTTGTACTTGCTGGTGCTTATGGGGGCTCAGGTAGGTTTTTCTATGCTGTTTGTACCTTCCAGGCTTATGGGGGCCGGGTTAGGTTCTTGTTTGCATATATAGACTTTTGTATATTCCCTGTGGTTAGTTTGCTGCCCGTGTGTGCTTTATTTCCTCTGATGGCCGTGTGGGCCCTTGTTTAGCTGTTAGATAGTGTCCTTGTTGGCAATAGCGTAGTTTAATGCCTGATTTACGTTTCGGTTATAACTAGACAGCATGGTGGTCTTGTCAGCCTGCATAGGATCCCTGTTATTGTGTTGTCCTGGTTAGCTGTCCTCTTTTACAGGTGACCTTGTCGGCCAGGGGCTATATTTACAACTGAGATATAGCTCGCTGGTTTCTTGAATTGACTGTCAATATGCACCAGCAGTGCACCAGTCTAGTTAGACTAGTTCAGACCCAGTGTGGCACTAGGTTCCGGTCATGCCTCCTAGGGTGGGGCGTGACACGAATCTCCCCGGTTTGGCTATGCCACCCCTCCACCTGATTGGGTGCCACCCTTACCCACCTGAGTACCTCCTTTACTCGGCTGAGCACCACCTCTAATGGCTGGTTGACTACCTTGCCCAAACTGTGGATGATCCCTGCTAAACGTACTGCCTCCTCTTTTGGCAGGGGTCAAAGCTCGAGGAGCTGGGTGCAGGATGATCTGTCTGCCCTGGCCAAACCTGGGACACCATATACGGATGTGGCCATACTCCCCACACTCGTGGAATACCTTCTTGATCACTGGCCTTTGAACCAGAATAGCTGAAATAGGGCGAGCCCGGAATTTGAGCAAACAAGTTGAGAACCCCCGACTATACCTGCTAGTCGGGGAGTGTTTCCTGACAGACCTTCAGGTGACACCTGCATAGCCGACTAAATAGGACGCCCAGAGAAACCCTGTGGTACCAGAGTCCTAGCAATAGAGCCACTATAGGAACCCACCCTTCGAGCCTTCTTCTCGGCATTCATTGCGTACCCTTCCTATTTTACCCCCTCTATGTTCTTCACATATTCCACCACCTCCTGAAAGGTCTTACTTGAGGAGACCATTTGAAGATCTGATAACTGGAGACCCACGTTTAGGTCTTTAACAAACCGCCTAATCCTTACTTTATTTGTGGGCAGTAAGGGTAGAGCATACCTAGATAGTGAATGGAACCGGGCCTCGTAGGTTGACACAGAAGAGCTTCCCTACTCGATGGTAGTGAACTCATCCTGCCTCCTATCTCTCAAGGTACAGGGTACATACTTCTCTAAAAATATGGAGTAGAACTGGGTCCAATTCAATGGTGGTAACCCTGCTGTTCTGCACTCCACGGAAGCCCTCCAACAGAGGTTTGCATCACCCATTAGCTGGAAGGTGATGAACTTCACACCGTACTTCTCTACCGCCTACATCTTATGGAGCCTCTCATGATAATCTATAATAAATTCATAGGCGTCCTCTGCCTCAGTACCATAAAAATAGGAGGCTTCATCTTGGTGAACCTCTAGAACAAGTCATGCTCCTCCCTTGTCATCACCTGACCAACCACCGACCTCGGAACCATAACCGCCTCAAACATGTCATCGATGTGAGGAGCCACTACAACCACATGTTGTATCATTGATTGTTGTCCTACAAGAGTTATTGGCACTGCCCCATTACCCATGAGGCCACTCAAGATATTGAGAACCTGAGCCAGAACCTCGGAGGATGCTGGAGCTGGAGATGGAGGAACCTCTCCCTGCTTCGGAACTTCCACCTCTACTGCAACCCTTTCCTAAACTATGGGAGGTACCAGAGATGCTGACCTCTCCCATACTGGAGTAGGAGCGCGAGCCCCTCCTCTGGCTGCACCAGGCCTTCGCCCGTATCCTCGGCCCCTTCCTTTGATGTCGACTGCTGCTGCTGCTATTGGCTTGGGTGTTGCTTCTCTATTTCTATCTGCACGTGTTCTCAGCATCTGTGAGAGAAAGAAATAAGAGTTGTTAGATACCAATTTTGATCACCAGATACCAATTGGAATCAAGTAATCACATGAAAGGGAAGAAGAAAGGAGTTTTCCTGAAGTCCTGCAGCCTCTTGAAGATAAGTTACGGACATCTCCGCACCGATCCGCAAGACTCTACTAGACTCATCTTAGTGAAATGAGATCAACGAACCTAGAACTATGATACCAAATTTTTCATGACTCAAATGACTGTGATTGGCACTTACACTAACCCTCAGTGGGTGAACCAACGATTTCCAATAATTACCCCGACATTAATCATTCAAAAGAAATAACACTCTATAATAAATTGAAATGAAATATACGAACGATAAAACTATCTAAAACAAAAAATATAACAAATATCTGATTGTCATTGCACTAGACGTCTACGTACAAAGCTAGGAATGATAAGTCTAGGAAATAAAAGAACTAAAATGTCGGGAGGACAAACATCTTCGACGGAGGATTGGGACTGCTCTTATTGCTATCGCTCACCTTTCAAATGAAAATGTTGCTTTATAGGTGAGGACGAGAGGAGCTTCCTGGATTGAGTTTTGCACTCAAAAAAGAAGTGTAGGAGTAGCGTCGGTACAAAACACGGTACTAGTAGGCATTATCGACCAACCTTACATAATAACATATAAGCAATGAAACAACAATATAAAACAAGTCCAGAACATCATACATATATATAACACATTTTAAGAACTGAGATCTGTATAGGTGACAACCTGTCTGCTCACTGGATTAGGCCTTTTGCTGCAGCGGTCACTTGACCGCCATCGTGGTATCGCTGTAGCGGAAGTCCCGCTATAGCGGTACTGCTCCGGGCAGTAGCTTTACTTAGCTGCAGCTTCATCATTTCACCAGCTTTTACATTGACATAGTCTCGGGATTATTCAAATATAAATATAAGTTATCGACATCGATTCACAACTGTTACATAATCATATGCGGTATAAAGTGAATCATAACAAGATAGAACAACTCAACATCAAAATATTCATTTATCCATATCACATATCAAGTCTTTTCCACTTTTCCACGTCTAGGTGACAATCACATGATCAAAAGCTCAACTCAACCACTTCGCACTTATTCATTCCAAAGTCTTTAACACATTTACAACTACATTATAAAATGGAACAAATGGTGACATGTTAGGCACATGCCTCTGCCACATCACCATAAGCACTCCGTCACCAATATCATTGTACACACATGATAGAAGGTCTTATTTCTGCCCTTCTAGTCATGAGCTACAAGGGACTCTAGAAATCCATGTACTATACCGGCGTGGTACCCTCTCTCACGCATATGCTCGTCCGGATGCTCCTGTCAGACGAGAGATACTTAATTCATATTCCTCACCTAGATGCTCCCCTCGGGCATGAGCCACTCATCTCAAGATATTGTTACTATCCTTAACCATTCTCAAAACAATTGAAACATAGCAGAGTTCGTTATTAATACATTCAGGAGTTTACAATTTACTTCCCTCACTTGAATAAATAACAAGTCATCAATCACTTCAGTAACAATGCAAAAGGAACACATTTAATAGTTCAACACAGATCCACATTGATTCGGTGAACACATCATATCAATTTACTTCAACAGTTTAATTTAATAGGGCAATCATCATAACAAGTAAAGTCCATAGACTAGATCCAAACATTATTATTGCAAATACAAACAGACCATTATATAAAGTCTAACTCCTCTAAACCATAACCTACCTCAAATTGAGAGGGTTCGGATGAAAGTCACTTTGCTGGAGCCTTTTCCTTCCTTAGTGCTTATGAATGCGCAATGTCTAACAAGAGCAGGACAAAATTTAGTAATATACCACTCACACAAAGGTTTTAGAAACTCAAACCCTTCCTTTCAGGGCAATTTTAAGTGTAAAACTCCAATTCCACCTAGTTCTAGGTCTCAATTCCTGCATAACCCACATTCTTTAAGAATTAAACCGTGGGGAATGATCATTACTACCTATAAACCTCTAATCAAACCACCCCATTAAATCCCAATGATCCAGCCCTAGTTTATCAGCCTAGGGTTTCTTAGCTTAGAAAATCACCATTAAAGATTCTCCTTGAATCCTAGAGTCAACACAATCCATCATAGAGATAGGAATTCAAGAGATTTACCTTGAAAAAGGAATTCAACTACTCTGGGGAAGAAAATCGCCTTCAGACCTTAACCCTTCTTGTTTTGGAAATAATGGAGTGTAACCCCAGAATTCTCACTTAAACCCATTTTCTGATTTCTGTCGCCAACTGCAGCGGTCATATTTCTGCTGCAGCGGACCCACTATGGCGGTTAGAAAACCGCTACAGTGGATCCGACGGTTATCTCCCCAGTCCATTATGGCGGGACTCCGACCGTCATCACAGTCTTGCTGTAGTGGAAATTCTACCACTGCAGTGGTCCCCCGAAACCAGAAGATCCACAAAATTATCAATTCATACTAGCTCAATCCATAACACTTCTCTAACTGCTATCTAGCTTCATTTAGAGTATTCTAGTTTTGTTTCTCCTCTTAATTCCACACTATATGTCTCTACACCATAATCATTCCACATAGTACCATACCTGTACCATATCAACATATATTACCTCCCATCTGTGTCTCTCACATCATGTCGGTATATCTCGTGTCATAGTCATTTATCTGTACATCTTTGTCATCGCACCTGTATGTATATCATACCATACCTACTCAAATATTTGTCTCACAATCATACCATTAGTGATATGTCAGGCACATGCCTCAGTCACATCACTGTACACACATGCCATAGGGTCTTATGTCTGCCCTTCCAGTCATGACCTGCAAGGGACTCTAGAAATTCATATGCTATATACCCAGCCGTATGAACTTTTAGTCATACTTGTCTGTGTACTTATATCTGTACACCCAGACGTGTGAGCATTAAGCCATACCTATCTGTGTACTCATCCATACTGCTCATCCGGATGCTCACCTTAAGCACGATCCACTCATATCCAAGTATTCACGCATAGGCTTGATCGTACTAACTGGCTCATTTGGATACTTACCTTGGACATGGGCTGCTCATCTCAATATATGTATAACTCACTTTTCCTTTTCAACATGCCACCTCATTTCCTCACATGATAAAATGAATTCCATCCATCATTTTGGAACAGTAGATCACAGTTTAATTCATCCAACAAAATCATATTTCACAATAAGAATTAATCATTACAAGCTATATCACAATCATGGCCTAGGGCCATTTCACAGTCAGTTATTTATTACATCACCCCATGCCTAAAATTTGTCGATACATGGTATAAACTAGCTTTCTTGATAGATTGGTCCTCACTGCAGCGGCAACACTGCCGCACATCGGTCTCGCTGCAATGGTTATAATGCTGCTGCAACAGTACTGCTCAGGCAGTACTCCGACTAAGCACTCCACTTAGATTCCTGTCGTAATGGTTCTTCAAAATTAGCTCACCTACTATGCATATAACTATTAATCAATCCCTATTGTCAATTTACCCTTCTTCCTTGAATAATAATAACCAAATCGACACCAAACTATAACAATCATAACACATGACCATATCAAAAGTAAACTTATTAATTCATTAACTCATGCGAGCGCATGAACTGTACGAAACTTATACCCATGACCATACCCTGGTCCTTTATTCGGGGAATACCTTAGCAGTAGCCCTTTACGATTTCCACCTAAAATAGTTATCCAATGGTCAAGACTCAAGAATCTTCATACCCACGAAATTGCATATTACGATACTTTATCACCTCTTCTTATCTTCTCCCAATTCCTTTCGTCTCATATTTACTTATAGATTATAAAGCAACTAGTGGTGATTAACATGGAAATTCTCTCCTTACTCATCAATGGCACATCAATCATACACACTTATACTATTTGCTAATCGAAGTTTTACACATGGGTAAGCTATAGCCTACCTGGGCGCTAAGCTATCATTAAGAAGTTCCCAGTTGCGTGCCCGCCTCAAGTTCTGAGTTCTTGCTGGGAGTTGTCGTGGTGAAGGGTGAAGTTTTGCATTCTCTAACCTCCTTACTTCTCTGTCCTTGTAAATTTTGTTTCTGGGCATTTTTATTCACCAAAACTTATGGACATAGGTTTTTAAATCCAAACCTAGACAACATTACGGAGTTCTAGTCCATGTTGCCCATTGCAGCAAGGGGTCTTTCACTGCAGCGGTCCCGATACAATAAAACTAGTCTGCCGTAGCAACCTTACGCCCAGGGCCTACCTAATTTTAACTTATCCCATTCAATATCTTTCGTCACATAACCTTTTAAATCCAGAGGCATAACCCAAACTCGTAAAATTTTTAAATTTTCCCACACTTAGGTCATCAGGGTGCCATAATGATCTAGATTGTTACATCAGATACCAATCTATGATATAGGCTAGGTTTCCAGTTTACCCCATGTTGACCCTAACACCGGGTCATAGTTCCATTGCTTTCAATCAGAACCATGGTCTCACCGATGTTGTTCCTAGATCTTTGGACTGATCTTCCTATTAGACCTTTGTTTCGAGGTCTTCAAGACATATCGCATGGTGCATCTCTCTTCATCCCATTTTCCTAATATTATTGTCGGACTGAATCTCAGCACTTCACCACCTCTACTCGCTATCTTTATGGTGGCTTGACCCGACCAAACCCAAGTTGAATTCCTCTTTTATGACTTACGGTATTTACTCATAACCCATGCACCCTAGGCGTCACTGATTTTTATAGAACTTCCTTTAGAGGGTACTCCAAATGTGGAGGACCCCCAGTGGAGTTTGAAATGTCACTATCTTTATCTAGTCTGTTGGGGTGATCTAATTCACGCCACAACGGAAATCGGTCCACTGCAATAGAAAATAAAGTCAGTTTTAAGGGCCAGAGCGATGGTTTCTGGCTCATTTTCACTTTTCACTCAAGTTTTCTTAGAAAATCCTCTCAACTCCCCAGCGGTTCTTCTTCCATTCTTCTCTTGACTCCCTTGATTCATTTTCTATTGAATGGTGGTGATGTTATGCCTACATATTGTTTTTGGGTGGTTATGGGGTAGTGAGGGTAGGTTTCTTTTCTTGAGTCATAGACTAGATTGTTGAAGCATGCTACTTCTTTTTACATTTTCAAATATTTTCTATTGTTCTCTCTGTGTTTCTGGCTGATTTCATGTACTTGTTGGTTTGAAAATGGGGGAGTTTTGGATAAGTTGTTGGTTTGGCTTCCTCGAACCTTTCAGGCTCGAATTTAAACATTATTGGGGTGGGAAATTATTGGTAGGACATGGGTAAGTCCCCCCCTTGCACGATCTATGCTAAATTGAAGAAGAACAGAAGTTGAAATTTCAACCTCCATTATTGGGGTCAAAAGTCTGTTGGGGAAGATGATATGCACAGCAATGGGTTTTGACTGCTGTAGCAGAACCTTCATAGAGGTCCCATATTCTATAGAGGACTCATTACAATGGATATTGAGCCGTTGCAGCGGTCCGCTCAGGCAGCGAGCCATTCCCCTAATTTCTGTCTTTCTGCTCCTAACCTTTTCTTCTCTTATTTTTTCTGATTTCTTCTTAACACTTGTTATTTCCTACAGGTTCATCAACATATATTCTTCCATTGGCAACACCTATACTGCTGACTACATCCGGTTTGTGAATGACCAGTGCCAATTCCGACACAATGAGCAAGCTGCCAAGGGTTTGATTATGCAAGATATGGCAAAGAAGGTGCCAAAATTCTATGCTCACCTCCAGGAGTTGGGGTGGGGTCCGTTGGTGAAAGGAGCCTTGTGAGGCAAACGAGTGATAATTCTCAAACTCACACCTCCTGTTGAAGTATGAAGCGGACGTTGTCAATAAAGAATCCAACAAAGAGGTTGGGGTCAAACTCACAGAGAATATGGAAGATCTAGACTAATGATGGTAAGTGAACTTGTTGGTTAGTTACTCCAATTTGGGGGTTTCGAGAAAATAATAATTAAAACACCAATTAAAATTATGATGTAAATCAAGATTGAAGAATAACTAGGGTTTGTGTTCCCCATGGGTTCATAACTGCTTTGGGTATACACAAGAGATGAATACCAACACTTATTTGTAGAACTGATAACTAGGGTTCACCCAAACGACTCATTCATCCCTATTGGATGACTATACTCAATCACCGGGTTAGGTCTCATAAGTGGTTTCAAACTATCCGTTATCAATATGTTCCAAATTTAACTATCCTGCTACCACAACTCAAGTTAATACAATGATCATTAAGATCAAGGCTTTGTTGTAATTCTCTTTTCCCAATCTCTACCTCTCTAGACTCAAACAAGTATGAATTCAGGCAAGTCCTAACGTTTTACACCGTCAAGAAATGTTTAAGTATGAAGAGAATACAATAAAAGCATTTTGCATTGGTTTTGAATCACTTTTGTGTATCCCTAGCTCATTAATCCACCATGCTTCCCACAACCCTAACTATGGAGGTTTTAGCCTCTCATAGTTGCAAGATTGTGATATGCATTCATCATTAAAGAAATAATTCAGTACTTACATTAGTAGATGAGAGAAAAGCTTCTTTGATTGTATCAGAAATAACTCAAGAACAATTCACAAAGATCCAGAAAGAAATCAAGAAAAGGTTGATCACAAGTCAATCAACTCAATTCTATGTTTTTCCCTCAAAATCACTTCTCTCTAATGTTGTCTATTACCTTCTCTAACTATGTCTAACTACTTCCCCTAAAAATAAAAAATAAAAAGTATTTATACAGATATAAGAATCCTTTTCCTAAGCTAATAGGGTAAATTTCCATAACTGTCGCCGCCTGAGACACGATTAATCATACAACCTGTAGCAGGATTGTACGGGTCGTACCTGCTATCTGTAAGTCCTTGGCTTGTTGAAATTAGGATAAGTGTTGGGCCTTGGTATGACTCGTACATGCTTCCTACGAGTCGTACTTTGCTTCCGTGGCTTGACTCTGAGAACTATGAATTTTCTTTGAAGTTTATCACGAGTGTGATGGTATGACTCATACCTCTTAGCCATGACTCGTACTGTTTATTCGTATCAGGAGTCTGATTTTGTGCAATTTTCTCTGAATGATTCCACAATTCAATGTTACAGATCGTATTAACATTGTACGACTCGTACTGAGAGTCGTAGGTTGCATTATTCACAATCCATCCATCTGAAACTTTTCATGGTTCTCAGTACGGCTCGTACCATCAATATACGGCTCATACTAAGACTGTGACCTTAGCTCATTTTCTGCACTTTCAGGCTTCTTTTGAAATTCTTGCTCCAGCACTTATTTGTCCTATAATCAAAGAAAAAGTGCCTTATATCCATATAAAAACACCTAAGTTCGGTATCGTCCTTAGCCCTGGTAAGGCTTTGTATGGCTCTACCCACTTGATTGTGATAGTTAGGACCACGTAAGCTCTATCGTGGTATGTTTGTTAAAAGACGAGTCTCCCATTGTTCCTCATAATTTCAGTTATGCATGTCCATTACTCATGATATNATATATACATACATGTGTTGTAAAGCAGGTTTGATCCAATGTTCAGCTTTATTTATGACTATCAGATTTCAGCTTTGGGTCAATCAATGCAATTATGATTTTATGTTATGTTGAGATCATGTTTTCAGAAAGATAACATACAAGCTCTACTCTCAGATTCTTATTTAGTTTATGTTTTATATTATGCATGTTTTAAATGATTTTTATTATTTAAGCAGTTTTACTTACCTTTCATACTCGATACATTTCACGTACTGACCACATACTCTATGCTGTATCATTTCATGATACAGGCCCCGGTACTCAGACTCATCCCCGTCAGTATCCAATTCTAGAGTTAGCACCCAGCTTATTGGTGAGTCCTCATATTTCGAGGACCATTTGCTTTTAGATATTGATGTACTTCCAGTTTCAGTATTAGAGAGTTAGTTGGGGTCTTGTCCCGTCAACTCATCAGACTTAGAGGCTTTCAGACAACAGAATGTATTCATCTTCAAATTAGTGTATTTATGATGTTATGCTTATTTCAGACTTCCTCTAAGATTATCATGTCAATCCTTCTGTTTAATTGATTGAGTTAGATGTATGTTCATGCCATGGGTCGACTTGGGGTCTCTCGGAGCTCCTTGTCCCGTGTCTCGATTTGGGCCTATGTTTGGGTCGTGACATGAACTGAGTCTGTACTAACAAGTGGGAGAGTCTATAACTGACATATAACTACGTGAGCTAAACGTGGAGTTCGACATATACGCCCCATCGATAGGACCCAATATACCTTGCTAGGGTATAAAGGCATGAATTATGAGATCATTGTCTGGGCCCATTTGAGCTAATAACCTACGGTGGCAATGTAGTTCTGGAAACCTAGGTGCGCTGGAACCCCGGTCCTCTCGGTGCTAAGTCCTACTCACAGTGGATAGTCCTAACCTGACTATTAGGCTGATAGCTCAAAGCTGGGGTCCAAGACTAGATCAGGAGTACTCATCTTGAAGTACCCTGAGAGTCTTATCAGACCGGATAACTAAAACTAGTGTTCTAAGACTGGCCTGAGCTAGTTATCTAGAAGCGTCGTAACTATCTAAAGAACTAACTGATAACTGGGAGGCATTAATGACACCTCAAGAAACTAACTATAGTCAAACTGATCAACTGACATTACTAAAAGATACTAAAAATATTCACATTCTAACTGAGACTGAACTAGCATACAACTGACTGAGAATTCTTATGATGGTAATAACATGGGAATTCCAACCCTAACGGAGTCAAGCAACATTAATATCTAATCAACTATACAAAACTCAAATTTCTGCATTTATAGAGTTAGGGCTAAAACTATTTTACAGGAAGCAAGTAGCAACATGATCACTAAGCAGTGGAAACATAGCATGAATACATGGGGACAACGACCCATAAAAATTGATAAGGATCTGGCTACGAATTTTACCCTAAAACAAAACTTCAGGCCTAGAACTGATAAGAAATTATGGAAGGGTTTTAGGACATAAGGGAAGAACAATTCCCTTGTTGAATTCCCATATACCTGGAGTAAAATTTCCTAGAAGAAATACTTGAGAATCTAAGAAGAAGATTAAATGCCCTTGCTTTGCCTGGAGGAGTCTGTTTGAAACTTCTTCGTACTGAGTCTGAGAGTTGAGAGAAGGAATGAGAGGAACACATCGATCAACTCCTTTAATTCTCTCCTAAATGTGTCCAAAATGATGTAGTTTAGGAATTAAAAAGATGCGAAGTTACTAAAATACCCCTGAAAGAAAATCTCGAAAACTGCCTGACAGGGACCAACGGGTCACACAATGAATCGTTGGTTGACAACACGACTCATTGGGACCATTCGTTGGTCCTGGGCCAGGAATTTTGCTCATTAGAAATTGGAAATGGAAGGGACCACGACTTGTTGGATGAACCAACGGGTCGTTGGTACCTCTCGTGGCCATTGGCAGGGATTCGAACATAACACTGGACGTCCCCTCTCTAACGGATGATATCATGACTTGTTGGTTGATCCAACAAGTCTTTGTCATATCTCATCCTGGCTACTGCATTCCTAAAGGATTTTGGGGCTTGTCACCATGGGTGGACACAACGACTCATTTTATGATACAGCGGGTCATTGTTGCCACTCGTTGTCACTGAAAGAGTTTGTCGACAACACCTTGGAGATCCAACTAACGAGTCACCCCACGAGTCATTACATCAAACGATGACTCTTCATTTGACTCGTGAGTTTTAGGAAAGGGTTTAATTGGTTTCTGAGCTGGGAATGCAACGAGTTACAGGACGACTCGTTACTCCTCACAACTGGTTATTCCATCTATCGTTGGTTCCCGAAGGACAACTGGTAGGGCTGACCATGACCTAGAAAATGGGTCATTACTGCTGACAACGACTCATTGTCTCGGTCATTCTGAGATAAAATTTTCTGGTTTCCCCTGGTATTTTTTCATGCAAGGTCTGAGTTTGGTCTAGGAAAATTTTGGGCTGTTACAAGCCATCACCAGCACATCTAGCATCCACAACTATCAAGCTAACATAAAGTAAGGCAACAAAATAGAACAAAAAACACAGAATAATACAACATGGTACTCACATATATACCATTTCACAACCCAACCTTATCGGGGACACATCTCATGGTCTTACAGGTCTAACGACACGTACTAGCAAGGTGCACCAAAAACTCTCAATGGCCCCACACTTGCAGTACGGTCACTAATGCACTGGAAAGCACTCACCAACCATACACTAGTCTCACAACAAGCTGTACAAGGCTCAAGTGTGTTGGAATAATTCAACTTCCATTACACTCGCATGTACAATCCAATACAATCCCAACCATTATGGAGTCAGCTAACACAGCCACTCTAGTCGGCTATGCCTCAGGCTCAATCCCTATGATGGACTGAACTCGATAGCCATGGGTACTGCTAAGCACCTCAGAGGCAACCGTATCAACAAACAAAGAACAACACATACATACAACATGATAGCGACATATTTGGCAACACAAAACATCCCAATCCAATTACCATCATTATATAATTTATTCTTAAACTCTAGGCGCCTTTTTAATCCTTATTAGGATACCAAATAGCCGAAAGATCATAGCCTAGGAACACTATCCCCCAAGCTTCATATGCAAACTTAAGGACACCCAAATAACATCAGTAAGTACATCCATAAGTCCAACAAGTCAGCCCCCAATTCGACCAAATTGGGTCACAACGAATACTTCAATGCAACTACAACAACACTTTTCAACGTCCTGTCATCGCCCGACCATTGAATAAACTAACACATGATTTCACGGACTCAATATGTGAGGGAAAGGACACCATATTGACCCCCTTAAAGCAAGTAATCAATACAAATATCAATCTTCTAATTGCCGACTCGTATGAAAACAACAAGGGCCGATTACAACAAAAGATCATGCCAAAGGAGGGAAACAAAAATTCCTTCACATACCTTAAACTCCAAAAAACATAAGCTGTCCACACCCTCACTTCCAAAAGCATCAAGAGACTACCTAAGAGCAGCACTCACACCATAAAACACACTGCCAACAAGTTCAACAAAGAAACGATAGAAGACGACACTTATTCGGCTAACTTTTAAACAATTCAGTCATAGAAATTCCAAAACAACAACCTACCAATGCTAACGAATTCATAACCAACACGATTAACTGAAGATCAATAAAAGAAGAAGCTTACCAAATAGTTCAATATAATGCAACCCCTAAACCCATCGAAAACGCCACCAAAACACGAGCTGCGTGAAGCTTTCCGTCTTCCCGACATCAAGAATCATGTTGGAGATTTATATCTGACCTTAGGATCACAATCCATATAAAGATGAGGGCTTGAGAGGTTTTTGGTCGAGGAACTTGCTGGAAAAGTGATAAAATGATGTAAACAAACCAACCAAAATACTTAAATAAGGTCTGACCGATATAGGGGCAACGTGTCACATTGCCCAATGCGTTGATTTGGTGGTGTGACATGTTGCCATCATGGACCCCCTCTGGTCCTCGCCCCTGCTTGCGCAGTCTCGCGAAAACGCAAATATGTCTCTACTTTGAAGTTATCTTAATGAACGATTTAATGTGTTGGAAATTAGACTTATATACCTTTAATTTGATAGGTCGTGGCCCTCTAACTCCTACATATTAGGAGAAAAGCTACTAGATATTTGACCAAAATTAAAGAGAATTTTAAAAATGAAATTTGCGACTAATTTTGCTGATTTTCATTCTACATCTTGGTCAACGTCCAATCTTAACATACGATCATAGAATAATTCAAATATCTCAAAACACTTCCTTCTTAGTATATTAAGCACCGTTCGTTTTACCTCAAAGTACGGATTTATTGCTTAGACTATACGGGGTGTTACAGTTACATATACTTTCTTATTTAATATTTTATTTATTTTAAGGATAAGTTTGAAATATTATAAAATATTTTCATATTTTTCAATTTCGTGTCCAATTAAACTATAACACATAAATTGAGACAGATGAAATATTCTATTCTTGAAAAAATTGAGAATTGAATTTGAGTGTAATTATATAATTTGATTTGATTTGTTTGATCAAGCAATAACTTCGTTAGTACATAATTAGGTGTAACTAGAAGGCTAATTACACTCTTCAACTCTCAAGAGATGTGAGAATTGCTGGTGATTACCTAGTGCAGTACAAGTTTACTTTTTATATTTTTTAAAATTTATTTTTTATTTTTATTATTTTGATTTCTTTTTTCTTATTTTTACTTTTTAATTTTAAAATATATTTTTCATTTTACATCATTTATCTTTTATTTTCTTTCTTCTTATTTTTCAACTTTTATTTCATGTGATTTATGTAGTTGCTCGTAATTTTTATTTTTTATTTTGTTTATTGTATTCATTTAGCATAACTGCATTATTATTTTTGTTTGTGCATTAAAGTAGAATTTCTTGTTGAATGAGGTTATGAATTTATGTTTCCTTTTTCTTTGAATTATATTTACTTAAGTTATATTGGAATTTAACATAAAAGTATTATGTTAACTCTTTTTTTTGAAATTTTGAATTTATGTTATAATTTTTTGATTTTAATTTATTTGCTTTAGTAGTATTGACTTGTTGTTTCACATTGCATGTCATTCATTTTTCAGTTAAAATTAATAGATTATTTTTTGTCAAACATTTGAACAATTTTAT
>JACEIK010000262.1:484339-508791 GCA_018107945.1 Datura stramonium
CTCGGGATTATAGTGTTATTTTATCCCACCCTCAATATGAGATAACTAATCCCGAGACAAGTTATCTCGAGATTTTACCTCAACCAATCATGGAATAAACTCATTTTTTTTGGTTATTTTTCATTGAAGGTGGAATAATAATCCCCGAATAAATAAACCTTGGATTAGTTATTCGGGGATAACATGTTTCACAACCAAACGACCCCTTAGTGTATAGAGATTACTTATACATGGAAGATTAAATCATTATTTCTTATAAGCATAAAGTTTATGTGTGTTCACAATCTAAGATGAAGAATGGACAATCCATCGGTATGATTATAACATATG
The DNA here is from genome assembly GCA_018107945.1 of Datura stramonium. Classification (NCBI taxonomy): domain Eukaryota; kingdom Viridiplantae; phylum Streptophyta; class Magnoliopsida; order Solanales; family Solanaceae; genus Datura; species Datura stramonium. Next base: position 484,670 of record JACEIK010000262.1, read on the forward strand.
TTAAATATAAGTTATCTTGATTATAGAAATGGATAATTCAATATAAGTTATCTTGATTATTGAAATGGATAATTCAATACAAGTTATCTTGATTATGGAAATGAATAATTCTAACTTTTTGTGCTAGTACATTTTGTATATATTGAACGAACCAAGTAGAAATAAGTATTTTACACTGACTTAATAAAATAAATTCTCTAGTCCATTAAATGTACTTATACTCTTAATCTTGATATAAATATTATGATCAATGTAATTTACTGGTTATCTTGATCTATCAAAAGGGTGAAACTCTTTTGTGAGTTATAATATTGATAGATTGGGTGATAACAAATGACATTTGTGAAATATTAATTAGTTGAAGGAATCCATGTCTTGACTTTGAGATTGATGATACCCTTTTTGTCACGCTCCAAAACTAGGGTGGGGCGCGACTTCGGCTATATATCGTATGAACTGTAACCTGTAGGCAAGAAGGGCCACCTGACATAATCAGTCATAGCATAAAAATAGACTGAGCAGGTCTCAACAAACATAACAAAGATAGTGTGCCGACAACACCATGATAGAAACTGAAATAAATCGCGGAAGGCCAGTCAGGCCACAAACTAAGCTGAAACTGAACCACTGTACAACTAGTCCACAGAAGCCTCTAAAGAGTAAACAACACTGCATGCACGGGACAGGGCCCCGGCATGCCCATATGTACATCAAAAACTCAAAATGACCAAACCAAATATAGGGCTATTAAAAGAAAAGAGCATACCAACTCTTCACTGGATCTGGGCTCCTACTATATCGGTTGATCTGAGCTCCTGTATACACCTGCAACATGATTGTAGGGGTACCGGGCGAAGGAATGTAAGTACAAATAAATGCACTAGTATGTAAGATTGAAAGTTGTAAATAAAGCAATAAAAAAGATAACTGAATCAGAGAAGGGAATAACAACAAGTTAACACTTTGAAACTTGTCAACATAAATAATGGCAAACAATAGATGAACATAACTCAGAAAGTAGGGTAGAGAGAGATACTCTATAACGCTGGAATTGACTACCCTATATGAAGACTCTATGCATGAGTATAACATAACTGACTCATATGCAAACACTTTCGATATTTGAATCGGAGTTTATGAGAATCGACTCGGTGGCTACTTGATACTTGGACAACAATTTAAGTATGGGTGCCTGATACTCGAGCTAAGACTTTAAGAGTTGCCTGATACTTAGCAGGACTTTATACAGTCGACCTGATACAGGGACCAGGATTTTTATAAATATTCCTTTGCGCATTCAGCCATCTAATTCTCAGACCGAAGAAGGTGTGCGGTAAATAATGCAAATTATGCAAATGAGCAAACTGATAGTTAGATCAGCAACTGAATAATGCAATATAACTAATTCAAGTAATGGGTCCAACTTGGAGGACCGATTGAACATACTACCCCTAGCAACTGATAGGATGGGACATAAGACATAACTTGACTTGGAAGCTTAACATGAACATGAGACTCGAGGAACATGACACTGGACCTCGCGATGGCTTTTTTGAACCAACTCTGGATACTTAGACCCAACTTTGAAATACTTGGACTCTATTTGAATACTTGGATTCATTTTAGAATGTTTAGACTCAACTTTAACTCAATTGGGATAACTCAGACTCAATTATGGATACATAACATCAATGTTCGCTACTTTAGCACCTAGTAACTCAGTTACTTGTCAATAAAGAGGAATAGTAGTTATGGAATTTATTTTAAGCCTTAAGAACGTTAAAACATATATGCATAAAGGTAGGTGACCATATCAGGGAATTGCTGTGTTGGTACCCTCATTTACCCTTACTGACATGACATTCATTCTTAGCGTACGTTATTCTTACGTCGCTGTCTTAGCTTCATTTTCTAACTTCATAAGGTGAGAAGATACTCATACATGATCAAAATAACATGTACAAAATACAGTAAAGGACCAACTAACAATGCTCATGCTGACGGGTCTCCAACTCGATGTACAACTACGACAACAATCAACACGATATCATACTTTAAATGCCTCTTTGGGCTAGATATAATCTCAAAATTTATCTTCAATCAAACATGGAACTTAAAGCTCAAATATGTATTGACATACATCCTTGATACATATAGGAATTTTGATAGCTCATTCAACTCACAATGCATGAATCGTGCTTGAAAGAACAACGGACGGGACGCCTTACATACCTTTTTTCGATGAACTTTCCTTAGCCTATTTCCTGCATCAATGACCAGACATTACACTTTTTAATATATTAAATTTATAGGAAAACAACAAGCCTAATCTATATCACAAAATGCAGCAAAAATAATTCACCAAATGGCAGTTACAATAACAACATTCACGGCAACACCAACAACTATAGCCATTTTCTTTACTTGTTTTCACTAGCTTTTGAGGGAGAAAATAAGAAGGGAAAATTACCTACATCTGCTATAATCATTAACCTTAAAGTGAAGTATATTTCTAGCTGAAGAAACTGCCAAAAATCCTTGAAAAATCAAGCAAGAACTCAACTCAAAAAAAGTCCAACGGCAGCTCACTTTAGCTGCCAAATTCCAGCTTATCACTTGCAAATTGAGGGGCTTAAAGGGGGGAAAATTCTTACCTTTATTCTTAGATTTTAAATAATTATTCAAATATGGACATATAGAAAGCCAAAATTATTTTAAAATGCAGAAAGCCTCCCAAAAATCGCTGTCAAAACGAGCTCCAAAAACAGTCCCTAGCTCATCTTCACTTTGCAAATGAACTCTTTAACTTGTCTTGTGTTTGGATGGGATTTTAACTTGATGTTTTCCCATTCACTTTGCCTTGGTTATATTCTGGAAAGTTTAGAGACTTGTAGAGTATAATCAAGCAGCTCAATCCCGAATATTTTAGAAATGAAACATAAGCCAAATCTAGGATCTTTATATACTTAGGGCGGTGGCCACATCACTGTTCAACAGTGCCACCATAAAATTCCTATAACTTTTTACTCTGAACTCCGATTAATGAGCGATTTGATGTTATGAAAATTAGACTCAAATACTTTTAATTTGATAGGTCTTAGGACTCTAAGTTATTATATATTGGGATATTTGGTCATTTAAATTTGTCCCTTACTTAAAAACTTCACATACTTTTCGCTTTTCCCTTCGTACATGTTTCCCTCCTCACTTACGACCAATATACAGTCCGTACTTCCCTTAACATAACATAAAACATCAAATAATTATCAAAAATATTCCAGAGTGTAACATCCCCGCAAAAAACATTCATCCTCAAATGAGAATTAACTTTGTTTAACATGTTTCAAAATACATACTCAGTAACTTAGGTATCAAGTACTTACTTCAATATCACATGGACTTCATAAACGAGTGAGGATAATTACTCTTTATCTCCTCCTCTGCTTCCTAAGTTACTTCTTCAAGATTGTTATTTCACTATAATACGTTGACAGAGGCGACTTCCTTAGTTTGGAGCTTCCTGACTTGCCAATCCAGGATGGAAATTGTGACCTCTCTATATATCATCTCCTCAAAATTTTGGACAACATTAATAGGCATAATACGGGTCGGGTCTTCTATAAACTTTTTCAACATCGATACATGAAATACTCGGTGGACTACCGCTAACTCTGGCAGAAATTCTAACTCATAAGATACTTGCCTATAATATGGATAACTCTATAAGGCCCAACATATCTAAGGCTCAGCTTGCCCTTTTGGCCGAATCGCAGGACACCTTTCATAGGTGACACTTTCAGCAAGACCCAATCATCAACAACAAACTCCAACACTTGACGACGTAGGTCAGAATTAGATTTCTGTATGCTCTGAGTTGTTTGAAGTCAATATCTAATAAGCTTTACTTTGTCAATAGCCTACTGCACTAGATCTGGCCCCAATAGTTCTGCTCCGCTAAGTTCAAATTAACCGATTGATGATCTACACTTCTTCCCATACAAAGCTTCATGGGGCCATCTGAATGCTTGCTTGATAACTATTATTATAGGCAAATTCTATCAAGGGAATATGCTCATCACATCTTCCCCAAAAGTCTAAAATACAGGCACGCAGCATATCTTCAAGCATTTGAATGGTGCGTTCAGCTTGTCTATCTGTTTGGGGATATAATGTTGTGTTAAGATTCATCTGAGTGCCCGGGACTTTCTGGAAGGACTTATAGAAGTTTTCCATATACTGAGAACCTCTATATTAAATAATGGACAAAGAAACATCATGTAGGAAAACTATCTCGCGGATATACAACCTAGCATAATCCTCCATGGCATAAGTCGTCCTAACCGGCAGAAAGTGAGCTGATTTAGTTAATCTGTCTACTATTACCCAGATGAAGTCATACTTCTAGCTAGTCGGTGACAACCCAATAATACGATCCATAGTAATCACTTCCTACTTTCAGGATGGAATCTCCATATTCTGAGTCAAGCCTCCAGGTCTCTAGTGCTTGACCTTCACCTGCTGGAATTTAGGACACTGGACCACAAAACATGTGATGTCCTTTTTCATGCCGTTCCACCAGTATAGCTGCTTTAGGTCATGATACATCTTCATGGAACCTAGATGTACTAAATACCAAGATTACTGAGCTTCACTCATGATTTTCTCCCATAGCTTGTCCACATTTGGTACACATAAACGACTCTAGTATATGAGAACTCTATCTAGCCCACACTCAAACAATATGCCTTTTCCTTTGTGTAATTTCCTCTAAATAATTCCACGACTCCAGTTATAGCTCGTACCATCTTGGTACAACTCATACTGAGAGTCGTATATTACCTTATTCTCACTTTAGACTTCTGACTTTCATCACGGTCATTAGTACGACTCGTACAATCAAGGTATGAATCGTACTTAGGCTGGTACTTTGGCTGATTTTTTGCATTTTGAGGCTTCTTTTGCATATTGTTTCTCCAACACTTATTTTCCCTAAAATCAAAGTAATAGTGCCTCATATCCATATAAACATACCTAAGTCCATGCTATTTTCTCAATTTTAAGCATCGAAAGTACTGTAAACTCACAACATATTAGTAAGTAAAAATGGACAGTTAAAATACATAAGAGATCATAAGAATAGGACATCATGAACGTGAAGTAAATATCATAATATAAACATGAGGGTTCAAGGTTTTCAAACCATTCATAATTCAATCATAATCATAGTCATAAGAGAAACATTATAAAAACATAACTTGAACCAAAGTAACATAACATGACAATGCATAAATCATAAGGAACAATGAGAGAACTCGTCTTAACCGACACCATCATGATAGAGCTTACATGATGCCCAACTATTTTTCTCAAGTGGGCAGGGCTGTCCCAGGCTTTCCAAGCAAGGGATGTTCATGATATGATATCACAGGGTATCCAAAAATACATGTATATACCTACGGTGGCACGTAGTTTAAGACCACGGGGTTTACTTGAACACCGAGTCTACTCGGTGCTAGACACTTCTCCCAAAAACATTCACATGAGGGTTCATATTGTAATCGTGAAATCATTAATGAATTTCATGGCCAAATAAATCATAACATACTTTATCATACTTGAAATACATGATTAGCCATGAATAAAGGCCCGTGAGTCAGCCAAGAGTCATAAATACATAAATCATAAAGACCATGTATACTTGTGAAAATTTATATACTTGATATTCATAAATTCATGAAGATTACTTGAAGAGAAATCATAGTATGAATCATAAATCATAATTTAGACTTAGTAAGATCAAACTTATAATAGAATCATAACTTGACTTTTCATGAAACTTTGCATAATTGGGCATAGATTGACTTGGATTTGAAATCATAAAAATTATAATCAATTTAAATATAAAATATTCCTATAGATCTTAAAACAACATTTAAAACATGAAGGGAATTGACCCATAATCAAATCAAAGAGAACTCCATGAATTTGGGTTTGATACTTGAATTCATAAACATAGAGGGAAATTGGGACATGAGAGTGAAGAGAAACTCTTATTCACAACCCTACATACCTGGGTAATCTGATCTTACTCTCTTCCTTGAAAGCCCAAAGGAATTGGAGAAGAAATTGGAGAGTTCTAGGCTTGACCTTCCCTTAGAAATCCTCTAGTTTGCATGCATGGGGAGGAATGGGTTAAAATAGGTTAAGAACCCTTAAAACCCTTCTAACAATGGTCCGTTACTTCCTCCTGTCGTTGCCATTGCCCTCGTGAACTAAGCTTCTGGAATTCTCATAACGGATCCCAACCATGAATCGTACCTCCAAACCATGGGTTGTTGGACCCACCCGTTGCCTTTGCGCCAACTTTCACTACACCTCCTCACCAGCACTTACCAAAAATTGTTGTTCCTTACAACGAGTCATACCACGACTCATGCAATCCCATCTAGGTCTACCAACAACGACCAACGACAACTAACAATGGTCCGTTATAATGACCAATGAGTCATACCTTAGCTCGTTGGTCCAGGTTCTCACACCCAAAAACTTACCACGACTACCATCAATGACTCGTCATCCCTTCCCAAAACTTGTACGATGTTTCATCCTGTGATATTTTCCCAACTCTTCTGCTCATCTCATTCCCAAAATCCTGAATCTATTCTTAGGCACTTCTGAGGTATTATAGAAGTGAGGTCGCCCAAGCCCATGCAAGCAAACGTGGTCGTCAAGTAATATAGGATGGTGAAGTCCCAATTATCGATCCCTTAGAGATTTGTCAGATCAATCATTTTAAGGTTACTTCTTTATTTCGCTATTATAACAAAACAACTATAAATGGGGAATGGTTTGAAGATAAAATACTAAAAAATTGAAATGTAAAATTAACTAAAGAACAAAGATTGCTACAAACTTGTTTGTACTTCAAATGATGATAAAAATCTAGGTAATTAGCACTTTCATTTCAGGTTGAGTTTTCAAGACGTGATTACGGTAGAACGATTCTTCCGAAGGTTACTAGTTGCAAGTTACTATCCCATTTCTTGACACTCTCCCGAGCATCCAAGAACTATATCTTGAACCCTAATACCTATATCCCTATGGTCATAGGAGAATCATGAAACAATAGTTATGCCTACTTGTATTTCAAGTAAACTGGGTTGAAGGGTATATTCCTATCCTCAACAACAACTTCTAACCTTCAACTAATGGGCCAAAGGATCTTTGAATTCCTATTTTATATTTACTTTTAACCCTTTCGTTCCCTCTCCCAAGTTCAACCAAAAGGCAATAGATTTACTCACAAGGTAATCATTCTAGTGAATAAGCAATCAAAACAAGTTAATATAAACAATTAACGAAGAATAAAACTAGCATTAAATAGTCTTTTAAATTTCATCCATCAACTATGGCCAAAACCCTAGAAGGGGCATTTAGCCACTCATAGACAAGCAAAAAAACAAAGACATAATCATCATTCAAAGTAAAACGATAAAGAAAAGAAGAAACCAAAGTAGGAACTTGTCTCTCCTCCAAAAGACGTGTTTACAATCTTCTCGATCAAACAAAATGATGAATGATATGCTAAAAACACCCTAGATATTGTATTTATAGGTGATTCTTCAAATGATGCTTTTTCCCTTAAGTAAATATCTTAAAATCAGCCAAATCCATCCAAGCAGGTGTCTGGTGCACTGCCCCCTCCATAGCCCTAAGTCCGCGTCAATTTTCCTCTGAAGTATAGCTTTGGGCGCACCACTCCATCCATAGCACAAAGGTGTTAAACAAATTTCTGAGCTTTAGGACCCTTCTTGTTACACCCCAAAATATGTTAGCAGCTAGTGTGCATGCGCATGGGCTTGCGGTGAGCAATGAGACCATGACGCTTGTGGGAGGAGCCTTGGAGGCAGGGCGAGCGAGGGCATCATTGAATGGGTTGGCAGGGCCACGCGAGGCTAGGCCATGAGGGCCTATGCGACTTGGCATCCCTGCTGCACGATGGCCTACGCGATGCAACAACCACCCAGCATAGTGGGTAGGGCGGCGCGGCAGCCCCCCTGGCGCGATGGCCTGTGCACTGCGCCCCCCCTCCACTGAAATATTACTATATAAAGCCCTCCTTGTTGATTTTAAATCATTTAAAACATTTTCCTCGACCTAAAAGAGAAAGAAACGTGGGTTTTGTTTAGTTTTCGTCAAATTACGTCGCTAAACTCCGTCCAAATGCAAATTCACCTGGGATAACAAGTTCTAGTCCTATGCGAAGCATCTCTGCGAATTTATTTATTGGAAATTCTCTCGGTATACCGGAACCCCATTGGGAAAAGGTTTTCGGAGTTACTCCAAATTGAGTCCTAAACGGCCACAAGCATTAGGTAAGCATTTCTTCCTTCTAATCTTTGAGAAATTGTGAGTTTTTGGCCGAGTTAAATAAAGTTGAATTATAGTTAATATTATTATTTAAAGATATCATTGTTTGTCGAATTTTAGTATATTGAAAATAACCGTATTCTCTTAGCATAAGGGCTGCAGTCGAGTGGAACCACCAGCTACAGGTTGAAACTAATCAGTTAAATGAAAATCGACATTGAGGTATCTTAAGGCTAATTCCTTCGGCAATTTACTCCTGTCGCATAGTAATACGATGTATATCCTTGTAAGAAGTCCAGTGTCATGTATGTTGTAATTATCTACTACCGTTAGTTTGAGATTAGTGTTTATGATTTCGGTTGGGACTGACCCTACCTTATATAGCCTTCCGTCGACCAACCTCAGGGTTACTAGCTGTGTCATCACCTACGGGGCTATATGGATTATTCCAAGGAGTGATATGTTGTCCGTCCGGACTATATTTAGGCTGAACGGCCATATTACAGTCCATCCATGAATGTGCTTCTATTTTTATATCGTATCGACATCATTGACTCTCCGTTGAGCCTTGTATGCCCAGGGTGCAGTTACAGGAGCCCATCGGGCTCAGACACAACTACAGGAGCCCAGCGGGCTCAATTGCAGACCCAGAGGCCAGGTAGGTTGGCTATAGTTACCCGTTGACTCATATTGACCATGCTAGGGGTATATAGATTAGAGTGTGCTAGCTAGGGCTTATGGGGGACCCGGGCGAGTTATTCTTTGCTGGTTGTACCTTCCAGGCTTATGGGGCCTAGGTAAGGTTCTTGTTTGCATTACTTATTATTAGTTATACAGCAGGTTTGTGAGGCTATTAAGGTTATATCTCTTATCCTTTCTATTGATCGTTTTCAGTTCTATTATCCGTATTATTCAGTCATTTTTATTACTGCCTTTCATATTTGGTGCATATTGTACAGATGCCCATCTTTGGTGCATTGGATTACTTGAGACGCGGTTCAGGACCTTCCTAGTTTCCAGCCAGAGTCCGCAGTCCCGTTAGCTCCTTTTCTTCGGAGTTGATAGTTAGAGAAGGTTTGTTCTTTTTTTGTAAGAGCTTTTGGGTAGGTCGGGGCCCTATCCCGACAATTATTCAACTCTTAGAGGCTTGCAGACTACAGTTTCTTGGTTAATGGTTGTTGTTGTTGGCTGTGTGGGGCCTATGTATGTTTTATCTCACGTGATGGCCTTGTGGGCTATAACATGATTGTGACTGCCTATTTTCATTATGTTATAACTAGACAACATAGTGGTCTTGTCGGCTAACATGGGATACCCTTATTGCCTTGTTGTTGGTTAGCTATATTCTTTTATAGGTGGATATGTCTCCTTGTTGGCCCGAGGCTATATTTACAACCGAGATATAGCTCGTTATTTTCTAACTTTGAATCACGGGTAAGCACCAGGGGTGCATGAGCCCAACCAGGTCAGCTTAGAACCTAGTATGACATCAGGCGCCAGTCATGCCTCCCAAGGTGGGGCATGAAAAACTTGGTATCACAACAGGTCGTATCTTAGGGAGTTTGCAAGCCTTTCCTAGTAGAGTCTTGTTTATGGGTGTGTTGTGCACCACATTCTATAGGCAGAAGGTTATGAGGCATAATAGCATTGTTAACCTCCTTTCCCCTCTAGTCGTGCTATAGAGCTATATTGTATAGGGTACCTCCCTAAGATTACATCATTTTGCTTATTTTCATAGGAAATATCTGATGCATGACCGACCATGACTGGTCGGGAGTTAGATGTTGCGGCAGGAGAAGGCACTAGCAGGGTGCCTCGGTCAGAGCCAGCCCGATCTGAGGGCGATAGGGGGATTTCATCCTGGTCTCCCCAGCAGTCTCCTCCACGTCAGGAGCCCCCCAGGGTAGCAGGCATGTTAGCACCACCCCAGCGGTCCCTATACCTATACCATCAAATCAGGATGTTAGGAGCGCTGTCTATATGTTGGCTCAGATGATGGCTGCTCAGTGCCAGCCGGTGATACCAGTTGTTTCTAAATCTATGGGAGGACTTGGAAGTTCGAGTGTCTGAGAGTTCCTTACCCTGAGTCCCTGACAATTTATGGAGACAGACCGTGGAGAGGACCCTTAGTACTTTCTAGACCAGTTACAGTGGATCTTTAGGGTGATGCATGCTACGCCCGCGGAGTTGGTTGAGTTAGAAGTATTTTGATTACAGGACATAGTGGCGTTGTGATACGAGATTTAGGAAAGGTCTCGAGGCAGAGAAATACCCCCTTTGACTTGGTATAGCTTTTTAGAGGCCTTCATAGATCATTACTTGCCACGAGAAATCCGACAGGCCTAGGTGGATCAGTTTTTGCACCTAGAATAGGGCTCAATGAGTGTCGAGGAATATGCAATGAGGTTTGACTCCTTATCCAAATATGTGCTAGCCTTTGTGGATACCATGCCAGCCAGCGTACATTGGTTTATTATGGGGCTACTCCTAGAGTATGTGGAAACTTGTGTTACAGCTACCTTATGGGAGGACATGGACATTGCCCGTATTCAGGCTTTCACTCATAATATTGAATGGATCAGGTAGCGACAGAGGGAAGTGGAAAGGGTAAATCAAGAGCAGCGCCGGAGGTCCAGGCCTAGTGACATGCAGACAGAATTCCAGGGCGGACCTAGGACGCGAATATTAGGCAGGCCACCCAGACCCCCACCTCCGCAGCAACAGGGTGGTAGACCAGATTATCAGGGACAGTCAGGACCTGGCGAGAGCTCGCGAGCATCAGGCTCCCAGCCATAGAGGGGATCAGACTGGAGCAGGTCCACTGTGCCACGTTGTACCATTTGTAGCCGATGTCATTTTGGGACATATAGGTACGGTTCTACTTCTTGTTATACCTGTGGACAAGAGGGTCATATGATGAGGGATTGTCCAGCTAGAGGTTAGGGTGATCAGGATCGGCAGGAAGGTCTTCAGTAGGGTCACATGCCTCAGCACCTTCAGCAGGGCATAGGCCCTCAGCTCCTGTCGGTAGAGGCTGAGGTAGATCAAAGGCATCTAGTTCAGGTAGTGTTCCGGATCACATTTATGCTTTACCAGGACGACAGGAGTCAGAATCGTCACCAGATGTTGTGACAGGTGTGCTGGACATTTGCTCTCACTTAGTTTATGCTTTGATAGACCTAGGTTCCATTTTGTCCTATGTTACTCCATTAGTGGCCCAAAAGTTTGGTATAACGCCGGAATTACTTCAGCGACCCTTCTCAGTGTCTACACCCATCGGTGATTCTATTATTGCTAAAAGGATTTACCAGGGTTGCACAGTAAAGGTTTTCAGTTGCCAGACTTTAGCAGATTTAGTAGAGCTAAAAATGATTGATTTTGATGTAATTATGGGTACGGATTGGCTAGCGCCATGTTATGCCAATGTGGAGTGTTAAACTAAGATTTTCCGATTTCACTTTCCAGGGGAGGTAGTGTGAGAGTGGAAAAGCAGTGCAGCTACACCGAAAGGTAGGTTCATATCCTATCATCGGGCGAAAAAGTTGATAGTGTATTTACCATATTGTTAGGGTTCGGGACATGCAGGCAGAATCCCCAACTCTTCAGTCTATCCCAGTGGTTAATGAGTTTCTATATGTGTTTCTAGACGAACTTCCTGGTATCCCCCCAGAATGTGAAATCAATTTCTCTATCGACTTGCTACTAGGTACTCAGCCTATATCCATCCCTCCGTATCGAACGACACCTGCAAAATTGAAAGAATAGTTGAAAGGCTTGTTAGATAAAGGTTTTATCAGGCCTAGTACTTCGCCGTGGGGTGCGCCAGTTCTGTTTTTAAGAAAGAACGATGGCTCCCTACGCATGTGTATAGATTATCGATAGTTGAATAAGGTTATCATAAAGAATAAATACCCTCTTCATAGGATAGACAATTTGTTTGATCAACTGCGAGGGGAAAAATATTTCTCCAAGATCGACTTAAGTCAGGATATCACTATGTGCGGGTTTGAGAGAAAGATATCCTAAAGACAGCCTTCAGGACCAGGTATGGTCATTTTGAATTTTTAGTCATGTCCTTCAGGTAGAGGAATGCCCCAACAGTGTTCATGAATATGATGAACAACATCTTCAGGCAGTATTTAGATCTGTTTGTGATAGTATTCATTGATGACATTTTAGTGTATTCCTATTCAGATACTGAATACAGAGATCATATGTGGACGGTACTCCAGATCCTCAGAGACCGCCAGTTATACGCGAAGTTCTGGCTGAATTCCGTAGCTTTCTTGGGTCATATCATAATAGATACTGGCATCCAGGTTGATTCACAGAAAATTGAGGTGGTAAAGACAAGTCCTAGACCTACAACTCCAACTGAAGTTCGTAGCTTTCTACAATTAGTCAGGTATTACAGAAGGTTCATGGAAGGATTTTCTGCCCTATCAGTGCCATTAACCAGATTGACTCATAAAGCAGCCAAGTTCCATTAGACCGAGGCCTATGAGCAGAGTTTCCAAGAGTTGAAAAATAGATTGACATTAGCACCAGTGTTAGCCTTGACGGAAGGTTCAGAGGGTTATGCTGTATACTGGGACGCTTCAGGCAGTGGGTTAGGGTGTGTTCTGATGCAACACGGTAAGATAATTGCTTAAGCTTCGAGGCAGCTAAGGAAGCATGAAAAGAACTATCCCACCCATGATTTGGAGTTAGATGCAGTGGTTCATACCTTGAAAATATGGAGGTATTACTTTTATGGTTAGAATTGCTAAAGACTATGATATGAACATTTTGTATCACCTAGGGAAGGCTAATATTGTAGTAGATGATCTTAGCCGCAGATCTATGGGAAGTTTACTACATTTGAGCACAGGACAACGGGAAATGGCTCGCGAACTGCACCGGTTAACCAGTTAAGCAGTCTGGGTATTAGATTCAGAGGATAATGGCGTTGTGATTCAGAATACAACAGTATCATCCCTGGTTGTAGAGGTAAAGGAATGACAGTATGAGGACCCTAACCTAGTACAACTCAAGGATAAGGTTTAGCAAGGTGGATTAACGACCTTTCCATTAGAGATCTTGAGATTCAGAGGTCACCTTTGCATTCTAGATATAGCAGGTGCTAAAATATTATGGCAAAGGTACATTATTCTCGTTACTCTCTTCATCCAGGATCGATAAAAATATACCATGACATAAAGGAGATATACTGGTGGCTTGGAATGAAAAAAGGTGTAGCTGAATTTGAAGCACAGTGTCCTAATTGCCAACAGTTAAAGGCTGAATATCAGAAACCTGACGGATTGACTCAGGAGATAGCAGTGCCTATATGGAAATGGGGAGCAATTAATATGGACTTTGTGATAGGGTTACCTTGAACTAGGCGCAAATTCGACTCTATTTGGGTCATTATCAATAGACTAACGAAGTCAGCCCATTTCTTGCCAGTCAGGACTACCTTCTCAGCCAAAGACTATGCTGAGTTGTATATCAAGGAGATATTTTGACTACATCGTGTTCCAGCATCCATTATTTATAAAAAGGGGGACAATTCACAACTAGATTCTGACAGTAATTTCAGAAAGGCTTGGGGGCATAGGTTAATCCGATTTACAACTTTCCATCCTTAGACAGACGGTTAGGAAGAGCGCAACATTTAGATGCAACAGGATATGTTACGGGCGTGTGTGCTAGACTTTGGAGGAAGTTGGGACGAGCATCTACCCCTTATCAAATTTGAATACAATAACAGTTATCATTCTACTATCTTGATGGAACCTTACGAGGCCTTATATGGGCGGAAGTGTAGGTCCCCCATAGGATGGTTTGAGGTAGGGGAGACAGGATTGGTCAGACCTGATATGATCTACCAATCAGAAGAAAAGTGAAACTTATCAGAGAACGCTTGCTGACAGCCCAGAGTTATCAGAAGTCCTATTCTGATGTGCGGCGTAGAAGCTTGGAATTTAATGTTGATGATTGGGTATTTTTCAAAGTATCATCGATGAAGGGCGTGAAGAGATTTGGCAAGAAGGGAAAACTTAGCCCTAGGTTTATTGGCCCGTATTGGATCCTCCGAAGGATAGGCCGAGTGGCATATGAGCTAGAACTTCCTCTAGAGCTAGAATCTTTTCATCTAGTATTCCATGTGTCAATGTTGCGAAAGTGCATAAGGGACCCGTCTCGGGTTGTTTCAGGTGAGGATGTTGAAGTTACTGAAGAGTTAGCCTACAAAGAGACACCAGTTGCTATACTAGATTGGTAGGTTCATAGACTAAGGACTAAAGATGTAGCCTCCATTAAAGTCCTGTGGAGGAACAGGAATGTAGAAGAAATGACTTGGGAAGCTGAGGATGACATGAGGGCTAGATATCCTCACTTATTCCAGACCCGATAGTTGAGGTGATATTGTTGTTCAGATGTTACTCAATTGCTTATAGTATTGGTTCTGTTCAGTTGCTCACCTCTATGTTGTGGACTAGTTGCTTATAGCGTCTGGTGAAACGCCTATGTTGGACTTTTCTGCGTTTTAGGTTTCTAGATAGTCCATATTACAGAGGAGACTCTGCCAAAATTTCTCTAGTATTAGTTAAAAGAGCCAAGTCTTTTAAGCCTAAAGATTACATTCGAGGACGAATGTTCCTAAGAGGGGGATGATGTTACACCACATAAAATGTTAGCGGCTAGTGTGTGTGCGTGTAGGCTTGCGATGAGCAATGAGACCATGACGCATGTAGGAGGAGCCTCAGAGGCAGGGGGAGCGAGGGAATCGTCAAATAGGTTGCCAGGGCCGTGCAAGGATAGGTCGTGAGGGCCTGTACGACACGACATCTCTGTTGCGCGATGGCTTGCGCAATGCGACAGCCACCCAGTGTAGTGGGCAGCGCAGCGTGGCAGCCCCCTAGTGAGATGGCCTGTGCGAGGGCCCCCTCGCCACCGTCCTATTACTATATAAATCCAATCCTTGTTGATTTTAAATCATTCACAACTTTCCTCGACCTAAAAGAGAGCAACGTGGGTTTTGTTTAGTTTTCATCAAATTACGCAGCTAAACTCTGTCCAAACACAAATTCACATTGGATAAAAAGTTCTAGGCCTATGGAAGCATCTCTGTGGAGGTATTTCTTGGAAATTCGCTTGGTAAATCGGAACCCTGCCGAGAAAAAGTTGTCAGAATTACTCCAAATTGAGTCCTAAACAGCCGCAAGTAATAGGTAAGCATTTCTCCCTTCTAAACTCTCTAGAAATTGGGAGTTTTTGGCAGAGTTAAACAGAGTTGAATTATAGTTAATATTATTATTGAAAGATATCATTGTTTGCCGAATTTTAGTATTGAAAATAACCCTATTTTCTCAGCATAACAAATGCAGTCGAGTGGAATCGCCGGCT
The DNA here is from genome assembly GCA_018107945.1 of Datura stramonium. Classification (NCBI taxonomy): domain Eukaryota; kingdom Viridiplantae; phylum Streptophyta; class Magnoliopsida; order Solanales; family Solanaceae; genus Datura; species Datura stramonium. Next base: position 500,429 of record JACEIK010000262.1, read on the forward strand.
ACAGATTGAAACTAATCAGTTAAATGAGAATCGACATTCGAGGTATGATAAGGCTAATTACTTCGGAAAGTTACTCCTTTCATATAGTAATACGACATATATCCTTGTAAGAAGGCCAGTGTCATATATGGTGTGATTAATTTCTATCGTTAGTTTGAGATTAGTGTTTATGATTTCGGTTGGGACTGACTCTACTTTATATAGCCTTTTGTCGACCAACCTCAGGGTTACTAGCTATGTCATCGCCTATGGGGCTATATGGATCACTCCAAGGAGCTATATGTTGTCCGACGGGACTATATTCAGGCCCAAGGGCCATATTACAGTCCATCCATAAATGGGCTTCTATTTTTATGTCGTATCAGCCTCACTAACCCTCCATCAAGCCTTGTATGCGCACGGTGAAATTACAGGAGCCCATCGGGCTCAGACACAGCTACAGGAGCCCAGCGGGCTCAGTTGTAGACCCGGAGGCCGGGTAGGCTGGCTATAGTTACCCATTGACTCGTACTAACAATGCTAGGAGTATCTAGATTGGAGTGTGCTCGCCAGGTCTTATAGGGGCCTCGGGCGGGTTATTTTGTGCTGTTTGTACCTTCCAAGATTATGGGGGCCAGGTAAGGTTCTTGTTTTCATTACTTATTATTAGTTATACAACAGGTTGTGAGGCTATTAAGGTTATACCTATTATCCTTTCTATTGATCGTTTTAGATCTATTATCAGTATTATTCAGTCATTTTCACTACTTCCTTACATATTCGGTACATATTGTATTGACGCCTATCTTTGGGGCGCTGCATTACTTGCCTACAGGTGTGGATAGATGCGGTTCAGGACCTTCCTAGTTGCCAGCCAGAGTCCGCAGTCCCGTCAGCTCCTTTTCTTCAGAGTTGATAGTTAGAGAAGGTTTGTTCTTTTGTTGTACAACTTTTGGGTAGGTCGAGGCCATTCCCGACCATTATTCCACTCTTAGAGGCTTACAAACTATAGTTTCTCAGTTGATGGTTGTTGTTGTTAGCCGTGTGGGGCCTATGTATTTTTTATCTTGTCTGACAGCCGTGTGGGGCCTAGTTTAGCTATTAGTTAGCAGCCTTGTCGGCTATAGCATGATTGTGACTGCTTGTTTTCATTCTTTAATAACCAGACAACGTGGTGGTCTTGTTGGCCCGCATAGGATCCCCTTATTGCCTTGTTGTTGGTTAGCTGTTTTCTTTTATAGGTGGCTATGTGGCCTTGTCGGCCTGAGGTATGTTTACAGCCGAGATATAGCTCGTTGGTGTCTTGATTTTAATCGCGGGTAAGCACCAGGGGTGCATGAGCCTAACCAGATCAGCTCAGATCCCAATATGGTATCAGGCGCCAACCATTCCTCCTAAGGTGGGGCGTGTCACTTCTGGCGCCCCACTCCATCCATAACACCAACTTTGGTTCATAATTCTCTGAAGCACAAGTATTGGGGCGCCACGCCAACCATAGCCCCAGGTCGACTTTCGCTAACTCTTCTTTCTTCACACCTTGGGTCATTTTTAGGTCCTTTTTCCTTGGTTTCCTGCTCAAAATATCTATAAATAGTTGTTAGCTCACATGACACATAAAAACATGAATTCATACACTTCATAGGGATTATGAACTCAAAACAAGGTTAAATATAAGGAAAAACATGGGAAATTGGCATAAGAATATGCCCAACATCTCCATGCCACACTTAAACTATTGTTCTTCCTTGAACAATCCTCAACTCCATGCATAAACTCATATTTTCTCACCACTTGTCAGCTCTATCATTCACACTCAAACAACTAGCAAAGAGCATACGATTAAGTGATTCATCAACTTCTAGAAATTCACATCAAGCACATGCAGATTTGTCAAATTCAAGACTGCACAACTTCTATATCTGACTCAATTTTTAAACAAGGCCAATATGATTAAATATGAAACATGCAACACAAAGTACATTGACTTAGAATCTTATACCCCTCACTTTTAGTGATGTTCCTCTCTCAAATTACCAATGCAAATAATAGAACATACTAAGTAAGACACACTCATACTCAGAAAAGATGTGTCATACATATGCAACGTACCATAAGCTTGCCCTTTATATACACTTGGACTATTAAGTCTGTCACGCCCCACCTTGGGAGGCATGACTGACACCTGATGCCATACTGGGATCTGCATTGACCTGGCTAGGCTCATGCACCCCTGGTGCTTACCCGCGATTTAACTCAAGAAAACAACGAGCTATATCTCGGCTGTAAACATAGCCTCAGGCCGACAAGGCCACATAGCCACCTGTAAAAGAAAATAGCTAACCAATAACAAGGCAATAAGGGGATCCTATGCGGGCCGACAAGACCACCATGTTTTCTAGTTATAACAGAATGAAAACAGGCAGTCACAATCATGCTATATCCGACAAGGCTACTAACTAATAGCTAAACTAGGCCCCACACGACCGTCATGTGATATAAAACATACATAGGCCCCACACGGCCAACAACAACAACCATCAATTGAGAAACTATAGTCTGCTGGCCTCTAAGAGTGGAATAATGGTCGGGACGGGGCCTCGACTGATCCAGAAGTTGTACAACAAAGGAAAAAACCTTCTCTAACTATCAACTCTGGAGAAAAGGACTTGACGGGACTGTGGACTCTTGTTGGAAACTAGGAAGGTCCTGAACCGCATCTATCCGCATCTGCATGCAAGTAATGCAGCACCCTAAAAATGGGCGTCAGTTCAATATGTACCAAATATTTAAGGTAGTAATGAAAATGACAAAATAATACTGATAATAGAACTGAAATTGATTGATTGAAAGGATAAGAGATATAACCTCAATAGCCTCACAACCTACTGTATAACTAATAATAAGTAATGCATACAAGAACCTTACTTTGCCCCCATAAGCCTGAAACATACAAACAACACAGAATAACCCTCCCGGGGCCCTCATAAGCACTAGCGAGCACACTCCAAATTATATACCCCTAGCATGGACGTTATGAGTAACCGTCTAACTATAGACAACCTACCTAGCCTCTAGGTCTTCAACTAAGCTCGCTGGGATCCTGCAGCTGTGTATGAGCCCAATGGGCTCCTGTAACTGAACCCCTGGACACACAAGGCTTGATGGACGATTAGTGATGCCGATCCAGCATAAAAATAGAAGCCCATTCGTGGATGACTTCAATATGACCCTTGGGCCTAAATATAGTCTCGTAGAACAACATATAGCTCCTTTGAGTGATCCATATAGCCTCGTAGGTGATGAAACAACTAGTAACCTTGAGGTTGGTCGACGGAAGACTATACCAGGTAGGGACAGTCCCAACCAAAATCATAAACACTAATCTCAAACTAATGGTAGTAGCTAATAACAACATACATTCCACTGGCCTTCTTAAAAGGATATAAGTCATATTACTATGCGATAGGAATAACTTTCTGAAGCGATTAGCCTTATCATACCTCAAACACTGATTCTCGTTTAACCGATTAGTTCCAACCTGTAGCCAGCGGTTCCACACAACTGCAGTCCTTACGCTGAGAGAATAGGGCTATTTTCAATACGAAAATTCGGTAAACAACGATATCTTTTGATAGTAATATTAACTATAGTTCAACTCTATTTAACTCGGCCGAAAACTCACAATTTCTCGAGCGTTTAGAAGGGAAAATGCTTAACTATTGCATGTGGCTGTTTAGGACTCAATTTGGAGTAATTCTGACAACCTTCACTTGGCGTACTTCCGGTATATGAAGCAAATTTTCAAGAAATAACTCTACAGAGATGCTTCCCGTAGGCCTAGAACTTGTTATCCAAGGTGAATTTGCATTTGTCTAGAGTTTAGCCGCGTAATTTGATGAAAACTAAACAAAGCCCACGTTGCTCTCTCTTCTAGGTCGACTAAATTCTTTAGAATGATTTAATATCATCAAGGAGGGTCCTTATATATTGATAGGGCGGTGGTAGGGGGCGCCACGCGCAGGCCATTGCACTAGGGGGCTGTCGCGCCGCGTTGCCCACTACGCTGGGTGGCTGCCGCATTGCGTAGGCCCTCGCACAACCCTGCTACCCCATCTGACGATGTCCTCACTCGCCTTTCCCCCGAGGCTTCTCCCGCACGCGTCATTCTCTCATTGCTCACCGAAAGGCCACACGCATGCACACTAGCCGCTAACATCTTACGGGGTGTAACATCATCGCCCCCTTAGGGACATTCATCCTCGAATGTAATCTTTAGGCTTAAAAGACTTAGCTCTTTTAACTAATTCTAGAAAAATATTGGTAGAGTCTCCCCTGTAATATGGACTATCAAGAAACCTGAAACACATAAAACCCAACATAGGCATCTCATAGGACGCTATCAACAGCTACTCCACCACATAGAGGTAAACAACTAACAGTACTAATAATATAAGTGAAAAGTAACATCTGAAAAACAATCTCACCCCAACTGTCAGGTCTGGAATAAGTGACGATATCTAGAACTCATGTCAACCTCAACATTCCAAGTCATTTCTTCTACATTTCTGTTCCTCCATAGGAATTTAATGGAGGCTATATCTTTAGTCCTTAATCTATGAACCTGCCAATCTAGTGTAGCAATTGGAGTCTCTTCGTAGGATAACTCTTCAGTAACTTGAACATCCTCGTTTGGAACAACCCAAGACGGGTCCCCTATGCACTTTCGCAACATTGACACATGGAAGACTGGATGATTACATTTTAGCTCTGGAGGCAGTTCTAGCTTATATTCCACTAGGCCTATCCTTCGGAGGATCCGATATGGGCCAATGAACCTAGGGCTAAGCTTGTCCTTCTTACCAAATCTCATCACGACCTTCATCGGCGAAACTTTGAGAAATACCCAATCATCAACATTGAATTCCAAGTCTCTACGTTGCACATCGGAATAGGATTTATGATGACTCTGGGCGGTCAACAAGCGTTCTCTAATAAGTTTCACTTTTTCTTCTGATTGGTGGATCATATCAGGTCCGATCAATCCTGTCTCCCCTACCTCAAACCCTCCTATGGGGAATCTACACTTCCGCCCATATAAGGCCTCGTAAGGCACCATCTGGATAGTAGAATGATAACTGTTATTGTATGCAAATTCGATAAGCGTTAGATGCTCGTCCTAACTTCCTCTAAAGTCTAGAACACACGCTCGTAACATATCCTCTAGCTTTAAAATAGTGCGCTCTACCTGACTGTCTGTCTGAGGATGGAAAGCTGTACTCAGATTAACCTATGTCACCAAGCCTTTCTGAAATGACTTCCAGAATCTAGCTGTGAATTTTGCCCCTCTATCAGAAATAATGGATGCCGGAACACCATGTAGCCAAACTATCTCCTTGATATACAACTCAGCATAGTCTTCAGCTGAAAAGGTAGTCCTGACTTGCAAGAAAAGGGCTAACTTCGTTAGTTTATCAACAATGACCCAAATAGAGTCGAATTTACGCCTGGTTCAAGGTAACCCTATCACAAAGCCATATTAATTTCTTCCCATTTCCACATAGGCACCGCTATCTCCTGAGTCAATCCGCCAGGTTTCTGATGTTCAACCTTTACCTGCTGGCAATTAGGACATTGTGCTACAAATTCAGCTACACCTTTTTCATTCCAGGTCACCAGTATATCTCTTTTATGTCATGGTACATCTTCATCGAGCCTGGATGAAGAGAGTAACGAGAATAATGTACCTCTGCCATAATCTTCTAGCGCAGCCCTGCTACATCTGGAACGCAGAGGCGACCTTTGAATCTCAAGACCACATCTTCCGTTAGCTCGAAGGATGTTAATTCACCTTGTTGAACCTTATCTCTGAGCTGTACTAGGTTAGAGTCCTCATACTACCCTTCCTTTACTTCTAACCCAGGGATTATACCCTTGTATTCTGAATCACTACCCCATTATAACCTAAATCTACTACGCAGACTGCTAAACTGGCTAGCCGGTGCAGTTCTCGAGCCATTTCCCGCTATTCTGGGCTAAGTTGTGCTAAACTTCCCATAGATTTGCGGCTAAGGGCATCTTCTACAATATTGGCCTTCCCTGGGTGATACAAAATGTTCATGTCATAGTCTTTTAACAATTCTAACCAACGATGCTATCACAAATTCAACTCCTTCTGCGTGAAGATGTACTGAAGGCTCTTATGGTCAGTAAAAATATCTACATGCACGCCATACAAGTAATGCCTCTATATTTTCAAGGCATGAACCACTGTAGCTAACTCTAAATCATGGGTGGGATAGTTCTTTTTATGCTTCCTTAGCTACCTAGAAGCATAAGCAATTACCTTACCGTGTTGCCTCAGAACATACCCTAACCCAACGCCTGAAGCGTCGCAGTATACAACATAACCCTCTGAACCTTCCGGAAAGGCTAACACTGGTGCTGATGTCAATTTATTTTTCAACTCTTGGAATCTCTGCTCCCAGGCCTTGGTCCAGTAGAACTTGGCTACTTTCTGAGTCAATTTGTTCAATGGCGCTGATAGGGCAAAAAAAATCCTTCCACGAACCTTCCGTAATACCCGGCTAACCCTAGAAAGTTACAAACTTCAGTTGGATTTGTGGGTCTAGGCCATGTCTTTACTGCCTTAATTTTCTATGAATCAACCTGAATACCAGCATCTGATACAATATGGCCCAAGAAAGCTATGGAATCAGCCAGAACACAAATTTAGAAAATTTCGCATATAACTAGCGATCTCTGAGGATCTGGAGTACTGTTCACAAATGATTTCTGTGTTCAGCTTCTGAATGGGAATACACCAGAATATCATCAATGAACACTATTACAAATAGGTCTAAATATGGCCTAAAGATGCTGTTCATCAGATCCATGAACACTTCTGGGGAATTCGTCAATTCGAAGGACAAAACCCAAAATTCGAAATGACCATACCTGGTCCTGAAAGCTGTCTTCGGGATATCTTTATCCCGAACTTGCACCTGATGATATCCTGAACTTAGTCTATCTTGGAGAAATATTTCTCCCCTTGCAGCTGATCAAACAAATTGTCTATCCTGGGAAGAGGGTATTTATTCTTAATGGTAACCTTATTCAACTGCCAATAATCTATACACATGTCACGCCCCACCTTGGGAGGCATGATTGGCACTTGGTGCCTACTAGGATCTGAACTGACTGAGCTAACTGAGCCTAAGCACTTCTAGTGCAGGGCTGAAACTAACTCTTAAATCAAGGAAACAATGGGCTATATCTCGACTGTAAACACAGCCCCCGGCTGACAAGGCCTTATAGCCACCTGTAAAAGGAAACCAGCTAGCCAGAAACAACAACAACAAGGAGTCCTATGCGGGCTGACACGACCACCATGATGTCTAGTTATGACTATAAAATATATCTAGGCTACACTAAACTATGGCCGACAAGGCCACTAATCTATCAGCTAAATAAGGCTCCACATGGACAGCACATGAACTAAAGCACATATAGGCCCCACACAACCAATAACAGCTAACCACAGGGAAGTAGATACAATCTGCAAGCCTCTAGGAGTAATATGATGGTCGGGACATGGCCCTGACCTACCCATAAACTGTACAGTCAAAAGGGGTAAACCTTCTATCTATAGGCTCCGGAAGAAAGGAACTAACTGTTCTAACGATGATGGATGAAAGCTACGAGGGACCTGCTCCTCGTCTATTCATACCTGCAGGCAAGTAATGCAGCACCCCAAAAAGGGCGTTAGTATAATAGGTACTAAATATGTAAGGCGATAACTGTAAATAACTGAGTAGTAAGGATAAAGCTGAAAGGACTGGAAGAAAGGGGACAAAAGTCATACCTGAATAGCTAGGTTTCTATTATCTAGTCTACCAATAACTAAAGAAAATCAGAACCTTACCTGGCCCCCATAAGCTGGAAGGTACAACCAACACAGAACAACCCACATAGGGCCCCCATAAGCCCTGGTGAGTACATGTCAATATATATACCCCTATTAAGGTCATAACGGGTCATACTGGTAACTATAGCCGTCCTTCCAGTCCCCTGGGTCTGCAACTGAGCCCGCTCAGCTCCTGACTGTAGCAGTGTCTGAGTCCAGTGGACTCCTGATATGTGCACCCCGGGCACTAGGCTCGTCGAGGCTGTGGTGCCGACACGGCGTATATATAATAGTCCAGCCATGGAATGGACTCTATGAGGAGCTGGGACCCCATCTTCGTCACTTGCGGATGACATACCGCTCTTTCTGGAACGACGTCATCTCGCCCCTGGCGGGCATCGACACAACTAATAACCCTGGGGTTGGTCATGAAGTCTATATAGGCAAATCAAATCCCAAACAAGCATAGAATACTAGTTTC
>JACEIK010000263.1:22491-41758 GCA_018107945.1 Datura stramonium
ATATGCTTCAAGTATTCCGCTTTTTTGAGCTCGGCGTTTATCAGAAACACTCTCCTGCTTCATAAAGATGGGATAAAGTCTATGCATATTCTATTAGCTTCATCAATTTTTACTCATGAGATTACATTGAATTTATTATTGTTATTGTTATAAAAGTATTTTTAAAAAAGAATAATTAATTGAAAAAATATGCACATAATCTTTTCTTAAGAAAAAGATATATTTAGAGAACTGACCCTTTCTTGGTTGAAAGTTTTTTTGAAAAGTATTTTTGGTGATAAATAGTTTGCATTTTACCAATAAATTTTACAAATATTTTTGAACAGCCATTAGCATTTGATCAAGTTTTTTAAAAATGCTTCTAAATATATTTTTCTCAAAAAAATACTTTCCGAAAAAACTACTCCTGATCAACACTTATTTTTCTCCTAAAAACATGATCAAATACCTTTTTTTTAAAAATAAATACTTTTGATCTTCTAAAAGCTTAGCGAAACAGCTCACTCCTCTACTACTACTGATGGATCAAGATATGTTGCCGGCCTATCATGCCAAAGGCGTTGCTGATGAATATTTGGCTCTGAACCGGCTACTTGAAATGCTAAATGTATATCTTATGGTCCTGCTTCAACCACCCTTCTTTCCCGATTCTACCTCCTTTTTCAATAGTCATCTATCCCATCAATCTCACTCACTCGTCGCATAGGATTCATTTGAGCGAACAGTGGCATAGCCACATATAAACCAGGGTAGCCAGTCGAACACTCTTTTTAAAAAAATTATACTAGATAGATCAAATTTTTTCTTTTATACATATTTATTAAATGTTAAACATTCTTAACTGAATATCTGATTCCACCAATGTAGGCGAAACGCCCTTTATTAAGGATTTCTCCATTTCCGTGGCTCGAAACCGAGACTATACTATAATAGGGAAGTTCATGGAGAAGAGACTTAACGTTTCAAGAAATATTCATTATAAAATCCTAGCCGTCCAATCTTTTAAACTAAAACAAAATCTCAACCGTTAATATTCCTTATATTCGAAGTTCCAACCCCCGCCAAAACGAAAAAAGAAAAAACTAACTTCTTACAGTTTCTTGGAAGCTCTGCTTCAATGGCGATCACACCTGAATCAGCAAAAAAGCTCTTCGGACCCGATTCGTACCCTCTAATCAACCTTGTAACCCACCTCCATAGCGACGATGATAATCTTCGTGAACCAGCAAAAACTCTTTTCGATTACACCAAAAAGAATTACCCAAATTCTTTAGTTAAGAAACTTTTCCAAACAATTCAACGTAGCCCACCATCATCAATTACAGGTATCCGATGTTATAATCTTCTTCGAGATATTCTCCCTACCCTTTGGCCCATTCTTTCACCCATTGTGCGCAACGACTTGATGACTAGATTAACCTATCGTATATGGCTTGAAAAAGATTCTGAAACACTCAAGGCTTGTTGTTCTTGTGTATCGAGTTTAGCGGGTTTGCTTTTCCCCAAATATGAATGGGATATTCTGATCTACTTGATGTTTCGGTACTTGGGTTCGGGTTCCTTGAATAGGAAATTGGGTGCTCTGTTATTGTGGTATGAATTGATACCCAAATGTCCTGAGATTTTCTTACCGTATGTTGATTGTTTGATTGAGGGTTTTAAGGACCTTATGCCGACTGTATCGGAAGATCATAGGTGTGGGGTTGCTGCTGCTAGGGCCTCTGTGAATTTGATTTTGTATCTCGCGACCCCAGCGAGTTATTGCAAGTTTTATGGTCTTTTAGGGCATATGGTAATGACTTTGTTTATGGCACTTGGTGAGGAGGATCTTGTCTGTAGCCTTCTTGAGGATTTGATTGTTTTAGCTGGGGTAGAGACTGGGGTTTTAAAAGTTCAATTTGGTATAGTGTTTGAGTCCATGGTGAGGTTAGCTGAGAATTTGGAATTACCAGATAAGATAAGGCAACTTGCTATAGAGTTTGTTGTTACTGTGGCTGAGGATAGGGAGAATGGGTGTGGGATGATGCAGATGGTTCCCGGCGAACTTGTTTCTAAATTGCTTCTTGTGCTGACTGATATGTTGGTATATATTGCAGATGACCCTTCTTGGGGAAATGCAACTAGTGATGATAAAAATGAAGGGGAGTTTAGTATCTGTAGTTATGCTATGGAGAGTTTGAATAGGCTAGCAATTGCATTAGGGGGAAATGTAATTGTGCCTAATTGCCCTCTGTGCTTGTTTAGCTTCTTGCATGATGAAGATTGGCAACTTCGCCATGCTGCCATTACTGTAATTGGGATTATTTCAGAGGGATGCTCAAAGGAAATAGTAATATGCTCAAAGGATATGGAGCAGCTTGTAGGGGCTATTGTGGAACTAATCCATGATAAGCACCCTCGAGTGCAATGGGCGACAATTCGTGCAATTGGTCAACTATCAAAGTATCTGAGCCCGCATTTTCAAGAGCAATATCATCAGCAGCTCCTTCCAGCTTTAATAGAAGTATTGGATGATTTTGATAATCCCAGGTTGCAGGTACTTCTTTTTCTCTGCGTCCTTTTACCTTATGCAGGCAGAAAGCCTTCTGTTCGAGAATTTACTAACAGCTTACCTTGTATGTTTCACTGTTATAGCATCTTGTTAATGACATATGACCAATGTATTAACTCTTCGTTCTCTAATTGAGCAATTATTTAGCTACCACCTTATTGTGCTAGGCCATATTCTTATTGCATTTAGCTTTTGAGTTATCACACTTATCCATTGCAAGTACATACCGTTGCCTATTAATGTTTTTCTCTTTTGTATAGACACGTGCAGCTTCAGCTATACTGTTGTTCAGTCACAATTGCTGTGCAGATATCTTGAAACCTTACCTGCAGAAGATAGTGAGTAAATTAGTCGGGTTTCTACAGGTATGTCACCTTTACGTGTATAAGATCGTAATGACATAAGCTTTTAACTGTCAGTATGTCTGATGTGATTTGAATTTATAATTAACAAGTAACTTGCTGCATATTCCAGAGAGGAATGACAATGGTGAAAGAAGCAGCTCTGGCAACTTTAGCCTCTTTAGCTATTTCATCACAGGTAATTTGCTTTCATGGGTTCTAAAATAACTGTTTTCTTTTGGTTTAAATACCTGGTGTTCTAAACTTCATTTGCCTGGGACACTACAGGAGGACTCTGCATACATATATGATTCTATAATGCCTTATCTGAAAGTTATCTTGGTAATTACTACGGAAGATAACAGTCGCATGCTACTTGCCAAATCCTTGGAATGCATTACCTTGACTACAATGGCTGTTGGAAATCTAGCAATCCTTGGTTATGTTGAAAAGGTGAACACAGTTTCTATCTTTCCTGGAGCTGTCGTCAATTAAGCCAACAAAGTGGACTTTTTAGACTCTTAAGTTAGAACTCTTAAGTTAGAACCACATAGAGGTAAACCAACAGTTGTTCAGCAAAAATGAATTTTTATTATTAGAAAATGAGGGAATCACTGTTCGGAATTTGAATTTACCAGAGGATTGTGCATTGAAACGCTTCGTAATTTAAGGTCACTGCTGCGCTCATTTCACTGCAAGAAACTCATATGGAGGAAGAAGATCCTATGAGGTGCCTTTTGTTACAAGTATGTTGATACACTTTCAATTTTCTGCAACTTTCTTTTTCTTTTCTTTACGGTTTATTGGATAATTTACACCAGAGATATCATGGGTCTTGTACACTTCATTCTGTTGCAGGCATGGGGTAGACTATGCAAATGCTTAGGAGCAGAGTTCATTCCTTATCTGAGTGCTGCCATGCCTATTGTGCTAAAATCTGCTACACTGGAGAATTATTTGGGTGTTTCCGATAATTCAGATGATTCTGATGATGAAAGGTTGGATCTTCCTATAACACTCTATGAAATTTCACTTAAAATGCATGTCATATGTATTAGTATTATGTCTGAATATAGATGATTGTGAAAATAAGCAACTTATTGGAATAATTTTATTGAGGACTAGCTGACATACAAAGATTTTCTGTAGCACGATTAATGTCACTGTTGAGAATGAAAAGATCGGGATAAGAAGTGCACTTCTGGAAGAAAAAGCCTTGGCCTGTCATATGCTATGCTGCTTTGCAGCCGAGATAAAGGAAGGGCTGCATTTGTGGGTTAATGAGGTCTGTCTAGAAAATTACAGGTTATAGCTAAAAAATATAACAAGGCTTACAAAGGAGCACGGAGATTTTTATCTAACTTGTGGTTTATGCAGGTTGTTAGTGCTTTAGTTCAAAATATTACCTTTAAATACAGTGAAGAAGTAAGAATGGCCGCCATTTCTGGTAAATTTCTACATGTATCTTCTAATCTTTCCTTTCCGCGTTATAAACCAAATCTGATGTTTACTAATTGCATTTATTCCTTTTGTAGCAATGCCATTACTGTTAAATTCAGCTGCTTGTGCTATGAAGAAAGGGCTTCCTGTAATAGGTTGTGGCAAGTCCCCAGCTCAAAAGATATCTGACACTATAATCCCAGCTTTGCTTGATGCATTAACGAAGGTAATTAACCTAGTATTGCAGCAGAAGTTTAATCAATATTGCCACGATCTTTTTATAAAGTTCTACTTTCCATTTAGGAGTCAAAGGTACAAATTCAAGCAACACTATTGGAGGCACTCAACGAAAGCATTCAGGTCAATAACTCTTTGTCTTCTGTCTTTTGCCTTTGAGCTTAATTGTCTTTGCACTAAAAAATACCTACTCACAGATTCCGGGTTCACGTCTAAGTAAAGACCAAGCTGAAAAATTTGTTGATGGCATATCAAAGGTTCTCGCAACTTGCTCATACCACAAAACAGAAGCAGAGAAAAGAGCTAAAAAACACAAAGATCTAAGGGAGCAGGAACTACTTAAGGAAGAAGCTGAGAAACACTTAACTATATGTAGAAACGTTAGTGTTTTATCTCAACACAGCCTCTAATATACACTTAACAGGATCTCAGACTTAACTTTGTCAGTTTCTTTTTTTCATGAATTCAGATTGGCATTTGCCTGGGAACTATGGTGAAAAAACTCAAGGCATCATTCTTGCCCCTTTTTGACAAGTTTTTGCCTTATATATCACTTTTATGGGTAAGTTTTTGCTATTATATACCAAATAGAGCAAGTTTTTTTATAGTTTCCTTGACCTTACACATTTCCTTTTCACTTCAATCCTCTATCAATTTCCCTTTACGTTTCCACATACTTCTGTACAGAGTAATGATAGAACAGCAAAAGAAAGAAGAATTGTAGTGCAACTTTTCCGTGATATTGCTGAGCAGTGCCAAGAAGAAGTATTCAGGCTAGTCTTATGTGATTTTCAATGTCTTATTAGTCATGATAAGCACAACAGGCGTAGCTGAACTTCATTTTCTTATTATCTAAAAGCAGGTATTATGAGGAGTGGATACCTCTCCTGCCTAGAGTTTACTATCACAAGAATCCAGATGTTCCACAGGTTTTGTTTTCCCTTCTTTTAGAGTTGTTTCCCTAGTAACTAAGTCTTTCGTATATGCTTCAAATCTGACGTTCTTTATTTTGTCAGATCGTGGCAACTGCAATTGGTATTTGTGCTGAATTCGGAGCAGACTCCCTTAAGCCTCATATTAGAGGTAGCTTTGTGGATTAAAATATCTTTAAGGTGTCTTTTTTCTCCACTAGAAGCACTGACTTAGCTTTCTAATGTTGTTGTTTGCAGTAATATTCAATCATTTAAAAACTGTAATGGAACATCCAGATGCCAAAAACCCGGACAACATCATGGCTTATGAAGCTGCTGTTTCTACCTGTGGGAAGTTAAACCAGTTTGTCTCGGAAGGCATCCGCACCTATGAGGTGCTCTCTTACTACTCCTTCCTGTATCATTCCAAAAGAAAACTTCAAAAAACTAGAACGCATAACAAACACTCGAATCACACATTTATGACTTCTCTTGTTTGTAGTTTTTGTCAGTATGGAAATGAGTCATTCTGGAGTTCTTTGATAAATTTTGACATATCATAAACGTTCTTGTCTCAGTTCATCCTGCTCTGGCTTAGACACTTACCAATAAGGTGTAATCTGGATGAGGCTAAAATCAGTCACGAACTGCTTTGTTCAATGATGGAGACGTAAGTATTCCTTGTAGGCTACAGCAATAAGCCATCAATGACTATCAAAACTTCAACATTTCTTATGCCATTGCTTCACTTACCAATAATGTGCCTTGCTCTTTCAGGTCAGAGCAGAAACCTATTGGCCCTTTTGGATCTTATATACCGAATATAATAGCAATTTTCGCTGAGGTATGTAGTTTTCCCTTTCTGTAATCCTTTATCTTGATGTGCAAGTTCCATAATATCCACTAAGATGTCCTGTCCTTCATTTCATAGGTTTTATGGGCAGGGAACAATTTGGCCACAGAAGAAACTACGCGGCGAATTGTCAATCTATTGAAGAAGTTCCAAAGGGAACTGCAGCCTCCTTTCTTGTCCGAAATATTTGAAACATTGCCTCTACCTCATCGAAACATGTTGCGTACCATCTTTTCCACAGTGTAAATTGTTTGTGCATTCTTTGAGTAGATAGAATACCATGTACAGAACAGTAGACTGATACTTGTAGACACAGAAACATTTACTGTAAAGAGTGTGAAAAGTAGCAGATTGATACTAAATAGACACAGAAAGATTACTGTAAAGAATGTTGATTGTATACAAAGGATGAAATAGGTGTGTGATTGTTAAGGAGATTTTTGTGTTTGAGATGAAGTTACCATACTTTTGGGGTAATACTTTTTGCTTACTTATCAAACAACAATAATTACATACCGAGTGTAATCTTTCCGATAGAACCTCTACTCAAGTAAAGCATATCAAATCAGGTATGAAAAGGAAACACAGTAGAGAAGAAGCTATGTTAGAAAATGAGGGAGAAAAGAACAGTAGCAACAACAAATAATACGATAACTGAATCACAAGAAATAACAGATAATAATAAAATAAAATAAAATAAACAAGATAATAGGAAAGTAGCAATAACATTATTGATAATGGAAACTAGCCAACACTTCTCCTCAATATTTCTTCGACCTAACTCTACCTCTACCTCTCCTCAGATCCGCCATAGTCAACCTCTCATGCCTTCTCACTAGGACATCTATGCATTTCCTCTTTATATGCCTCGAACCATCTCAGTCTCGTTTCCCTCCTAGTCTTGTCCACCACGTACACTCTCATGTTGTCCCGGATATCTTCATTCCTTATCACATCTCTCCTTATAACCCCACACATCCATCTCAACATCCTCATTTTTGCGAGTTTCATTTCTTGAACGCACGAGTTCTTGACGAATATAAAAAATATAAATAAAAAATCCGAATAAGTAATTACCCATTTTGCCCAGCACAAAATGACAAAGAAATCAGTGCATGCAATTGTATAGGCCCATTGTACTTTAATACTTCCAAAGAAAATCTAGTTTGATTACAAAACAGTCTGCAAATTTTCTCCATTTGTCCCATTTTCATATTTGTCCACGTACAATATTAATAACCCTTTATTCTTAATAATTATCCCTTTCGATTAGTCTCAAATTATCTGTTTGTTTTTTTTTACACATTTTAAAAAGAATAATATAAGAATAATATTAATAAAAAGATTTTAATTATTTTAATTTTATTATTATATTTAAGTTATACTCTTTCTATTAAATATTTACTTAATTTATGTACATCTTACACAACATGTAATAGGCAGAGTTATTTGTCAGCATAGACACTTAAGAATACACTGAATTGACAACTTCAAGAAGTAATAATATCAATTTATGAGATTTTTTTTTTAATTTATGATTTTAAATTTTGTACGTTTTTTAAAATAATAATATTTTAAAATTTATTATAAAAAGTTATTTTTATATATGAATAATTTTTTATAAAATAATTATAATTCTTTTTATTTTTTATAAAAGACTAAAAAAACATTTTCAGGTCGTAACCATACCATTCATATGGGGTTCCCATTCATTACTTACCATAACGTAAAATAGGATAAAAGTTGTTACCTTTAATCAAGATCCGCATATAATTGTATATAATGACCAAGTGAAGTTTCAACAGTTGAATTATTCAAGCCCTTGGCTATGGCGGACACTATGGCGGACACTACTGAAAAGTCTAATGGAGAATTTCTAGGGAAATTCGATGATGGTGAAACTGTGGATTCAACAAATTTCAAGAAAACATCAAAAGGGATGAATCAAGAAGAAGATGAAAAAGGGGTTACTCTTTTTGATATTTTCAATCGTATTGTGACGGCAATTTTCTCTTCTGATAATGGCCCGTTAATTCAGAGGATTAGAGGTTCAGTTTCTGAGAATGTTCCTTTGATTCATCAAGCTTCGAAGAACACTGCTCGTAATGTTTACTCTTGGACTCGCAAAGGAAGCCCTCTACGTGCCCTCCTTGTTGTTTCTGTAAGTCAATTCCAGTTTGTTTTTGAGATAATTTATATCGAAGATTCAGTTTTTCGAGAGTAAATTTGATCTGGGGTTTTGCTCTGATTGGCTTATATTAGTAGTATTTCCATTTTGTTTTGAGATAATTATATTAAAGATTCAATTTTGGGTATTGATTTGATCTGGGGTTTGCTCTGATTAGCTTATTTTAGTGATATTTCCATTTAGTTTGGTTATGGATATATTAAAGATTAAGTTTTTGAGAGTAAATTTGATCTGGGGTTTGGTCTGATTGGATTATTTTGCTAGTTTTTCAAGTTGTCTATGGATTTTAAATTGTTGTATCCAAGTTTTGTAATTGGACAGATGAAAAGAAAAAAACAAAAAGACTAAATGACGGAGCCTTCTGCATGCACTCCTTTTTGTTTCTGTAAGTGAATTCCAGTTTGTTTTGTTATGATTTATATCAAAGATTCAGATTTCGAGAGCTAATTTGATCTGGGGTTTGCTCTGATTGTCTTATTTTGTTAGTTCTTTAAGTTGTTTATGGAATTTAAATTATTGTATCGAATTTTTGTAATTAGACGGATGAAAAAATCAAATAGACTAGCTGAGGTAGCCCTCTCCATGACCTGCTTGTTGTACCTGTAAGTTAACTTTTGGTTCGTTTGGTTATGATTTATTTCAAAGATTCAGTTTTTGAGGTTAATTTGATCTGGGGTTTCCTCTGATTGGCTTATTTTGCTAGTTTTTAAAGTTGTTTATGGATTTTAAATTATTGTATCAAAGTCCGTAGTTTGATTGCTAGGGTCTTTGAGGCGTCATTGTTGTTTCTGTAAGTTAATCCCAGTTATTTTTGTGATGATTATGTTAAAGATTCAATTTTTGAGAGTTAATTTGAACTGGGGTTTGCACAGATTGGCTTTATTATACCAGTTTTTCATGTTGATTGTGGATTTCAAATTATTATCTCATAGTTTGTAATTTGACCTGCTGTTTGTGAAGCCCTCTCTTTGCCCTCCTTGTTGTTTCAGTTGGCTTTATTAGTTTGTGAAGTTCCTATAGTTATTATGATATTACTGTAAAAGAGTATCCCTTGTTTGCTATGGGCAAGAGTTTGGTGCTTGAGCAGCTTCTCAGGATTTAAAGTGGACAGTTTATGTGATTTAATTTTAAAGTAATTTTTGGAGGAGAAATGTAGTTGTCTCCTGTGAAAAAGTTTTCTAGAGACCTCGAACTATAATTAGAGAAGGGAAACAAGAAGGTACAAATTTCATAGGAGGTGTTTGGCTGGTGAATTGTTTTGACAAAAGGTTTTATGTTTATAATCGTAACTTTGTAGCTTTAGAAGTAGCTGATTTGACATGCATTCCCTTTGATCCAACCACAATCCAACTACTGGAATAGCTTAGGGACAATTGGCTGTACCTGGGAAAGGTATAGGCAGAACGGCCTCTGTAAATTGAATTTACTTGGAAATATATTTTATGGTTTTGTGTCTTGACTGTACCTGGGAAAGGTATAGGCACAAAATTTATAAATGATCATTTTATTTTTGTTAAAGTATTAACTATACCGCTAGAATAATGAGTAGTGTTGCTTGTTTTCAGAAATGTTGCATTCTTGCTGACTCTGTTGTTGTATTTTCGACCTCAATTTTACACAAAAACAAGGGATGTTAAGACAAGGCTTGCTCTGTGAAGTGGTTGACGAAACTAATAATAATGGACCTTTAATTACATTGTTTTCATCCCTTTTTCATTCTAAACATATTGCTCTCATGCTGACCCTATAGAGATCGCAGACTTCATCAACACTCTCCTACCATATCCACACTTAACAATAGAAAATCCTTCTCGTGCTTCTGGCTGTTCTAGATCTGTTTTTATCTCCCCGTATTTAACATATGCATCAACACAGTCATTTGAATCTATGTCATCATGTAGAAGTATGAGATAGATCAAGTGACACTAATTACTCCCCTATTCTCGGACCTTGTGGTATATTTGTTTCTTACCTAATTGTGTTGATTGATTCGCTTCTAGTTTCTTCTGCAAAATGTAGATCATAATGATGCTATCTCCTCATTATTTGTGTACCGTTTTTAAGTCTTTGACGCCTTGGTATCTCAGCTTCTTATGCACTAGTGTTAGATTTTTTTCATCTGTGACTACTCAAGTAAATGATCCTTTGTTATTTAACTAAAAATACACATGGAAACGTAAAAGGTAGCCAACTATATTGTTCTCATTCTTGTGCTATTTGTATCAAGAAAGTAGATAGTAAAAAAGTTCCCCAAGATGTAGTCTTCGCTTGGTTTCAGTTGTCTGTTTGCTCTTTACAAATACGAAAACCATTCAGTATCTTTAATTTTTAAAAGGTATCTTGCAAACAGAGGCATGTTTAAAAGTGTCTTAATGACGTGAAAGGCTAATTTAATTTTACCACTCCTGGCAATTGTCCAAAATCAGAGGGGTAAAAAACAACCCTAGCATCGTCTTTTTAATCTTGCACTCCAATATATTCTTTAGATAGTTTTTTGGTTAAGTTGGGAAAGCATCATTAATAATGAACATGATGACACTTGTAAAGAAAGATCTAGTGAACAATGTAACCTTGGGTGTGAGTTACAAAATATTTGTTCCAAAAGGAAACTGGATTTATCCATATTTCCATATAAGGTGACGAAAGGATAGTTTAAGCACATCCACAATCATTGACTCAAACAGATGTGTTAGGACTTGTATCACACATGTGAACTTGAGGAAGTCCCATGTTGATTAGCATACATAAAGGGCAGCCCGGTGCGCTAAGCATCCGCTATGCACAGGGTCTGGATTTCCTATGAACTTTAAATGAATTTATGTTGGAAAGCACTTTCTTGTTTGTTGGGAAAGGGTCCTAAATATGCAATTGTGGAAGACACGATCTAGCGACCTTAGCTCCTATTTCCATTTATTTCATTTTAGAGAATATACCTAACAACCTTTTCTCGTTCCTTTTAATATTTGACTCGTCTCATCTGATTTATATCTAATCTACTTTGTGGCATGCCTAGATAGCATAGGACAGATTATATTTTGAATAATAGTACAAACAAAACAAACTAAAGGAACAGTTCATGTTAGTGAAAGAGAACGGTGGACAGTTCTTTGCTAAACTATATTGGGTTTTTTAGACCATCTATCGAGTCAGTCAACACTCAGAAAGGCTTTTCATTTTGTTTCTTCTAATAGAACATGGCTAGAATGGTGGATCTTAGGAATCTTGGTTACTAATTGGTGGAAGACTCTTTAGAATTACAATTACTAAAAGATGACTTGCTCTTTATACTGCTCACACACATCTCAACATGGACAATGTTTACAGTGAACGCTATATTTGTAACCTTTTTAAATGGTAAGTTCTCAATTGAATTCAAACACAGTCGTGAGTCATGATTATGTTCATTGGCGTAAGGATAAATCATTTAAAGTACCTATTTTATAGGAGTTCCTCTGTGCGTATCCTAATTTTTTGTGTTTATCTTCTGTATAATTTTATCTAATATGTTGATAATGGACAATTCTCGATCTATGTTTTTTATTGTTGAACTTCATTTAGGAAAGGGGGAATACGCATACAGTGAACTGCAGAGATGTAACTAGTCAAGACATAAATATCATATTTGTACTCAGTATGGACCTAGCTGAATTGCAGAGTCCCAAAATACAAAGAAGGTGGTTAATGAAATGGTAAAACATCATGTGCCAAAAAAAATGACTTAATTGTACTGTACTGTACTTTCTCTCAATGCGCGTGTGAGCTTTCTGTTTTCTGCTGAAGTTTTACATCTTAAACTTGGCATCCCCTATGAGATTTATTTTCAAATGAAACAAAGTATTGTTATAAAGCAAGTGATCCTGCTACTTTTTCTACCCCTGAGAAATGTTTCACATTCTATGAAGACAAAAGCTGAGGAGAACGGAAAAGAGAATGTGTACTAAGAACTCTTTTCGGGGGGAAATAACTAATGCTATTCCAGTAGTTCCTTGTTATACACGTACTTTTCAAATGAGTGATGATGCTATTCTTTTTTCTTCTTTTTTTCCCTTTTCACAAAAAAGAATATCATTATCACTCACGTGAAAAATGTGTGTTATGGACGATTTGCACCCTTATGAACCGAGTATAAGAATACAATGGTTCCGTGTTCTAATGGTGTGGAGTGTGTAGATTCTAATGCGAATACCAGGATAATTTTGGAGTCATTTCTTTTACCTTTCTTAACTGGCAACTTTTCAATCAGTTCATTGTTAAATCTGCGCTTTGAAGAACTTGAAGTCTTGAGTTTCTTGTAATGTCTTGGATCTCGGTCTCTAAACTATGGAGTCAAACATTCATAGACTGTTCATCTGCACAACCTCCTATACAAGCTGTTTTAGCATGAATATTGATCCAGGTTATCTTTCTTTGGAAACTCGTAAATTTGTGAGACTTAACCTGTTTATTGGACTGCTAAATATTTATGTAGGTGGGGACAATTGCTCTTCTTGCTTTGACAGGATTGCTAGTCTTTATGGTTTTCTTTGTTGCGGCAACTGTCAACGCCATTGTGATCTCTCTTCTCATGTCGTTAGCAGCTGCTGGCGGATTCTTGGCTCTTTTCTTCACCTGCCTAACAGCTATTTATATTGGGGCTCTGTCAGCTGCTGTATTTGTCATTTCCACTACAACAATTATAGCAATTTTCGCTGTGATTGTGGCTACAGGTAAACAGAAGGGAGTTTGTTTGCTGCTTCAGTTTGACCACCTTCTCTTTGTTTTTCACATATTTTAGCTTTCATATTATGTTAATTTTTAGCCATAGTTTTAATTTTACCAATCTTGTCTGTCTTCAGCGAGTACAGGTTTACTCGTCTATTACTTGCTTATATTTCATACTTCTGTACCCCGTCATTTACTACACCCATATTCCCAATCCCTACCTCTCACAGTGCCCAGCCAGAAAAGGATAACGAAAAGAGAAATTAAGGAAAAACTCTTAAGTTCCGTAAGGCCATATATTATTTCCCTTGGACGTATAGGTTCATTTGGCACCTTGGCGGTTAATGGACTAAATGTAAACATGAAGTTCTAGAGAACTTTGGTTTTGCAGGGGTGCCGTGCCACTTAGTACTTGGTTCAGCCAAGTCATCAACGAATAGCTCCTGTTCTCCATTTTCTCTTCAAAAATTAGACTTCTTTGCATGGCACAGCACCCCTTCTTAGCGTGATCCTTTGATTTCGCCATTTCCTTACTTAACACTGGACTGTCCTTTTGATTATGCGCCCACTGAAACACGTGTTGTCTAGTGAAGCTGGAGAACACTGAGTGTGCTTCCTTTCTACGTTTTTATATCCGAGAGTGTCATATCTGGTGTTTTGCTTATGCCTCAGGTTGGATTGGATTCTTCTGGACTATATGGCTGGCAACAACGAAAACCGCAAGTCTTGCCAAGCGCTCATTGAACGCGACAGGGTCAGCAATATCAGCTTATTCTTCCCCCAGACATGTTCAGCACAACCATGATGCCTGATGAACCATGGTTACAGTCAAGAAAGAAGAAGGCCTACTTCTATGAATAATCTTGAATCAACTAAGCTTAGTGTTTTTATCGCCTTCGTGATGTTATATATATCGATGATATTTAGCTATTCGCGCGTTAATGTCCAGGTATATTGTAATATGTGTAGCGGAAAGCATGTGAAGACTAGTGAAGCTTGGTTTCATGGGGGCCTTTTTGCTATGGGTTTAGAAACTGGCCTGTAAATTTGTTCTTGAGAAATAGATCTTGCCAGTTATCCTATCCCAAGTATTAGGAGTTTATATATTTTGAACACTTTGAAAATATTGAAAGAGAATATAGTTGTCTGATTGTTGAATTGTGTTTTGATGATCAGGGACGGAGCTAGGATTTGTGGTCTTTAAGATATTTTATGCGTACGTCTTTTATATTTGATATAATATTATCCGTTAACATTCATGCTACAAGGCGATTAAATAGTGCACTTAGTTGAATATCGAGTTATTTGTTTAGAGGCTTAAAGATCAATTTCAACTTAATACATTTTCTCAATGTTCTAGAAATTCTAGATCCATCTTTGACTCTGTAGTAATGATAGTTGGAGATCGCATACTTTTTAAAATTATACGAATTTGTGTATGCTATATAAAACTTTTTTTTACTTTTCGCTCTTATTTCGACGTGAGATTCACCTAAAGTGTAACATGTACCCCTTCTTTGAAATCTTGCAGTCTTACAAGTTCCTATAGTTCGATTTTGGATTTAAACCCCGAATAAATATTGTCTTTGATAAAGTATGCTTTAATTATTCTAAAGCGAATTTTTTTCACGTAAATTTAAATTAGTCGAATTTTACAACGAGTACACGAGATCAAGAGGGAAAGGAACAAAATATTTGTAAATTACAAAGAGAGGGAAAACAAAAAAAGAAAAGAAAAGAGCTTAATGATATGAATACCTTTTTATTTTATTTTTTAAATTCTTTTTATTATATTGGGGGTGGAGGAGGGAGATTACAAGGTGGAAAATTGAATTCTCACCGACAACATAAAAATTTAGATAACTAATCAATTAAACTATTAAGATTCTTTAATGCTATTGAATAATTTGTAAACGGAGTAACGCGTGTTTTCATTTTTCAGTTAGATATTTTCTTTTGTACTTTTAAAAATAATAATTCGTCTATTTCAATTTATTTTATCTTATTTTCCTTTCCACTTCGTTTTAAAAAGAATATATTATTTTTTTGACAACTCTTAACTTTCCACATGACATGTTTAACACTACAAGATTAAAAAATATTTCAATATATTCTATATATTCTTATTTTAAGACTGTCAAATTCAAAAATCTTTTTTTTATCTTCTTAAACTCCGAACTAATACAAAATCAGACAGACAAATTAAAACCGAACTAAGTCAAAAAGTGATACAATTACAGTACTATATGGATAATGTTTGACATTTTCGATAGTAGTCAAAATGTGGTCCCATCTGATGAAAAAGAGTCAAAAAGTGAGTCAAGGAAAGTCTCAAATTTTCAATTTTACCCCCTAACTATACTAAAATTGTATATCAAGCTCGTTTCTTTTATCAAAAACTTCATATTCCGTACATTAAGAGCCAGTATCTTTGTCCAAAAATAACAAAAATTTCTTGAGAAAAGAGTAAATTCCATTTTCAATGTGGTCCACAGATTTTTCAAAAGTGAAAGAAAAAGTTAATTTTAGAGTTTTTTAATATGACAAAATTAATTAGCCAGTATTTATGGACTCATTTGGTCATAAAAATTATTATTTTTGAAATATTTTCTTACTTTATTTACAATTATTTAACTTGATGTTGTATTTCAATTTTGAATAACGGTATATAACTTCTTGTTTAACTCGTTTTTCACTTTTAAAGTTATACTTAAGCATGTTCAAGCATGAAAACTATTTCAAAAATTATTTACAAAGAGTATAATCAAACACAACTTCATTTTTAATTTTCACTCCGTGAATTCAAAATAAAGTGAAAAATATTTGAAATCTATGCCAAACGCCTACAAAATTAGCCAAAATTGTAAATTACACTATGGCGAATAGAGAAAAAATGATTTTTTTTTAATTATACGCATGTGAGATGTTGAATGTCCTTGACACGAAGGAAAAAAAATCTAGTATAGTAGTAAAACGGGTTCAAAATTGCTTTTTATTTAGGTTATACGTTCAAATTACAACTATGAGACATTCTAATTTATTATTTTTTCCGAATTTTCTTGTACAAATTTCTAGTTCTGCCGCTAGATTCAATTGTTTAATATATGTAACATATTAAGTAACACATAAACTTTCAATACTCGTATATCAAGGAGATTCAATCGTTTATATAGTGAAATTAATCGAACTTTTACATTAGAGACTCATAGCCAATGGCTAAAAATTAAATCAACCAACCCAAGAGATAAAACATAAAAATAAAATGCATGGGAACTTAATCTAATTTCTAAACTACCTTAGGGAAATTAAACTCTTTTTTTAAAAAAAAAATAAATATATATACCTCTTAATAATTTCATATCCATGATGCATTCTCTTCCATTTCAAAATTATAGAAAAAGAAAATACATAGAAGAATTAATAATAAGTTAAATAAATTAAAATTAAAAATAAAAATAAAAATCAAGATCCAAAATGTTTTTTTGATGGTGATGTTCATTCATGATCCTTTTCAATCCAATCTGGTCTTCCTAATGTGAACTCCAAACTTGGATTTTTCTGATGAATTTCCAAATTGTAGCTTTTTGGCCTTGATGGATTACATTCCTGCAAAATCATATTGGTTTTCTTGAATTGATTAATATAAGATAAAAGATGTTGCGGATATAATTAAGTAAATAAAAGCGTGATCTGATGATCACTAATAACTTTAGTCTTTAGATGAGATGGTCGCAAAATATAATATGATATGTTATAGCATGTAGAGATCCTGAGTTCGAGTCGAGTCTCACCTTGCCCTTGTTATCACAAAAGAACTTTTCCGTGGGTTTGGTCCGTGAAAAAGAATCAGGCTCATAAGTTATAATGATGGGCGTGTTGAAGATATAATTAAGTAAATGAAAGTGTGTAATTTAGATGAGATGTGGTCACACAATTTTAATATGGTATCATAGCATGCAGAGATTCTGAGTTCGAGTTTCACTCACTACCTATTATGACAAAAGAATTTTTCCATGCATGGATTTGCTCGCGGAAAAGAATCCAGCCCATAAGTTATAAGAGGCGTGTTGAAGATACAATTAAGTAAATGAAATCTTGTGCAATCTCTCTAATAGTTTAAGCTTTTAAATGAGATGGTCACACAATTTAACACGGTACCAAAGCACGTATTCTCTCCGCCACTCACTATCAAAAAGATTTTTCACCATGTTTAGTCCGTAAAAAAAAAAAGAACCAGACATACACATAAAGGATATCTGTTATAAGTAAAGGTGTATATATTATTTAAATTTTTAGATGAGACGGTAAAACTGGTTCTTCGAGGGAATTTTGTACCTCTATGTGATGACCTGATCTTTGTTGAGATGGAAAGCAATGTGATCTCAAGCCATTTGCATCATTAGAGTTGGCTTGTAACCATCCTTCTCTATTGCTGCAAAAAATTCAAATAAAAAATTTGTGTTCAATTATAAGTCATCATATATAGTTTCACTATTATATCCTTATAAATTAAAATGAGGAAAAAAAAATTAATGTATACTGAAGTGTTAATGAATCTTTGAAAACTATTATAATTTGTTGAGTAAATGGACCTTAGATTATAACTCAATCAAAAACAATAATAATATAGGTACAATGTAATTCTACAAGTGAGGTATGAGGAAGGTACTTAGGATGTACGCAGATCTTACCTTTATCTTTGTAAGATAGATCTAGAGGTTAATTTTGACAAACTCTCGACTCAAAAGGAAAATATCTGACTCTGACGTAGAAAACTAACACATAATTAGTTGATTTTTTTCGTGCGGTTATTGATTGTGAACTGAAATCATAGGTCGAGTTTATGCTCCCCTCAGCTAATATAGCATGTAACTACAATATGTATTGGTAATGTAACTACAATAGCATGTTAAATAAGATGAACAACATTTGAAATAAAGGTAAACTTAATGTACAAATTATAAATTCATCAGAACTCAATAATATTATTTCGAATTATTTACTCATATAGTATAGTACTTATATATGTTACTAATTCCACTAAATATTTTTTAATATTTGTACCTTTAATATAATCAAATATTAAATTTAAATTTGATAATTAACTCAAAGTTTTTTTTTTTAATAAAATAATTGTAGACTAGTCAAAGTAAAACTTTTGAAGGTACAATAGGACAAATAAAAGTCCCTTCTTCCAACTACTCAAGTGAAAAAATAAAAATGTACAAAATCCACTTTTTAAAAACCTGCAGATTTGGTATCCAATGTTTATTTTGTTAAGGATTTAATATTTTATATATACCTCTAAGTTAATTAAATATTTAAATTAATTAAGGAAGAAAAAAACAATTTATAAAAGCTGACTAACCTAATATGTAAATAGTAACTGGATCATAACAAGATCTGATTGTTTCTTTTCTACTTTTAGTATATGAAAAAAAAATTATATATATGCAGCTCACTGTAACCGTAGATAAGACACGGAAATAAAAAATTAGTACGTAGTTGAGCGTTATTTAGATTTTTTTATCAGTATCTTTTATTATTACTCTCTTATTATTTTATTATTAGTATATGTTGTTTATTTTGCTTCGGATATCGTAATATGTGTTGTTGCTCCTATTCTTTTCTACTCGACATCTTTACTACTGTATTTTCTTCTTATACTTATTTTTATATATTTTACTGGACCCGATAAGATTTATCCACTATGAGAAATAGAGATTTTTCCCACTGCATATTTGTGGAAACCATAATTTTTACATTCATTTTCCATCGAACTAATTCACTGGGAAAATGCATGGCGGGAAATAAATTCTCACTGAAATAGTGAAAAGTTTCATGATTTTTTCATGTGAAAACACTATTATTTTTTTCTTTTCAAACTGTTAATATGTGGGAATAACCACATAACATTTTTCAGTGGACAGTTTCAATGGAAAACAATGATTTTTTGATAGTGATCGGAAATAACTTCACTTCCCTCACAAAATAGGAGTAAGATTGCATACACAAATTTCACTTGTAAAATAACATCGGATATAT
>JACEIK010000263.1:69539-85615 GCA_018107945.1 Datura stramonium
CTTCTTCGCCCACGGCCTAACAAGTCGGCAAGACTATCGAAGCAGATTTAAGACGTTTGGTCAAGTTTTTTGGGCTCAAACGACTTATTGTTTTCGATTGAATTATTCCTATACAAAATCAACACAAAACTAGGATCATCCTCTTCATTCTATGCAAATCTTGATCGCTCGAGTAGGCTTTTGAAATGATTGTTTCATTGACTCACAACTCGAGTTGCATATTAGCGATTTATTAAAATTTTCTTGAAGATGAAACAAACACTCTGAAAAGTCCATCAATATTTATATCATCGAACATAAAGTCGTGAATGTATTGAAAACCTGATCATCTCACACTAGCTTTTCAATCAACTATATCTCGATCTCAAATTCAAACATAAAAGATAATGTCCAAAACATTCTTTTCATAACTTTGATTCTTTTCAACTTTGGAATGCAAGTTTTTTCTAGAAAATTACACACATTAGAAATGACTAGATCCTAATAAATTTCAATCACTTTCAATGTTTTGGTTTATTACTTGTCATTTCTCTTGAAATCTTGTTTGACCAAAATGGGCCTTGTCACATCATGTGTATTAATGGTCCAAACAAGCAGACAATATAGGATTTGACAATTCAGAAAGGAGGGCTTTTTAGTAAAATAACCAGACAAAATGGGTTTTATTTCCTTCCACACAGCTGGGGTTTTGGCCCATTGAGGTACAGTATTAGGAATATTAGGTTTTTTTAAAAAGTATTTTTTTTATAAAAAAAACACCTATTGTGCCAATTTTTGGGCTTTCCATACTCATTGGTTACCCAAGATGAGTTTTGGGCTCCTAAATCCATCTGAAGCCCAAAAAGAAAGAAGCCCATAAAAAAGTAAACCCGTTAAAAGTGGACTCCATAATCGGCCCACTTTAATAAACATATTAGTTTCCAGGCTAATTTACGCAAATGTCCCGTTCTTAAGTCACCGTTTAGATTTTATCCCTATTTTAAAAAGTTACACAAACGTATCCCTTGAGAAAATTACTCTTCCGGAGGAGGGTGATGTTAGACTCGTGTCTAATATTTGTTGTTATGCTGCTCAACTTTATGAACAACTTCTAGCGTTCGCAATAATTTTCAAAATTTTAGACTGTAATCTCATCTGGTGAATAAATCACTCTTGTAAAAGAACAATTCTATTCTCAAGGCTCGAATTCGGCACGAAAATTTCGATAAAAAATAAAAAAGTATTTATCACAACTTGAATCGTAACCAAATAAAGACCAAGCAAGTTATGGCTCGAGCCATTGGCAACTTAACCAGGAAAATTACATTCAATGATCTTAAAAATAGATGGCCATGAATATTTAATTCCTGTTTGCTCCCTAGATAGAATTTCAAGATCAAAAATCAAAACTTGTTAAATTTAAAGTTTCGCATCTTCTCTTATAAGATTTCTAGTTTGACGAACACTGCTTTGTTGCATTAACAGAGTGTTCTTTCCCAATCTTACGAAAGCCCCTATCTCATTTTTGAAAAAGAGTTTGAACATGACGATGGCGATATAGGCCTAACTCCATAGTTGGGCTAGTCAATAGCTAGAGGACGATCAACTTATCAGATCAAAAGTGACCAAAAATGTTATGTTGGATTCTATCCCAAAGGAAAAAAGAAGAAGAGTAGGAGCACAAACTAGCTTTAGAGGCGAAATCGAAACCAAAAAAATTAGTTCATATCACGACCATCTACACCTCCAAGGCTATTTTTGTAAATCACCCCCAACTCAACAAGAGTAGTAAGCAGTGACGCCACGCCTTTCTTTTTTTCTTCTTAAAAGTCGGTTAGGTTCGTTCATATTTATTTATAAATATAAAAATAAAAACAAATAGAAATTCCCAGAAAAAGACATAAATTCTCATATTTCCTTAATTTTCCTCCTCTTTCCTTAACCAAACAAACTTCAATTCTTGATTTTTTCAGTTTCTCTCTTCTCCAAAACAGCAGGTAATAATTTTCCCTTTTTTTATATTTATTTATTTGTGATTTTCAAATTCTTAATTGTTCAAGGAAGAAAAGGGTGTCTCTGTTTCAATTTAAAAATCTCAGATTTGTTAAAAAAAAAAAAAAAAAAAAGGAGTTTATGAGAGTTTCTTGGGTTAATTGATCTTTTTCTAGTATTATTTACTTATTTAATTTTGAATTGGATAACAAATCTCTTAATTTTGGTTAAAAGTAATGTTTACTTACATAGAAATGATATTTGTATAAATAGACTAATATTTTATGTTGTCCTAGTTTGATTGTGCTTGAAATTTATAGAATTATTGAAGAATTTTGAATCTTGTAGTCTTAAATATGTCGGGTGAATGTTTAAATTGAATAGTTATTTCAGGGGCGGAGCTTAGGTTAGTAAGGGGGTAACCTCTTCGTCAAAAAATTACACTATATATACACGGTTAAAATTATTTTTTATTTTTTAGGTAGATATAGTAGATGTTGAACCTCTTGGATGCTTTGTATGATTACTTCTTTATAATTTGAATCCTTTTAGTAAAAACTCTGATTTCGCCACGGCAAACAAGGGGTAATGAAAATGAGAATCTATGTTTTTTTTTCTTTTGAGGGAAATTATTCAGTTTCTTTTGTCTCTTGTTTAATAAAACAAAGGGTGATTGAAGATGAAAATCTATGTCCATTTGTTCAAGTCTTGGTGGATACAGTCACACGACATTTGTGCTAGTAGAAGGTACCCCATAGAATTAGTCGAGGTGCGCTCAAGTTGGTCAGCGGACACCATGGTTTATGAAAAAAGTTGAAAATCTATGCAACTTATAGCTCCTTATAATCTGCTATGTTTCATTTGTTGAGTTTAATATATGCAATTCTTGCTTTTTTCTTTTTTGTTTTGGTAGGTATGGCAGAAGTGTCGGGAATGTTTACAGTGCAACAAACAATGGGTAGCGTGTTATGCTGCAAATGTGGAATCTCGATGCAGCCAAACGCTGCGAATATGTGTGCTAAATGCTTGCGATCCGAAGTTGATATAACAGAAGGCTTACAGAAACATGTTGAGATTATCCACTGCCCTGAATGTGATAGCTATTTGCAGCCTCCAAGGAGTTGGATCAAAGCACAGCTTGAATCGAAGGAGTTACTCACCTTCTGTATCAAGAGGTTGAAGAATTTGAACAAAGTTAAGTTGGTGAATGCCGAGTTTATTTGGACTGAACCTCATTCCAAAAGGATCAAAGTTAGGCTTAGAGTCCAAAAAGAGGTACTAAATGGAGCGGTTATTGAACAGTCGTACACCGTCGAGTATGTTGTCCAAGACCAAATGTGTGAGTCGTGTTCGAGGGTGCAAGCTAATCCTGATCAATGGGTGGCTGCGGTGCAACTTAGACAGCACGCGTCTCACCGAAGAACGTTCTTCTATTTGGAGCAGCTGATTCTTAAGCATGATGCTGCTAATCGTGCTATAAAGATTCAACAGTTGGATCAGGGAATAGATTTCTTCTTTGGCCATAGAAGTCATGCTTTGAAGTTTGTGGACTTTGTCAGTAGGGTGGTACTTGTTAGGACCCGAAATGACAAGAAACTCGTGTCTCATGATCACAAGAGTAATATCGTCAATTATAAGTACACATTTTCCATAGAAATCTGCCCCGTTTGTCGTGAGGATCTGATATGTCTCCCTCCAAAGGTGGCATCTAGTTTAGGAAATATCGGTCCTCTAGTGATCTGCACGAAAGTAAGCAACAGTATCTCTCTATTAGATCCGCTTACGCTGAGACATTGTTTCCTGGATGCTGATCAGTACTGGAGGGCATCGTTTAAGCCTTTACTGTCTAGTAGACAGCTAGTCGAGTATGTGGTTTTAGACGTTGATATGGTTTCTGAAGAAGTTAATATTGGGGGCTCGAAGTATGTTTTAGCTGATATCCAAGTTGCTCGTGTATCTGATTTCGGGAAAAATGACACAATATTCTCCGTAAGAACGCATCTAGGCCATTTTCTAGACTCTGGAGACTACGCCCTCGGTTATGATTTATATGGAGCCAATAGTAATGATCTCGAGCTTGAAAAATACAAAGGTCTTGTCCTTCCGGAGGTGATATTGATTAAGAAAAGCTATGAAGAGAAACGGCAAAAGAAACGTGGGAAGCCTCGGTCTTGGAAGCTTAAGTCACTCAATATGGAAGTCGACAACTCTGGAAAGGGAAGAGATCAAGAACAAAAGATGAACTCCGAGTATGAACAATTCTTGAGAGATTTGGAGGAGAATCCTGATCTGAGGTTCAACATATCATTGTATCGTGATAAAGAATATCAACGATCAGAAACTACTTCCATTGCTGATGTAGAAGATGTTCCTTCTATTCCTTTGGAGGAGTTACTTGCTGATCTTGATCTGAGTAATATTGATGTCGAAGAAGATGACCATAAGGGAGTGAACTGAAGACTCGTGAATTGGAACCGGAACTTGAAGTTTGCCTTGATGACATTGTGCAAGTTAGTAGCTTCATAAATTTTGCGTCTAATATTAGTAGAACAAATTCTTGTTATTTTGTTGTAATGATGACTGATGGCTCTTTCTAGCTACACCATTTTATTTGTTCCATACTAAGCCTTCCCTTGTTAATGTTTGTGTTTTGTCATGGAGTTTATGTTTTGCTTTCTACTATGATTTTTCTATGTACTTCACATTGAACCGACAATTGGGAGACGAATTAGAAATGGAAGGAACTTAAACAGACAAATAGAAAACAGAAAACAGAAAACAGAATCTTAGCTAACTCATCAGAACTATCCTCGGATATCTATTTACGTACAAACTTATATGATAGACACAACCTCAGTACCACATGATATCTTTTTGTTTCTTTTCACTTTTCAGGTTTATAGCTCTTGCTATATTTAGAGTGGAACTAGGAAATAGCTGTGAAAATTAGCAAAAATTGACTAGCGCAACATATAGAAGAAATAATTATAGTAACATTCTATCGAGGTTTAGATCTTAGTTTCATAAAATGTGGTAACTTCCTTTAAAACTCAAAATCTCCTTTACAAGCAGACTTCATCCTTTGTTTCCTTTAACCCTATACAAATCACACTCTATGCAGTAATCTTTCTGTATGTTACTTTTCCTGTAAGTTCAAGTCTGCCACTTTTCATGTAAACTAACTACTGCTCGGTATATGTATATACTCAAAGACTGGACAAAAAGCTTGTTGGAGTTAAGATGAGAAAACAGCGTGCAACATGTTTTGCTGTGGCAAAGGCAATGTTGCACACATGTTAGAAAACACGGAAGGCTGCAGTTCCCTGTGAAACTTCTTCAATAGCTTGATCATTCGCTCGGTAGTTTCTTGTGTTGCTAAGTTGTTCCCTGCCCATAGAACCTAGAAATACAGACAACTTTGAAATGGAGGATATCTTAATGGATATATGAAAACCAACATTGACTAGGTATAATAAGGCACAGAAATAGTACCTCAGCAAAAATTGCTATTATTTGTGGTCTATAAGTTCCTTGAGGGCCAATAACTTTGTTTTCGGACCTGAAAGAGTGAAGGCACAGTGAAAGCAATGAATAAGAAATAATGATGAAGATTTGTGATCAATGATTGTGTATTGCTGTATTACGTTTCCATCATTGAACAAAGCTGTTCGTGACTGATCTTAGCCTCATCCAGATTACACCTTATCGGTAAGTTGTAAACCCAAAGGTAGATAAACTGCAATGTAAATTTGTTTTGTCAATTAAGAAAGATAAGAAAGTATATAATATGTCAGTAAACCACAAATTTATCAAAATATTCCAAAATAACTCATTTCTACATTGAAAAAACTGCAATCAAGAGAAGAAAGTAAATTTGTGATGAGTGTTTATATGTTCTGATATATAAAATTTTCATTTAGCAATGACAAGATTCTGTAGTGCAAATTGAATGTGATGAGATAGATGTGTTGTTGTTGTTGTAGCTGAGACAGATGAAGCATACGACACACTGTCGTATTTCCTTTTTCATTAATGCTTTGGCTTGCCACACTTGAGCTGAGGGTCTTTAGGAAACAGCCTCTCTACCTCTATGAGGTAAGGGTAAGGTCTGCGTACACTCTACCCTCCCTCACTTATGGGATTACACTGGGTATATTGTTGTATATGAGGCAGAAGAAGCATATGACACAATGGTGAAGCCACAAAATAAACTAGTCGCACCCCCAGGAGTGTGGTCTAGTGATCATTGGAGTGAGTGAAATCTATGGGGGACTAGAGTTCAGATCCCAGTAGAGAGAAAAAGAAAACGCTAGGTGATTTATTGCATGTGCTAGCGTGAGGTAGGACGTGCGTGCAAGCTAAGCCAAGACACCACACTACCATTAGTTAAAAAAAAAGGAAGAAGAAGACAAACATACAAACTAGTCTAATTTGACAACAGTGATATAGGGAAAGAATAATAAGAACCTCATAGGTGTAGATGCCTTCAGAGACAAACTGGCATAACTTCCCACATGCAGAAACAGTAGCCTCATATGCTGTGATGTTATCCAGGAGTTTTGCATCAGGATGCTCCATTACAGATTTGAAATAATTGAATATTACTACATCAAGATTAGATTTTAGAAAGCTAAGTCAGTGATGCTAGGGAGAAAAATAAACATCACACACATATTTTACTGCATAAAGGTACCTGCAGTGTGAGACTTAAGGAAATCTCCACCAAATTCAGCACAAATACCAATTGCAGTTGCAACTAGCTGAAAATTAAAAAAAAAAAACATCATATTTGAAGAATATATGACAGATTTCTTAGGGAAACAACTATGGAAGTAAGAAAAGTAGAACCTGTTGAACATCTGGATTCTTATGATCGTAAACTTTAAGGAGTAGAGGTATCCACTCCTCATAGTATCTGCTTTTAAGTACAAAATGAAGTTCAGATAAATCAAAGCGCGCTTATCATGACTAATAAGACATTGAAGATCGTGTAAGGCTTGCCTGAATGCTTCTTCTCGGCACTGCTCAGCGACATTACGAAAAATGTGCACTACAATTCCTCTTTCTTCTGCAGTTCTGTCTTCACTCTACACAGAAATACATAGACAAGTAAAGGGAAAATCTCAGAGGATTTGAGTGAAATGGTGATGTGTAAGGTCAAGGAAATTGTTAAAGTCTCACCACAGGATTCTTCAAAAACCGGTTTACCTAGCAACTTATATCAATTGTTTAACTTTGGATGCATCAGTAGGAGGTTCATGAATTATCTCTGTAGTACATCATAGAGACAGAGTAACTTACCCACATAAGTGACGCATAAGGTAAAAACTTGTCAAAAAGGGGCAAAAAAGATGACTTGTGTTTTTTCACCATTGTCCCGAGGCAAATGCCAATCTGAGCTCAGGAAATAATAGAAGAGATGATGGTAAGTCTAAGATCCTGTTGAAAAGTATATTAGAGACTGCTTTAGGATAAAACACTAACGTTTCGACATATAGTTAAGTGTTGCTCAGCTTCCTCTTTAACCAGTCCCTGCTCCCTTTGATCTTGGTGCTCTGTTGCTCTTTTCTCTCTTTCTGTTTTGTGGTATGAGCAAGTTGAGAGAACCTCTGATATGCCATCAACAAATGTTGCCGCTTGTTGTTTACTTAGACGTGAACCAGGAATCTGTGAGTAGGTACTTTTTAGTGCAGAGTCAAATAGGCACAGGGGAACAAACATGGAGAATAGTACACAGAAGAACCAATATGAATTGTTGCTAAAAACATAGCACATCAGAGAAAGAAGGGGAAAAACACAATCAGCAATGATATGGCATATTCCATTGTAGTGACATATAATTGGATAAACAAAAGCTATTCTAAACCAGGTTGCTATAAATACATTTAGTTATGAAGTCAGAAGTTTTCTTATAACTAAACTAGGCAACTTACATATATCAGAAAAGGGGATGCAGTCCTAAACTGACTTTTCTAAATACACAATCTGCGACACCCTTTGGTTTCCTAAATGACTGACCTGAATGCATTCGTTGAGTGCCTCCAATAGTCTTTCTTGAATTTGTGTCTTAGACTCCTGAAGAAATTAGCACTTCTTAAAGGATCACTCCTATCATTATGATATTTATAGAACTTTTTACTGCAGCTCTAGGTTAGTTACCTTCTTTAACGCATCAAGCAAAGCCGGGATTATGGTGTCAAACAGCTTTTGAACTGGGGGCTCGCCACAACCTGTTAAAGGAAGCCCTTTCTTCATAGCAGATGCCGCTGAATGCAACAATAATGGCATTGCTACAGAAGGATTAGAAAACATCAGATAAAGCTCAGAATGCCTGAAAGGAATGATTTGACGCATCCAGAGATTTACCAGAAATGGCAGCTGTTCTTACTCCTTCGCTGAATTTAAAGGTAAGCATTGGAACCAAAGCTCTAACAACCTGCATGAACCACGATAGAAATATTCATGCTCCTCTGAAAGTCTTAGAAAAGATATGTTGTGATCTTTAATTATCTTGACAGACCTCATTAACCCACAAATGTAGTCCTTCCTTCAATTCAGCTGCAAAGCAGCACAGCATATGACAAGCCAATGCTTTTTCTTCCAGAAGTGCACTTCTTATCCCCATCTTGCTATCCCCAACAGTGACTTTAATTATGCTACAGGAGATTGTGATATGTCAGATTGAAGACATTTTCAGACATATTGTGCCAATAAGTTGCATGTTTTTGTGACTCAATAATGGGATCATGATTCAGTTGAAAAAGAATAAGCAGGATTGAATAATGTAAAATAAATCTAATCTTCTAAATAAATTAAAACCATTTTTGTTGAATTAAATTAACTAGTCCACATTCGACAAATGTATGAGAATTCAAAATTTTCCACATCCACAACTAGTACTAATACACATGACATGCATTTAAGAGATATTTTGTCCAAGTGCTATATGAAGAGCCAACCTTTCATCATCAGAATCATCTGTATCTGAATTATTAGAAACACTCAAATAGTTCATCAGCTGAACAGATTTTAGCACCATGGGCATGGCAACGCTCAGATAACGAAGGAAATCTGCCCCCAAGCACTTGCATAGTCTGCCCCATGCCTGCAACAAAATTAGGTGTATAATACCCATATCTAGCCACGAAAAAAGGAAAAAAAAATAGTAGCACAAGATTCTAAATGTATCAACATACTTGTAAGAAGAGGCTCCTCATTGGATCTTCGACCTCCATGTGAGTTTCTTGCAGTGAAATGAGCACTGCAGTGACCTAAAATGACACATTGTTTGGTAAATGCAGTTTTAGAAGTTAAGTGATGTTGAATTTTTTCTTTTTCAGTTTTCTCCATAAGAACTGCATTTAAGTTCAGTTTTTCAAAGAAATTAGTATTTTCTTGAATTTACAATATGTCGAATGTTGGAACAATTGGAAGTTGAATTATATCAGTTACAACAGCGCACACCTATTCCTCTGATAAAACTTTTATACATAGTACCTTCCACATTCCCTCTTTGTGGTCCTAACTCAAAGTCTGAAAAGCTCACTATATTGGTTTAGTCGACAGCTCCAGGAAACATAGTCAACATTTGCATAACACCTGCTACAAGAGAATGGCAAGATGTAAACTGTACTCACATTTTCAACATAATCAAGGATTCCTAGATTTCCAACAGCCATTGTAATCATAGTACTGCATTGGAAGGTTTTGGCAAGGACCGCGCGACTTGTATCTTTATTAGCAGTTACCATGATAACTTTCAGATAAGGCGTTACGGAGTCGTATATGTATGCGGAGGAGTCCTCCTGCAGTGTCACGGGGACACAAGGTTTAGAACACACAACGTTGAGAGAGAAGAACATCCTAATCCCTGAAAATAGAGTACCTGGGCTGAGATAGCTAATGAGGCTAAAGTTTCCAGTGATGCTTCTTTCATCATATCCATTCCTCTCTGAAATGCAGCAAGTTGCTTGTCAGAAACTTATGTAATATGTCATTTCTCTTATATGTATACAGCTGTGGCAATACTAGCATTGTGTAATAAATAACTCCCACATATGTGAACAATTAAATATGTCGTAGATTTGGAAAGCGTGAACATACCTGTAGAAACACGACTAACTTATTCACTATCTTGTGCAGGTAAAGTTTCAAGACATCTGAACTGCAATTGTGACTGAACAACAGAATAGCTGAAGTTGCTTGTGTCTATTCAAAGATATGGTATTAGTATGTGACAATATGAATTTGCAATGAATAGCTTTGAAAGTTAAAAGATTTCACATGCTCATTAGGCCAGGCCAGCTAGCAGAAGATGGTATTTAAACAGTTGCTCAAACAGAGAACAAAGTGTCAATAGTAGAGTTCAATAGCTGCAACAGTGAAACTGAAAGTGCCTAGAAATACTATGACAGTAACATTTTAGCAGATTAATTTAAAATATGATTAAGGATGTTGTCAAATTTTCAATGCAGCTTTTCAATGAGGATAAGCATATTTGTAAATTCTCAAATAGCCTCAACTTTCTTCATATGTTAAAAGCCACATGAAGTACCTGCGACCTAGGATTGTCAAAATCATCCAATACTTCTATCAAAGCTGGAAGGAGCTGATGATGATATTGCTCTTGAAAATGCAGGCTCAAATACTTGGAAAGCTGACCAACTGTGTGAATTGTCGCCCAGCGCACTCGAGGATGCTTTTCATGGATTAGTTTCACAATAGTCTCTACAAGCTGCTCCATCTTCTGCAACAATGCCTGGAAATTTCCAGACCAGCAATAAAACACAAAACTAAGCCCATTTTTCACTTCTGAATCTGGACAATAAAAATGAACCACTACATTTGTCCATTTTGCGTCGCGTTCTTTCCTTTTCCCTTGTTTATAAAGTAAATGATACATCTCTATATTTGGAAACTTTTCAAGTACTTGTAATATGTGTTAAAAGTCGCAAACTCTGATTTCTAGTTAAACACCATCACATAAAGACGGAATGCATTTTACCTTTGAGCATCCCTCTGAAATCAGCCCAATTGCAGTAACAGCAGCATGTCTCTTTCTCCAATCTTGATCTTCCAAGAAGGTAAACAAGCATTCAGGAAAGTTAGGCACAATTACATATCCTCCCCATGCAATTGCTAACCTATTCAAACTCTCCATAGCATAACTACACACACTTGATTCTCCAGCATTCTCATCATCCCTAATTGCATTTCCCCAAGAAGGGTCATCCTCAATTTCCACCAACATACTCATCAACACACGAAGCAACCTAGAAACCAAATTCTGATTGGGAACCAAATTCTCCTTACCCTCAGCCAATGTAATAACAAACTCTGTACTAAGTTGCCTTAACTTTTCCCCCAACTGCAAATTCTCACAAATTCTCACCATAGACTCAACAACAACATCAACATGAAACCTAAAAAACCCTCTCTCCACACCACCCAAAACAATCAAATCCTCAACAAGACTACACACAAGCACCTCCTTTTCAAGTTCCATAAACACAGTCAGTATTACCTGCCCCAAAAGATCATAAACCTTGCAATGACTAGCTGGGGTTGTCAAATACAAAATCAATTTCACAGAAGCCTTTGCAGCCAAAACCGCACACCGATGACCTTCCGATACAGTTGGCATAAACTTCTTGAGACTCACTTTCAGAAAATCAACATACGGCACAAACACCTCAGGACATTTGGGTATCAAATCATCCAATAAAAGCAGAGCACCCAAGTTTCTCCTCCACCAATTCGTACCCAAGTTCCTAAACATAAAGTAAAACAAATTATCCCATTCATTTTTAGGGAAAAGCAAACCCGCTAAACTCGATACACAAGAACAACAAGCCTTGACTGTTTCATAATCCTTTTCAATCCAAACTTTCTGATTCAAACGGATCTTCAAATCAATTCGCGTAACTGGCGAAAGTTTGGTCCAAAGGAGTGGTAGAATTTCACTTAAAAGATTGTAACACAGAATAACCGTAATCTGTATCGATCCGCTACGTTGAATTGTTTCCAAAAGTTTCTGAACTAAAGAAGTTGGGTAGTTCTTTTTGGTGTAATTCAAGAGTGTTTTTGCTGCTTTTCGAAGATTATCATCTTCACTACGGAGTTGGTTTAGAAGGTTGATAAGCGGGTACGAGTCGGGTCCGAAGAGTTTTTTTGCTAATTCGGGTATGGTCGCCATTGAAGCAGAGCTTTGTGAGAAAAGAAAAGTTAGTTTCTCTTGTGTGGATTTTGGCGGGGTTAATTTGAATATAAGGGATTTCTTTTTTTGTTTGTTTATGATTAACGGTTGTGATTGAGTTTTGGTTAATAAGATTGGACGGTTAGGATTCTATCTTAGTTGTTTCTTGGCACTCCCGTTTTAAGTACCGGAATTAATAGTATCCATATATATGACAATTTATTTGATATTGAGGCGTAACTATTATGACGAATTATTTGTTTTGTTGTCTAAATAATATATGGATTAAACCGACCTAACATATACCTCAAGTTGATCTTCATCGCTAGCCATAGGTTTGTATTAAAAATGACATACGTAACATTCATATTCTGAATTGGCCATGAATAATACTTTGTGTGTGCGGTGATTGGGCTTATGATCTGCTTACTCTAAAAAGGATCATTTTTGTTCTTTAAATAATTTAATCTCCGCGTTATTGTTTCACATATTTTTATTTTATTTTACCTCAAAATAATATATGAATTTCTTCATTTTAATATTATTCGATAGCGTTAATCAAATATTCTATTAGTTATGTAGTGATTACTTTTCTGAGACATATATCCAATCATACACTTATTTATGCAAAAATCTTTTTGTTTTTCAATTTCCTGGTCTATGATAACATATTCGTAGCGCAGTTGTTAGAATTAAGTTTATGACTTTAGAATTCTAATTTTTTTAATTTTTTGTTTTTTTTAATATTATTATTTAATAATATACAAATCTCTTAAGACGAATATAGCGATTGAGTAAATGTTATTTGTATGGGGATAAAGTTATACCGAACACGTGACGGAAGTCAATGATGCCGATTGTCAAGGTGTCGATGAAAAGGGGATGTTGAGTTTGTTAAAAAAAAAGAGTAAACGAGGTTCTGAAAGTTATATCTAGATCCACTATCAGAAGCCGGGAAGGCCTGGTGCAGGAATAAATTGAATGAGATTGCTATGAAAAGGTGCTGACTCAAGATCCAACATCATGATTCGCAACTCTGAATATTTTATCGATTATACCTCTCAAGTTAATCATATTAATATTACTTTATCAGACATTGTTAAATACAAATTTATGGGTCAAAATTTTTAATTTCACTATAATTCAATTATACCGATTTTTTGATAAACATTATTAGGTTAAGTCAAAGCTGTATTCAGTACAGTGGCTCCGCATATAGACAAGAATTTCTTTTTGGGCCGACCCGAATTTTAGTAATTCTTGACAAAGCCCATCAATTTATATATCCCCTAAAACCCCTCCATTGTCGATAAAACTTCAGCTCCACGCCCTTTGTTTCTTTCTGCTGCTTTTTGTGTGTTTTTATGAGAGGTATTGCTTTTCGGTCAGGATAGGCTTGGTGGTAGTCTGGAGTACCGTGTTTGTTATAGTTTTAATATTATTCTTGTACTTTCTTGCCTTTCGATTACTGTTAACATAGGTTCTTTCTTGTGTTTAGGTTATCACGCTATTTTGTTGTTGATACTGGTCCTTTTATGAGTGTTAGTATTTTCTTTTTTTCATAACTGTTTTGACTGAGTCGAGGGTCTTTCGAAAACAGTCTCTCTAACTCACGGAGGTAAGGATAATCTGTTGTAGTTTTAGTATTATTCTTGTACTTTCTTGCCTTTTGATTACTGTTAACATATGTTGTTTATTGTATTTCGGTTATCACACTATTTTGTTGCTAATACTGATCCTTTTATGAGTGTTTGTATTTTCTTTTTTTCATAACTGCTTTGACTGAGTCGAGGGCCTTTTCGAAAACAGTTTCTCTACCTCGTGGAGGTAAGGGTAAGGCTTAGTGGTAGTTTGGAGCATCGTTTCTATTGTAGTTTTAGTATTACTCTTGTATTTTCTTGCCTTTTGATTACGGTTAACATATGCTGTTTATTGTGTTTCGGTTATCACACTATTTTGTTGTTGATACTTGGTCCTTTTATGAGTGTTGGTAGTTTCTTTTTTCATAACTGCTTTGACTGAGTTGAGGGCCTTTTCGAAACATGTCTCTCTACCTCGTGAAAGATAGAGCCAACCAGCCACAATGTTTAAATTATATTTCAGGGAAGAGCGTATTGGAGCCATCAAACAATAACACAAACCAGATGGATGTTGATCAGGTGAGTTCTAGGTGTGTTAAACATCTTCCGAGGTTATCTCTAGACACGTTTGCTATGGCTAAGAGGTGTATTCCCAGTGTTTAATTCACTTAAATTGTTAGAATTATTGCTACAGTGTAATTTTTTGGTAACAGTGCTTTAAAAAAATTGTCTGATCGTTCTTTCTTGTCCTATCTAGGCCCCTGCAGTTTACTTCCAAGAGGGAATAATTATGAACATCCTTAGCAGGTTACCTGTGCGAACTCTTCATCGATACAAATGTGTTTCAAAATTTTGAAATACATTGATCTCCAAATGGAGCATTTCAAGCGTGCCAAGAACGACCAAAATTCCAAAAAATTTCTTATTACCCAGCTAGTGTTGTCCTTTATCATCGGTTCAAATGGTTGAGGATGCACAAAAACTTGTTTGCCCTTTAAGCTCTAAACGAGCTTTTAGAGTCTTGTGTGGTTGCGATGGCTTGGTTCTTGTCATAGTTTCTGATATCCTGAGTGATAGTCGCCCTATGCATTTGCTATGGAACCCCTCCACAAGAGAATCTGTAGTACTTCCCACCCCAGAGTTTCAAATAGTCGATTTTACTCGTTATAGAATGGGTTATGACTCAACTAGTGGTGACTATAAGATCCTTAAAATTTGCAATGAAAAATATGATTGCAATGTACATGATGAAATTATCGCGTTGAAAGGTAGTTCCCGGAGAAAAATTGATAAACATCCTCTTGGCGTTTGCAATGCTATGACTCGTACTAGTGCTTTGGCATTTGTACATGAGGCATTTCATTGGATCGGTAGCTCAAGAAACTATTCTCTGCTTTCATTTAGTATTTCAAATGAAGTGTATGGAGAGGTGCCCTTGCCGGAGCAAATATTATCCTTTGCGGGCAACATCTTTCTTGGCGTTTCAGTATTGGACGGGATGCTATGTGTTCATTCAGTTACTTTTCGTGAGAGATTCGAAATTTGTAAGTTATGGGTATTGAAAGACTATGGTTTCGAATGGTGAAGTGCTATTCTGGTGCTACCATGGTCCAAGTGGTGGGCATGTATATCGGACAACCAGTGGACCATTTGCATCATGGCCACG
This sequence comes from Datura stramonium, assembly GCA_018107945.1. Classification (NCBI taxonomy): domain Eukaryota; kingdom Viridiplantae; phylum Streptophyta; class Magnoliopsida; order Solanales; family Solanaceae; genus Datura; species Datura stramonium. The sequence goes on from JACEIK010000263.1 coordinate 84,952, forward strand.
AGCTGGCACTCAAACCGGAGAAGTTTTTACAGAAAGCTTGATCTTTCCGAAATCACTTACTTGTTAGTTTTTTAGGTATGATTGATGCACTTTTTCTTTTGTTCAATTATCATGTTACAATCTAGTACTCTTGTTACTTTATCTATTGCACACCGGTTGCTAAATAATACTTTGAATTAATTCATTCAAAATTGGATGGCATCTTTTAAGGTTTTACCGTAATGTGCTGAAAAGTGATCAGTCAGTGAGGAAGACTTAGCTTAGGGTTAAAGAAGTAAGGAGACTCCGAGGTTCATTTCCATTTTGTTTTTGTTTTTAAGTCTATTGGCCGACATTAGAATTAAGACTTAATGAATTTATTTATATATAACTATTTTTTTTATTCATTCACTAATACCTACGGTTGTGCTTTTTGACAGACGAACATAATAGAGGTTGAAAGATTTAAAGTTTGAGCTCTTGTGGATGGGGCAATGAGGCTATATTATTTACTAAAGTCATTTAACTTTGTTTTGTATCAATAAAAGCATTCAACTTAGGGCTTTTCTTCTATAAAATCACTCAATCAAATTTATTTTTAAAAAAAATTAACATGGCAAAGCAAATAACTTTTTTATGCCATGTATCCCACAATTTTTTTACGACTTATTAACTAATTAATAAC
>JACEIK010000263.1:95235-105587 GCA_018107945.1 Datura stramonium
ATATTAAATAACACACGTTTTTAATTCTTTAAGTTTTAAAGTTTGTTTAATGATAGTAAGATACATAGTACGTGTTTGGCCATAAAAATCAAATACTTTTCACCTTATTTGAAATTTTAAAGTTTAAGTCGAAGATGCAGTTGTATTTCATTATATTTTTTGCAAAAGAGAAGAAAACATTTAACTTGAAATTACGAAAATGAAATTTTTAAATAAAGTGAACAATTTTTTATGGCCAAGCTTACTTTCCGTTGATTCCTTGTATCTCAATTATTGTATTGTTGGGTTATAGTTTTCTATTCTGTTGTTTTTTGCTCTTTTGTTATTATATGTTGTTTCTTAAACTTCTGTTCTTTCTTTAGATCGCTTTGGATTGTTTTTCTTTGAATCGGGGGCTTATCGGAAACAACTTATCTACCTTTGAAGTAGAGAAAAATTCTGCGTAAACCCTACCATCTCCCGACCTAACTTGATATTACTATTCTAAATATGTTGTTGTTATAATTTTTATGACCAAGCGGGTCCACAAGAAATTAGGAGCACCAATATATATATATAGTTTGAAAAATATTGTAATTATTTGATATTTGAAATTTACTAATTAGAATATTTTAATATATAATAAAAAATTCATATTGATAAATTAAGTAAGAAAGTAGAATACGTTATGTCTCATAAAATTTTCTGTTTATATAATTTGAATTCAAAATTTCTGATTCGAATATATCTTTTATTCGTTTAATTCTTTTTTCTTAACTTCTTTTAGATATAATTTCGAAAATCATTTAATGAGTTAGGTAATAAAATCAATATGAAAATTATTAATGACAATTATTAATGACATATATTAGAATCAAATTATTGTCATCTTTGGTTCTTTTAAATTGAAGGTTGTAACTCATGCTTTTATTTTTATTTATTTATTTAAAATATTAAATGTGAGTAATGTTTTTTTTTTAACACAGAGAACAAAATTGGAGATTAAAGTAAATTTATTTTTATATTTTTGAATTGTCAATCCTTCTATTTTATTAGGGGTGGACATTTCTCAGTTTGATTTTCACAAAATTCGAATTAATCGTACTCAAACTCTGTTACAATAATATTTATTTATAATAAAGAACACAACAAAATAGGAGCATGCCTCCTCACAAAGGAGGTCGCGGTGATGAAGCCGCGACTATTATTTACCAAAAATATATATGTTCGTAAAATTATGATATTATTATAGAGAGATTTTGATCGTATCATAATACAATTTTTCAAGAAAAAGATATTGGAGAAAAAAATAAAAAAAGACACCAAAAAGAATTATCTTACAAAACAAAGTTGTATACCATTTTGAGTGTAAAGGAACTCTTCACCAATACCAGAAATGGCGATTCCCGCCATTTCTCTACCAACTAACATAACTGTCACGGCCACCATAACAGCCAATTCAAGCTTCAAAAAGCTTAACAAAACACCCATAAAGCCCTTCAATTCAACTATCAAATCCCTCACTAAATCTGGAAAACTAGACGAAGCTCTTCTTCTATTAGAATCCCAGAGATCTTCTCAAATTGACATTGAGTCTTACTCCGATCTCCTCCATGCTTGTATCTCTAAGAAATCAGTAGAGCATGGTCACAGGCTATATATTCACCTTCTTTTGAATTCAAACAGGAGTTTTCTTAACGACCCTTTAATATTGTCTAAGTTAATTACCCTTTTCTCTGTTTGTGATCAGCTAGATGAGGCTCGTCGTGTCTTCGAGCACGGGCTGGGAAAAGAGGATAGACCCGAATCAGTTTGGGTTGCAATGGCAATTGGGTATTCGAGAAAAGGGCGTTTTAGAGAAGCATTAATGGTTTATTCTCAGATGTTGTTCCGGTCAGTTGAACCGGGGAATTTTTCATTTTCCATGGCTGTGAAAGCTTGTTCGGGGATTTCGGATTTGAGGGTTGGTAGAGCTGTTCATGCCCAGATTATTAAAGCTGATAAAGAACCTGATCAAGTTGTGTACAATGCTCTTTTGGGAATGTACACTGAGTGTGGGTGTTCTGAGGATGTGTTAAAGGTGTTTGAGGAAATGCCTGAGAGAAATGTTGTAAGTTGGAATTCATTGATCGCGGGGTTTGTTAAGAAAAGACAGGTTTTTGAGGCATTTGAGACTTTTAGGAGAATGCAGAATGAGGGTGTGGGATATAGTTGGGTAACTTTTACGACAATTTTAGCTATCTGTTCTCAGGTTACATACCTTTATTATGGGAGAGAGATACATTCACAAATTGTTAAATCAACTAAAATTCCTGATCTTGTTTTACTAAACTCGCTTTTGGATATGTATGCAAAATGTGGAGCGATTGAGTATTGCAGAAGAGTCTTTGAGAGAATGAAGTACAGAGACATAACATCGTGGAATACCGTTATCAATGGGTATGCAATCAATGGATTAATGGGAGAAGCTATAAAGTCGTTTGATGAAATGGTCAGTGATGGAGTTAGGCCAGATGGTGTGACATTTATTGCCTTGTTGTCTGGCTGTAGCCATGCAGGGCTTGCAGACTTAGGCGAGGAATTGTTTGAGAGCATGACTGGAGATTTTGGAATTCGACCTTCCTTGGAGCATTATGCTTGTCTTGTTGATATATTAGGTAGAGCTGGGAAAATTAAAGAGGCACTGCAAGTAGTGGAGAAAATGCCTGTCAAGCCTAGGGGGAGCATTTGGGGCTCACTGCTCAATTCATGCAGACTTCACGGAAATGTATCTCTTGCAGAACTTGTGGCAGAGCAGTTATTTGAGATGGAACCTAACAACTGTGGGAATTATGTGATGCTGTCAAACATTTATGCAAATGCAGGGATGTGGGAAGGAGTTAAAAAAGTGAGAGAGATGATGGACAATAAGGGAATAAAAAAGGAGGCTGGATGCAGCTGGATACAGGTTAGAAATAAAGTACACACTTTTGTGGCTGGTGGTGGTTTTGAATTTCGTAATTCGGATGAATACAAGGAAGTCTGGGATGAGTTATCAGAAGCTATTGAGAAAATGGGGTATAAACCTGATACAAGAGTTGTGCTTCATGATGTAAGCGAAGAAACAAAAGCAGAATGGATATGTGGGCACAGTGAACGGCTTGCTACAGTATTTGGTCTGATTCAAACTGGTTCTGGTATTCCAATTAGAGTGACGAAAAATATTCGTATTTGTGCGGATTGTCACTCTTGGATGAAGTTTGTGTCCAAAATAACAAGAAGAAAGATTGTAGTGAGAGATACAAATCGATTCCACCATTTTGACCAAGGGAAATGCTCTTGCAATGATTATTGGTGATTCTCATAGTTGTTATTTTGTAAGTACTCCCATTAAGATTTTTTTTTCTGAGTTATGTACTGAACCAGAAAAATATTGGTTCTTTCAAAACACATTTTTGTCATTTGTATGAAAATTGAATGTCTTGTTGAAAAAATGTAATTCTTTGTTTACCTTTTTACAAGTTGAAAGAATTTTGTGAACCCAGAATATAGCTCTATATGGAAGAAATACACAGTCCACCTTACCGAACGTGGTGCTGCCAAAGTAATTCAGCCAATATGCATTCAAGAGCTTCAGATGAGATTCTCAAGCCCTTCAGAAACATGCATTTGCGCCTAAGATGAAAAAACTCTCTGATTATTTGGTCACATAAGGCTTCTGAAGAATTTTCTATGAGAATTTGGGTAATAGAAGTGTGACCACCTCATCTGAAAGATGCTAGAGAGGAGATATTTCCTTTTATTTAATTATGCCTTCAACACGCTCCCTCACATACAGTCCTGATCTTATTCATGGTCTAAGCACGTGAATTTTTTTTTGTTAATGAATGGCAGATCCATGCCTGCTCTAATACCATATTGAATTGTCTGACCACATCATCTAAAAGCTTAAGCTACCAAAGATGATTCACTTTTATTTACTTAGTTATGTATTCAATGAACAGTTCTTCTTTATCCTCCTCTGTGAGCCACAATAACTTAAGGAAATACCAAAGTTCTTCAAAATAATTAAGGAGTAAATCAAATAGACCTTTTATATTCCAAGATAATTTAATGAGATAAAAAATAGAGTGACATGTCGTTTATCTAAGTCTGCTCGACTTAACTTTCAGCTTGGTCTTTCTGCTTCATTATGGATGCTTTTCCAAATATATACATGAAGACTTCTTTAGATTTTTCTTTCAACTGATAAACATCATCAAGGTGTCTACTCCATACCTACAGAGTGAGGTACTTGGCGAAGCCACTTGGTTAGTAGGAACTATGTCGTATGTGTAATGGCTGATCACTAACATCTTGATGGAAAGAACTACTTTTACGTTTCCACTTGTGACTGGAACTGAAAAATAGACAAACAGATTACTGGCATACAAGAATGAGGGGGAAAAAGGACATATCGGGAGTTATCGTACATAAATCCCTGTAAAAGGAAAGAAATGCAAAGGAGAATGAACTTGGAGTTATTAGCATCTCTCTTATCAGTTTGCAACGGTGACTTTCCCTTGCAAAAAAGGTCTTTTACATCCTCCCCCTTATCCGATTTGTTCAGAGATGTAAGATTCAATATTAGCACCCTGCACCTCCTTTTCATCTACTTTTAGAAGGTTCTGTATACCCGTGACATGCTGAGGACTCGTGGGGACTGCTAGCTTTGGAGCAGTGCAGCCTCTAGATGTCCCAAAACAATTGTAAGGGGTTGAAGTCTCATGAGCTAATGCTTGCAATAAGTAAAACGTTTTTCCCATACATACTTTACGCCTTGAACTTACCTTGTTCAATTTGTTATACAAAAGTCCAGCTTTGCTCTTAACTAGCAGATCGTCTTGCTTAGATTTAACATAGTAATTTTTGTTACTTATTATAGTATATGATGATATCACCTGCAGTAACACAGAGTCACCATACTGCATTATTATTTGCTGTCACGTGGAAGATTATCATATGACTTTGAAATTTGAGCATTAGTGTAAGAAGTTTTATAAAATTGCATGTTGTACATGAAGAATTGAGGTTGAATATTATTAGGAATGCAGTTGAGTTCAAGCTCATCATTTTATAAGACAATCTAGCATCTAATTCTGCAATGATGATAAGAACGCAGACCTGGTAGTCTGGTACAGTAAGCTCAGAAAAATTTAGCACATATTATGGTTGTTACTTTGCTCAAAAGTATCATTTTGCATGGTAGCATACTTTCCATGTTTCTGTTTTCTCCATGGAAAGCCAGCTTCAAGAGTTCCAGGGCTTGCCAAAATCTTTAGACTTCTCATCACTTGTGGAGAGAGAATCTTGACCATAACTATAATTTTATACATACATTGTAGATTCGGTCTTCCTATATCACACTTTAAATAGTTACAAAAATCATCTATATATAATGACCAAGCAAAACAAAAAAAGATTGAAAAAGAAAAGGAAAGGAAGAAATTGGATGCTGGGGTGCCAACATAATTTTCAAATATACAGTAAAGTCTTATGTAGCTAACGGCCTGTGATATCAGTAAAAGTGTTGGTTGCATTAGAAGCTGTTGATCCAGTAGCCATGGATGTGTCCGCCATTGTAATCTTATCCATGCTAACGTAAGCAGGTCTGCTAGGAGTTCTCCTGTCTGTGCTACAATCACTTAGTAGCATGACAACAACTTCAGACATGCTTGGCCTAAGATTTGGAGGTGATTGTGTACACATTAAGGCAATCTCTGTGATTTTCTTCACTTCTTGTTCATTGTATTCACTGACATCTAAAGTCTCATCCACCAGTTTTACAGGCATGCCAGTTTCGTGAAGTTTCCACGCCTATTTTCACCAAATCGCAGGTGCATTTAGAATGAGAAAGCTTAGTTGGAACAAAGATCTTAGTGAAAATATGAAAATAAGATGGAATTTTACTATGGGAACAGACCTGTTCAAGGAGATAATCAGTTTCAATTTGCATATGATTGCTCCTCTGTCCACTGATTATTTCGAGAACAACGACACCAAAGCCATAGACGTCAACCTTCTCTGTTAGATGTCCATGAATTGCATATTCTGGTGCAGTATATCCCCTGTTTCAATTAGATCTCATTGAGTTGTTCATTGTTCTCATAATGCTTTTAGTGATATCAGGAAAGCAACTTGAGCAATTTGACTTACAAGGTACCAGCAAACTTTGTGCTGACATGACTCTGATCCCCAGGTAAAAGTCTTACAAGCCCAAAATCAGCAATTTTTGGTTGGAATTCATCGTCTAGTAGAATGTTGCTGGATTTTATATCTCTATGGATGATGCAGACGTGGAATTGCTCGTGCAGGTAGGCAAGGCCACGAGCTGTGCCAAAGATTATATCAAATCTTTGCTTCCAGTTGAGCATCCCTTTTTTGTCACCTGCAAAACCATGAGAGGTAGGATGAGTTTAAATTCTTATTGAACATAAATATTTGACTCGGAGAAAATAATAAGCTGGATAGACAAAAAGTCAACCATATAAGTATCTTTCAAGGCTGCCATTTGCCATATATTCATAAACAAGTAGTAGTTCTGCTCCTTTGTTAGAACATCCCAAGAGACGGATGAGATTGCGATGATGGACATTGCTGATTAGCCGAACTTCAGTCTCAAAATCTGCCTTTGCTCTACTAGAAACCATTGCTAGCTTTTTAACGGCAACTACATGTCCATTTTTCAAAGTGCCCTTTCAATAAAATTAAAATCATCATATGAATTAAATTTGGAGGATAGAGAAGTAGGAGTCGATCCTAAATAGAAACTCAAGATAATCTACTCAATTTGATCGAGATAAGGATCTTCAACTGTTTCAGTGTTACCTACCTTGTATACATCACCAAAACCACCTTCACCGAGTTTATTACTTTCATTAAAATCTTTGGTAGCAATTTTTAGGTCCTTGAATCTGTAGTTCACAGGACCTCTCAGCTCAGTTGCTCCCAGTATATTACCTGAACATGAGCTACTATATCAGTCACTACATAAATAAAACGAAAGGACAAAAGAAAGAAGAAAAGAAAAACCCCAGTTCCTGTCCTAAAGTTCAGAGAAAGACATATTCAAGACTTTGAACTAAAGAAGATTTTGAAGATGGGTTAAGGGGAAAGAAGGTTAACTCAGATTTAACCCAAGCTCCATCAAGGCCATTCAAAAGGGGTCAAGCAAAGGAACTCAAGGACCTACAATGCTTGTTCTCACTTGCATAAGGTGATACTATTGGCTTTTCAGCATAGTTATTGTCTACTTCTTTGAAACTGTTTGTGTCTAGCTTTCTTTATTGCTTTCAGTTCTATCTTTATCTTGTTTTGTATTTTGGATCACATCGAATTGAGAAGGTGATCTTCCAAGTTTTACCTCTTTCTACTGCCTGTGGTTTTCTTGATAGACGATACAATAGGAACACCACCAATATAATCATAAGAAGTCCTACACCTCCAACTACACCCCCAATGATTGCTTTCTTCTTGTTTGAACTTCCTGCATAAAGCACCGCCACCAATTTTAAATTCATCTTAAAATGAATTAATACCGGTAAGGTTTGGAAAAAGAGAGCTTCATGTCCTACCTCCTCCACCAAGGAATGGTGTGATATCAATTATCTGGTTATCAGAAAAAAAGGCTCTATTCGAGTACCTCATAAAACAGGCTCCATCTACAGCCCTTCCATCTGCTTTAGGCAAACAGCCTTCTATGTTTTTATATGCCACTGTCAAGCAATCTTGGCAGCCACTTTCAGTGATGGTTTCAGCACATTGTGCTACTCCATAGACAGTAACGCCAGCTGCTTTCATCTTCGTAGCTGCAAAGAAGCCTCTAATTCTTGGAGTTGCCATGCTAAGATCATTCAAGAGCTCTAGCCCCACATGGTTAAAAGCATGCGGCTGAGAAGCTGTTTGATTCCCACAGTACTCAGAATTTCCTGGACTTGCTGTTTCTTGGTAGAAATTGTTGCTCTCATACCTTTAAAAAATGCATCATTTAGGGCAATGAGTTCGTGTAAGTTATTAGAAGTATTTGACTCATCTTTTTACTAGGGAAAACTTATTATTCACTGCTACGTTATGTGCTTCAGCCTTTAACAATTAGAAAATAAGCTGCTTCAGAAAGTGGTAATTTCTACTTGTCACAGTGTTGAGTTTAAGCTATGAATTTTTCCTGTGAATCAAAGATTACCACAACATAAATATACTGGATTTCATACCAAACGAGGTTGTTTAATTGGAATAACCATTCGAAATACTGAAACTAATAGGAAAGGCTACCTTTGGGACATGTTGATTGCTTTTTCCAACAACAGTGAGTCTGTTTATAGGTTAGTTCTTAGTTGTATTCAGGTCAACAATGACTTAAATATTGCTGTTATGATTCTTGATGTTACCAAACAACATCTTATGATTATCATGATTAAGCTCAAGGCTGCTGCATATTATGTAGTACTAAAGCTTCAGTTCTTTCTTTAAACTTTGAAGAAGAGGACATAACAATCTTGAAAATTTGATGTGAACTAAGTGGATGTCCTTAGAGATGATAGATTGAAAGAAGAAACTCACCTGAGGAAGCAACCATCATATATAATACGAGCACCGTTGGCACCAGCACAAGTTCTTATGTGAAAAACTGCAGCATTGAAACAGGAGACACAATCAGCCTTTGACATATACTTTCTGCATGTGACCATAGCGTATACAGACCGCTGTGTGGTGGCGAATCGTTTATCATGTTTAGACAACTGGTTCCTTAAATCATCAAAACTAGCATTAAGCCTTTTGAAGAAATCAGGTAAATTTGTTGCATTATATTGACTACAGAATTTTCCTAACAGGTTGGTTTGTGGGTTGGAAACAACCGTCTTCTGCATCGATAAACAACCGATAAACACCACCGTGAACCACCAGCTCCACCACCAAACGTAGTTAGCCATGTCTGAGAATTTGGTCCACAGAAATTCAGGTACTAATGCAATGGAAGGACAAGATGTTTGAAGGTGAGATATTTATTCCATATGTTTGGGGTAGGTCCAAAATACTCTCTGAAATATACCCCCGAACAGTTTTCATCCTTTATATTAAGTGAGCACTTCTGGTTTTCGTCATATATTTTACTGAATTTGGTTAGATTTAACAGGAAAAAAGATTATCTAGCTGAAGGTCTCGATTCGAGCTTGGGGAATGGAAAATTTTCTGGTAAGAAGCTCTCTTCTCCCATAAATAGTTCAGATGTGTTTTGATCATTATCTGTAAATTATAATATAGAGTTTTAAAATGGTTAGACTTGTATCTTCTTTTATGAAAAAAAAATGATATTATTCCGTATTCGAGGGCCAAATTGATATATTTCTAAGTTGATTCAGAAGTAGACACATATATAAGTTCAAAATGTCATTTCCCAAAAATAGGGTAACTATTCGAATTGGACAAAAGGGTGATTTTCTTTGTTCTCTTAGTTGCCCAAAGTGGACCATTTGGTTTGTCTTCTCCTTCTGGCAGCTGGCTAATGTAATATCAACTTTATGTGTGCATGAATCCGGATTAGTGTGGTCCCCTATGCAGATAACAAACATCGGGTGGAAAGCCAATTGAATTATTGTATTGAAAAGTGGCCCTAGTATGCTTGTAAGGTTAAATCATGTGATACTTCTCTTCTGTTTGTTGTTGGAATAGTCAATATGGTGTATGTATAATCTAAGAGCAGCTATCTTTAATCCAAGGTCATACAGAAGATGAAAGCCAGCAGAATGTACCCTGATTGCTCAGCTACATTTATATATGGTGAATACACTACGTGCCATGACGACGTGTAATGCTGCTCGATCACAAAGAGGATCAAACTTCCTTCCTCGTACAGATTGCCCTATTAACGGTACATTCATACACCAATGGTTCCACGAGGCTACATACATTTTCTTAACCGAGAGATTGTTTCTGATTTCTGTCACCTTCTATAACTTGATATTCAGTCATATATTGATGTCTAATTAGCATATGTAGTGAGTATTTGGTTATGATTGCAGTAATATTAGTAATTCATTAGCTTATATGCAATCGGGGGAATGTTTGACTAGTTTTCTGGTAATTCTATTGCAAATGAACTGTTAATTTGAAATTTGGAAATATGTCTTAATCGAAGGTAAATGCTTATGTACTTGGCAGGATCCAGAGAAAATTGTCTTTCATATATGGGTGTGTTCGGGGTATGGAGCATGTTCTATCGGCTTAAATGTTTTGAAAAATATTTTTCAAATAGACTTATATAGGAAAGTGACTTCACCTACTAAAAGTAGGAAAATTATTTTTCTAAATTCTTTTTTAACCTCACAGAGTGGTTTATCATAAGCAACACAATTTCA
>JACEIK010000263.1:105752-132999 GCA_018107945.1 Datura stramonium
CGGAGAGTATTGGGTTCGGATCTTAATGTATGTTCAACTTTTTTACTATTTATGTAAACATGAGTATATAAGAACCATTCTGTAAGGCCTTTTAAATGATGTAGTTTTCTGGAAAATTATCCATCTTACAATGAGGACAAGGAAAAAAAAGAGGAAGAAATTGGCTTGTTAGATGCTATGGTGCCAACATAATCTTTAGACCTCAACTTGTTTGGGACAGAAGCTTAGTTGTTGTTTGTTACAGCATACTGTTTGTGTAGCTAGCTAGCGGCCGGTGAAATCACTAAAAGTGTTGGTTGCATTAGAAGCTGATGATCCAGTAGTCATGGATGTGTCCACTGGTGTACTCTTGTCCATGCTAATGATAGTAGGCCTGCTAGGAGTTCTCGTGTCTGTGCTACGATCACTTAATAGCATGACAACAACTTCAGACATGCTTGGCCTCAGATTTGCTGGTGACTGTGTACATATTAACGCGATCTCTATGATTTTCTTCACTTCTTGCTCATTGTATTCGTTGGGGTCTAATGTCTCATCCACCAGTTTTTGAGGCGTGCCAGTTTCGTGAAGTTTCCATGCCTATTTCACCATGCCACAGGTAAATGCATTTACAATGGGAAAGATAAGTTGGAAGAAAGTACTTAGTAAAAATGAGAACAGACCTGTTCAAGGAGATACTCAGTGACAGGCTCAATTTGCACATCATTGCTCCTCCGTCCACTGATTATTTCAAGAACGACAACACCAAAGCTATAGACGTCAACCTTCTCCGTTAGGTGTCCATGAATTGCATATTCTGGTGCAGTATATCCCCTGTGTCAATTATATCTCATTGAGTTTGTTCACATTGTTCTCATAATGTTTTTACTGATATCAGAAAAACTCGAGCAGTTTGGACTTACAAGGTGCCGGCAAACTTAGTGCTAACATGACTCTGATCCTCAGGTAAAAGTCTTACAAGCCCAAAATCAGCAATTTTTGGCTGGAATTCATCGTCTAGTAGAATGTTGCTGGATTTTATATCTCGATGTATGATGCAGACGTGGAATTGCTCGTGCAGGTATGCAAGGCCGCGAGCCGTGCCAAAGATTATATTGAATCGTTGCTTCCAGTTAAGCATCCCTCGTTTATCGCCTGCAAAACCATGAGAGGTAGGATGAATTTAACTTTTTTGTGAGCATAAAGATTTGACTCGGAGAAAATAGTAAGACAGACAAAACATCAACCGTATAAGTATCTTTCAAGGCTTCCATTTGACATGTATTCGTAAACAAGTAGTAGCTCTGCTCCTTTGTTAGAACAACCCAAGAGACGGATGAGATTGCGATGATGGACATTGCTGATTAGCCGAACTTCAGTCTCAAAATCTGCCTTTGCTCTGCTTGAAATCATTGCTAGTTTTTTAACAGCAACTACATTTCCATTTGTCAAAGTTCCCTGTCCAATAACATTACCATCATCATATGAATCAAATTTGAAGGATAAATGAATAGCAGTCCAAGATAATCTAGTTAATTTGATTGAGATAAGTATCTTAAAAGGGTTACCTTGTATACATCACCAAAACCGCCTTCACCAAGTTTATTACTTTCATTGAAATCTTTGGTAGCAATTTTTAGGTCCTTGAATCTGTAGCTCACCGGGCCTCTCAGCTCAGTCGCTCCCAGTATATTACCTGAACATGAATTACTATATCAGTTACAACATAAATAAACAGAAGGATGAAAAAGAACTCCCCCCTCCCCCGGAAATGATCATCCAAATTTTACCTCTTTCAGCTGCCTTTGGTTTTCTTGACAGTCGATACCATAGGAAAAAAGCCAACACAATCAAAAGAAGTCCTACACCTCCAACTACACTCCCAATAATGGCGGCTTTCTTCTTGTTTGAACTTCCTGCATAAAGCACCACCACCAATTATAAACTCGGCTTAAAATGAGCTAATACTAGTAAGAGTTGAGAAAAAAAAGAGGTTCATTTTCTACCTCCTCCACCAAGAAACGGTGTGATATCAGTTGTCTTGTTATCAGCAAAAAAGTCTCTATCCGAGTACCTCATAAAACAGGCTGCATCAACAGCCTTTCCTTCTGCATATTTAGGCAAACAGCCTTCTATGTTCTTGTGTGCCACTGTCAAGCAATCTTGGCAGCCACTTTCAGTGATGGTTTCAGCACATTGTGCTACTCCGTAGACAGTAACACCAGATACTTCCCTCTTTGTGGCTGCGAAGAAGTCACTTATTCTTGGAGTTGCTATGCTAAGATCATTCAAGAGCTGTAGTGTCACAGGGCTTAAAGCATTTGGTTGAGAAGCTGTTCGGTTCCCACAGATCTCAGCATTTCCTGGTAGTGTAGTGTCTTGGTAGAAATTGTTGCTCTCGTACCTTTTAAAACGGCATCAGTAGAGCAATGAGTTCATGTAAGTTATTAGAAGGATTTTACTTTCATTTTTATCTTTACATTCTAACATAATCAGCCATTATAAATCTTCTTTTTCACTCAAAAGGCATTTTTCACTGCCAACAGAAGTGCTATCAGCTTCATGCTTTAACAATTGGAAATTCGATTGTCAGTGTCTTTTTGTGTTTTCCATCTGAGAAAAGAGACTGTTTCAGAAGGTGGTCTACATCTATCTTGCTCGGATCCTCAAAAAATGACTAAATTTTGAAGGATTCAACACACACTAGATGATATTTTTTAAGGATCCGAGCAACATAGGTTTACGGGGAAGTTCTACTTTTCAGTGTTGAGTTTAACGATTTTCTTTGAATCGAAGATTAAGACAACTCGGATAAACATGATCTCACATCAAACAAGATGGTTTAGTACTTGGAATTATGATTCTTCAACGAAATGGAACTACTAGTCAACTTCATCTTGGAACATGTTGATTGCATTTCCAACAACTAAAAGACTGTCTACAGTAAGTTAGTATTAGGCATTCTGTGCAGGCCAATAGTGATTTAAATATTGTTGTTACCAATAATCTTGATTCTTGAATTTTGCCTAATAACACCAGATGAAGAAGAGACATAACAACACTGGATGTGAAAATTCTAAGAGCAAGTGCATAAAGATTTCTGAATAAGTTGTTGGAGGAACCGAAAAAAAGAAGCTTTGATCGTGTATTCGCTGTCCTTAAGGAACTTATGCCCCCGCTATATTGTTGCTTGGTATATGGCAGAAGTCATTCCTTCAAAGGATTGACAAAATCAAACGAAATTCGAGTTCAACAAAAACTTGAATGATATATCAGAGAATTGAGCAGAGACGAACAACCCTCGGGTGAAATTTTTTGATATTTCTATCAACGAGGGACAACTTGTCTTATCTTCTCAATGACTAACTAATACTAATATAATATAATAAACTTATATAGCTGATTTCAACTTGTTTTTTTTCCTTCCAGGCGAAACTCACCTGAGGAAGCAACCATCATAGGTAACACGAGCACCATTCGCGCCAGAGCAAGTTCTGATGAGAGAAACAGCAGCATCATAACAGGAGACACAATCAGCTCTTGACAGATACTTTCTGCATTCAATCATAGCATAAACAGCCTGTTTTGTCGTGGCGAATCGCTTGTCTTGATTAGACAGCTGATTCCTTAGATCATCAAAACTAGCATTAAGCCTTCTGAAAAAATCAGGTAAATTTGTTGCATTGTATTGACTGCATCCTTTGCCTAGCAGGTTGGTTTGTGGCTCGGAAAAAACCGGCTTCTGCATCGATACACAACCGATAATCACCACTATCAACCGCCACCAGACATAGCTAGCCATGTCTTACTAATTTGATCCAAAGAATGGAAAAAAAATTTAGATGATTGAAGATGAAAAGTTGGTGTATTTTTTTTGGTTTGTTATATATACACAGCAGAAATAGTCAACAATATGTATTATGACAACATTAATATATGGTCAATGTTTGAGTATCTGTTGGAAATGAGCTAAGAAGATTAGAATTTTTTCTGTCTTTCTCCTTCTGTTTTATCCTATGGACTTGATAAGAGTTTTTTTACGCGAACGGTCCCTGAAATTTGAGGGTAGGTCTATTTTAGTTCCTGATGTTTTATCTTGAGCATATATGGCTCTTTAAGTTTGCAAAAGTGAGGCGCTTTTAGTTCAGATGACGGAACATCCAAACGGGCCATGGAAATTTGAAACTAACGAAACTTTCAGGTGACCGGAGTAAAAAATTATCCAGATAGAGATTTTTTTCCCTTTAATTTCAACACCGATCACAAGCGACTTATTGTAAAATATATCTATCAGTAATGAAATAAATTGCGATTGGAGAAAGTAGATTTTAGGCAAGTAACCCAAATCGCGTGTCATTATGTAACTTGGGAACTTAAAAAAAAAACACCACATTTGTTTTGTCAGTCGGACCAAAAGTGCTTAACTTTTGTAAACATAAAGGATCACATGTACTAAATATATAATATAATAGGGAAAAATATAGATTTATCCCAAACTTAAGGGACTCATTGATGCAATGGATATGATGGATTACCACTCATTGCTTCAAACTTCTTTTTTTTTTCTTTCTAAATAAATAAATGTATATTCTGTGGGCCTTTTTGGAAGTTTCCTAATATACTGTGGATGCTTTTGACAATTTACAAAAAGAAAATGGTGTGAAAAAGAAAAGAAAAAAAAACTGCCGATTATAGAATTAAAAGAAACAATTTATATTGTGTAAATGGAAAGTTAGCTTCCCATATTTGGCTAAACTCAAGATTTAATTAATAAAAATTCTAATAAGTTTGGTATTTATTATATGATTAAGTAGGCTCAAGCTCAAATGTCAAATCTATAGTGAATAAGAACAATAATTAGTGGTATCTATGATCAGGGGCGGAATTAGAGGGGCGGAACGAGGTTTATTGAAAAATGTGATATTCCTTGTGAATAATGTTTAGGTCATAAATTGTTGTAAAGTTTGAATCTTGACTAGTAAGTTACAATCAAATTCTTTGTTCTTTTTTGAATCAGTTGATCTCTCGTATAACTTCAGAAAACTCCGCTTGCCTATTTCAGTAGAAAAATAGAACGGTCTCTAACTTTTAAAAAAAACTGAGTCAAAAGTTATACCCTTTAGAATCGAAGCAATAATCATTATAAAAATTGTATTGATTACTCTACACATGATGTAACGAAGACCAAGTTTAATGTTACCTCCGAATATTCTTAATTATCGTTTAAGGTTTTGATATACCATTAAAAAATATATTTAATTGCATTAATCATAAATAGATATCTGATAAATATTTTAAATTAATTTTTTTTAATTACAATTTTAATTACAATGATGATATAAAAATATTTATATACTTATAGTCATTACATGACAATTTTTTTTTTTTAAACCAGAAAAGTAGTTTAGAACGTCATAAGACCACATGGCACGATGGTGACATCAATTAATACATCAAATACATTGAATATAAGTTATAATTTAGATGACTTAAAATGACGACCAACAAATCATGTTAGAGATTTTGGTTCATTTTTATCCACAGAAGATATATATTGTGACCAGCCAAGCTAATTACTCCATGAAATGGCGATTCCTCTATCTCTTTGCCTTCGCCTTCTTTTTCAAAATGAAAGCCAATATATATATATATATATATATATAAAATAAAGTTTTGACTCATTAGTTATTTCGTGACGGGCTATTATTAAATTTGAAAAAATAGAGATTTTTGTATTCCTCGGAACCCCCTCCTCCTAGTCACCATTTAGTTTTTTTTGGGCAATTATTGGCCAAAACCACCTTGGTATATGACATTTTCTCGTCCAATCAAATATGAGGTCTCACGTTTAACTCCAAATGTTATAAAATACAGCAACATTTCTTTTCGTTATTCTAATTTAATGAATAAAGTTACCCGACACATATTTTCAAGGAGGCTTTAAGAATATATATCCTTAGAAAATTGGCCGAGACATACATGTTCTACTCCATAACACTATAATTATAAGAAAAATGATTCTATCAGCACCTTAGAGTGACAGTATTAAAAGTAAACGCGAGGTTCAAATGAAAAAGCATCGATTTTGAGATTTTCAAATATACAATCAGCTGCTTTAACTTAATAAAATATAAATAATATAATACATTTATTTATAATAGTACGAGACCTACTTCGTCCATTTTCTTTTTTTAATTAAATGTTTGGCACAAGTTTTTATGCATTAGTTATTTAATGAAATAAAGTAGACGTGCTTAGCAAATGTAGTATATTAGTATTATTTATTCCCAAAAAATAGATGAACATGTATATTCTCTTAGCTCTACATATTATTTCCTTCTTAATTTTTTAATTTTTAATACTTAGCCATCTCAATTAGAATATTCTATATTTTTTAATATAGTTTGACAATTAGCTAATCAATTATAGTACTATAGCCTCCCTAGTTGTACACTCAATTATTTTGAATGTCATGTCAATGTTAAATAATTTTTTATGTGACAAAAAATAATTAAAATTAACTTTTTGTATGATAAATTTAAAAGTTAGTTGACTATCGATGAAATTTACTTATCCGCATGTATTAGTGAAGTTGATTCATACTATCAATGAGTTCTTTTGTTTTGATTTTTTGTTTATATAACCATTTGATATATGAAATTTATTGAATTGATTAGTTTTAATTCACACCATCAAGAACTTTTCGTTCTCAACACCCGAATACGAGATATTTAGTTAAAGTGGAGGATTTTCGTCCATCCCACGAAAGAAACAACAAAACAAAGAAAATGAACTACCTTGTGGGAGGGGGCGGCTTCTTTGGTCTTAAACATATATAGCCAACTCATTTAAAAAAAAAAAAAAATTCTTCAAAACTTTAATCTAAAAACCTAAAATTTTAAAATGATAATTTCAAAATCAAAGATTATGTGAAATTCATAAGTAGGGATAAATATGTTTTTTTAAAGAATTAAAAATATTTTATTTTTTGAAAAATTTGTTTATCTTCACGAGACAGTAAAAATTATGATATACTTTGTCTTTTTTTCGTGATTCGACAAAAACAAATTATAATCGAATATATATTATTTTTATTATAATCACCAGAGTCCTAAATAAAGGTAGTTAAATCATGTTCAAAGTGGACAAAGAGGTCATGTTCTTTGATTCCTTAATTAGTTTCTCAAAATTGACCATTTGGCCTACCTTTTATATGACTACCTAGATGTATTATCATTGGGTTATGAGATAGCTGCATTGTTTTCCTTATTCTTTATTATTGTGACATTATTGGGGGCGAATTCAGGGCGGCAAAAGGGAATTCATCCAAACTCCCTCTCATCGACACACTATATATATAAGTGCATGTTTTTACGTATACCTGCATTTCTACTCTTAACATAACCTAGTAAATCTATTTCTAACCTCCTCATAAAAATTCTATCTCCGCCACTTCGTTTATCACCTGTTATGTAAATGCAAATGGTCCAACCTATTATTTTTCTTATAGATTATGAAGAGGAAATTACGTTTATTGTCTCTTAAAGTGTTTGATTTTGAATTTTTATTTCATTTAATAAAATTTTCAAAAAACGATCTTAACTTAAAAAATTGGCTAGAATTTGTATCGTCATCATATATAAGTTCTTAACGAGAACTTGTGGTTAATTGAACAAATTCACTGCTTAAAAATTCGAACGTCCGTCTAATGCAAGCTTAGAACGCATGCCTAATGTTAACATTATTTAAGTTCTAACTTTGTCTACGTGGCGTAACTTCTAGTCAATTGAGTAGGTCTACTATCTTAAAATATCTTGAACGTCTACCTTACGAGCAAAATGGAAGAACTTATGCCCTAGCTGGAATATATAAGTTCTAACTCACAAGAATACAGAATCATCAACCAGCAGGCTCATCGACGCTCTGTCTTACGTACAAAATTAGAATTTTTTAAAACGTAAGCTATTTTTTAAACAAATTACTAAGCTGTACAAAAAATCAAGACTACCCTTTTATGGAATTAATTCATTTTTATTAGACTTTTATACGGCAATAAAAATATGAAGTCCAACTTATCTTAAGGCCATTTCTAATGACCTCAATTATGAAACAGTACAAGTCTATATACAGTTTCAAAAGCCCAAATGGCAAAAAGCAGTCCAAATTAGCTAGCACAGCAGTCATTATTTAGTAGTACAATTTTTTCAAAGTCAAATTGATGACAACCCCACTAATGGAATAATTACACCAACTTAGAGTAACAAGCATTGAGTTCATATAAATGTGGTCCCGCTTCTTTTCTCAATCCTTTTACGATAACGCAGTAAGATAAACATTGATTTGTCGGCTTCGTCAACTCAAAGATATAGTAGTACAATGATGTGTAAGGTTAATAATAGTTGATGCATGTACACAAATTTCGCACCCTCACATTACCAAATTCATTGAATTTTTACCAAGTTCTAGAGTTCTCTTTACTTCTCGCCCCGCCCGAAGAGTAACAATCTACCAATTTAGTCAATGATTTCATGTTCCAACTAACAGTCAATTTCTAAAGTGGTCCTAAGTATGCTTTTCAAATTGTTGGAAGGTTAAATCATGTGAAAGTTTCTCTTGTCAGCATCATTGTACTACCTACAGAATATTTCCACTTTTTATTTCCAACTTGTTCATGAACTTCCCTAGGAATCTTTGTATTTACATCTTCGATAATCTACGCTTGTTTCGAACTCTTCAAAACGTTGTTCGGGGCGAGCCTCGGATTCTCCAAAACATTGCATTTTCAAAGATTCGGCTGCTACTTATTAATGTTTTCAAGAATTCGCCATGAATATACCGATAATGTAACTTTTCTAACTAGTATAAGAACCTTCCTATGATTTGCACAACTCTTGAGTTCATGTTGTACTAGGAGTTTCTAGTTTGTCTTGTACTTCCATTTTCATAAGTTGCACAACAACAACAACAACGTATTCTCGATAATTCATCATAAATTTACTTATTTACGTTATCCGTTAACCTACCACGACTCAATCCTTTATTCAGTCCGGAACTGCAATGTGAGCAATGCTTAAAAGAAAAATATGGCCAATTCAATGCCTCTTCTTTTGCTGGAGTTTTCAATCCATACCCCTTTCTAATGCCACACTTACATGTAACGCGTATACAAAGACTACTGCCTCGCGAAAACATGTTGTTTGGATGCATCAGACTTACCATAACTCGATGTTATATGTGCTCTCCGAGGGCTGACTTCATGTATATAAGCACATACTTGAAAGTATCCGATTTGCAATTAACACGAACAGAGTCATAATCATCGATACTTAAAGTAATAATCTTACAAGGATCGAATACCAAGTAAGATAAATCAAGTTACAAGTCATAACTAATACATTCAAAACAATCATTTTATGTCCCAATCAAGATCGGCCTGAGCAGGCATTGTGCATAGTATCCACACATATAGGACAATATACCATCTCACTGTACAAGATAAAACACGAAAGTTAAATGGATGTTGAGCTATTTGCTGTCAAATTCCTCAAAGCCTCAGGGTGAGATCTGGTGCAATTGGTTCATCTTTTTCGACGAATGGAGTCAGTGTCACATTTGAACATCCAGCAAGAGCAAAATTAGTATGAGAGGTACTGGGATTCGTCACTTGACGGAAACTGCCTGGCCATAGCAATTAAATTGATCAGCATCATCATTTTCCATGTACAAAGGTGGACTCTGGGCGATTACCATACTCAAATCTCGCGCTTGTTTTAAAAATCCAGTGGCCTAATTGCTGCACACCTGGTGTAGTAGCATGTGTTTTGATCCCTAAAGACCTTATTGTAGATCCATACAACGGCAAAGATGCTAAATTAGCATACCTTTCAGAGAAAACGCCCATTCTCATAGCGCGTTTGGCTAGTGTTCGTTCTCTTTATGCATTCTGGGTGTCCACCCGCCTGTGAACTGTAGAACTTCCTCTGGCAGAAATTGCAGCTAAAAACTCGTTGAAAACCCGGTCCTTGACACTTGTGTTTTTGTGTGTAGTAGCAAGTTCATTGCTGCTTTCACTGGTGCTGATGTTGACTTGAAAACCGGCTATTGAATCCCGGCTAAGAGACAAGTCAAGTGACACAGGTTCTGAACTCAACTGAGTGAAATCTATAACTCTGTTCTTGGAAGTATCCGTGAACGTTTCACCCGGGCATATGTTAGAAGCTACCTGGCTAGTAATATCAGAATCATCTTCAAACAAGGCCTCAACTTCAAGATTGAATCTTGGTGTTTGCATCTTTGGTTAAAATATTAGGAACTTATTGCACTATCTAGTGATCAACTCATACAAATTACTAACATTGTCCTGCATATGACAAGCAAAAAGGGGTTGGTTAAGTAAACATATACTCTAAGTTGAAACAAATTGTGAACAGCATACTGATGAAACAAATTCACGAATCAAATTTCCTCCTATTTTCCTCCGAGTACAGTTGAAACCTCGCAAATTCTGTTAATTTCAGTCCATTATCAGCTACGATATGTGTGTGGATTACAGATCATGGGATTGAATTTGGCTAAACCGCCCATCAGATGTTGCTTTCTGCAGGCCACCCACATAACCCTCCTCGTGGTGTCTTTCCCTTAAATCCCGCATGATGAATGCTTCCATGCACTGGCTGCCCTTTTTTATCAATATATGTACACATTTTATTCTATTTGACACTGGAATTTAGATTCTGAAAAGTCTGCAGTTCAATATATAACAACAAACAAACAAGATCATACCTAGCTAATATAGCCATTGAGAGACGGAGATCAGAGGCGGAGCTAGAAGGCTGCGTTAGGCCAAACAAACTAGTGTTAGTCCAAATAATGTATTTGTATCAAGAAATCTACTGAATATGAGCAAAAATTGAATTCGAAACTCAATAACTAACACCTCATGTCGCTATCCTAGGATTTAGAACTCAAAACTTTCTAAACTCGCTCCACCCTCTTGGTTGTGATAAATATTTAACAACCACCTTTTGTGAGTGCCAGGTTTCTTTCTACCATCCAAAACTTTATCAACTAAGTCTGATGACTCAATATGAGTTATAATTCTATACCTACAACAACAACAATAGCTACTATAGTACACCTAACTTGTAAGCAAGTTAGAATCGCCTATATGAATCCTCACTTATCCATGTCGCTCCATTTGAACTCGTCTTTGTCCAATATGACTTGTTATTTCCACAAAAGTATCTATAACTTTTTCATTTTGGAACCCCTGTGGAAACCCACGTCCGCCCTTCTGGGATGAGCACTTTGTGGTAACCTCGCTTCACTTTGCACAACTCACAAATGACACAGGAGATATAAATCGCACTAGGCAAGTCTCATGCAACGAGCCTGCGGGACAGCAGCACAGAGGGAGTCTCACCTCCCAACCACCTCTCAACCAAACAAACAAGATTTTTGACAAAATCTTTACTACTCACTTTTAGATTTTCAGCTGCAAGAAAATTGCATATAGATATAATGATTTTTTTTTGTCTTTATGAACTTAATTAACCTCCATACAAGAGGAAAATCATTTAAATTTCAAGATTTCAAACAAAGGATTAATGAAGAAGACATAAGGTAACTAACACAAAGCTAGTATATTGAAATTCAAGCAACAAAAACCTATGTTGCCAGGAATCTTCAAAAGTTGCACCCCCCGGCCGGATCTTCCAAAATGCACTGCTTTCTTTTGAAGGATCTGACTCACACATCGTCGACATTTTTAAAGAATTAAAACAACATAGAACAAAAACTAGAAAGAACAACACAAGTAATTAATCAATTCAGCTTCTTGCTGTTGACTTGTTGCAGTAGTAAAGTAAAACTTATGATAGGACTCATCAAGGACAAAATATGTTGCTGTTTGATTTCTAAAGGGATTATTTCAAAGTATACATGAAAAAGGGAACTTTGGAGAATTGAAGGAGTTGTAGGTATCTTTTTTCTTTTTTAAAAAAATGTTTAAATTAATTTATATTATGGGAAAGCCAAAGACAATGGTGGGACATTAGAGAGTCAGAGAAAAAGATGGTTATAGTGGGTGTTGGAGTTTAATAAAGAATAATATATATTTTTTTTTAAAAGGCCAACATTTATTATAGTATATGAAACATGACATAACTCTGATTGTATATATGTTTTCGGTTCACATTTCGAATCTGTTTGAAGAGTATCTTCAATACTTATATACGCCTCGATAGTATAAAAATATTTTTATGCTATAAATTTCAATTTTATGCATTTCTTGTAGCCGATTAGAGGATCGATTTCAGTGAGATAAGAGAATGTGGTTCGATTAGCTCTCTTAGAACCTGACAAAGTCATTATCAATAAATTTTTGAGCAATAATTTCAACTAAACATATGCAAAAGATTATTACAACAACACACAAGAAGATTGAGGTGTTGAATACAAGCAAATGGGAGCTCGAATATTGATATATTTCATCAAGAGAAAGAAAACTCGACTCAATAAGAAGACCGACTATATAAACGAGCCGAAACTTTAATTTTGAAGTTTATCACCTATGTATTCCTTACTCCCCGTACCCATCCTGGGAATTGATCTGGAATTTAATAGTGTCAAAGTTCTTTACACGCCTCATTTACGTACACACATTTTCCATCGATGATTTCGAATTAAAATATTAACCTGACTATTCATCATCAAGGGAAAAGAAAAATATTAATATTTAATTTCACATGAAAACCTATTATGAAGCTTCCTTAACGTATTTCTGAAAATATGTTTTCCACTATGCATTTTTTCGAACTGATCAGGTGAAAATAACAAGAATATCATATTTTATAATTAATAAATTCTATTAATTTACTGATGAAAAATCTCTATTCTAACCGCGATTTCCAAATATAAATGTGGGGACAATTATATTCTATGTTTAACAATTTATGAGAGTTATTATCATAGTACAAGTCACGTTTCATGTTATTAGTCCATTGCAAGATTCTCAATCTAAAAAGAAAATCTGTCTTCCAGCTCTTTTCTCTCTCAATTTGTGCCTACTTTAAAGGTTACATAAAAGAGATGTAACTATGGCAATACTTAGTCTTCATATCCCTGCCCTAAATATCAAACACATATTCTTTCCGTTTCAATTTTATTATCAGAATTTAATTTGATAGAATTAAAATATAAAAAGTTTTGAAAGCTTATAATTTAAATTAAAAACATTAAAGAAAGAAGATATTTTAAACCGACTTAAAAAGAAGGATAAAAAATAAATTAAATGATGAAATATATTTTAGCATATTATAAGAGCATACAATTAAAAGTAAAATAAAAGTTTAAAATTTAAAGAATTGTCAAATATTGAAAAGTTTTGGAACCGCCAATCATATAAACTTATTAACTGCAGATATTATATTGAAATGCTTACTTTGGGCTGGTAATACTTTAAATGCTAGAAAATTTATAAATAGTTATAGTTTATAGAGCGTAACGATTTAAATATATTCATATATTAATATTTGGCCAGATGTAGTCATAGTTATCAGTATTTCCATGGATATTAGTTGTATGAGCAAAAGACTTATATCCAGTAATGAACATCAATCCACTTACAGATACCGCTGTATCGCTTGCGTATTGTATCGCTTGAAACCACGTGAAAATGCTTGTATAAGCACAAATTGTGCATCATGCGAGTGTATTGTGTCTTTACTACAATACTCAAAATATAACTATATTTCATAATTTTTTCAAAACAATACCTATATATTATAAATACAAATTTAAAAATGTATCTATCGTACTATAAGTTTTTTCTTATTTATTATAGTACCATTTTATCATTTTTTTCAATTCAGTTTGTTTGATCTAATCCACTAGAATTTTCACCAATCTCCATGATTTTAATGTCCCCAAAAATACTTTTTAACATTTAGCCAATCCTTAAACCACACATCCTAGGTTAGTTTTTAAACTTTTAATATATTCTTAAAAAATATAAAAAAATTTTTTATTTTTAATTTGTCCCCCAAGTCCATCACAAGACTTCATAATGCACACCGTAACACCCAACACACACTAATCACAGATTAAAAAAACATAGTTTAGCCTTAATCCCAAAAATTACCGACAGCTGCACGTTGCCCCGCCGGTTGGCACACCGCTCAACGCAGTTGTTTCTGACAAGGATAAACAAAAGATATATATCGTTGGACTTTGCTTCTCATGAGATTAAATAAATAAATTAAAATTAAAAATTAAATTTTAAGATCAAATTAAATGTTTAATTAGCTAATTAAGATTTATTAATTTTTGTGTACTCAACTACTGTTGCCCACCACCTAGAAAAGCACATCCACTAAACTTAATTAGTTAATTTAATTTATTTTCTGCACTCTTACTTTATGTTTTTAGATGGTACTGATCCAAAACGTATAATAGTGTTAATTATAGGTTTTGCTTTGGATGAAGATAAGTTATTGTATGGCAAAGCTAATTAATCTATTTGATTAAATAATAATTAGGTATACAATTCTTCCACTAAGTTCTTGTAGAAGCTTGCTTTTTGTATATTCACATGCTTTGCTTTTATTTTCATATATACTTTAGGTTAATGAAGTATATCGATCATTGAAAATTGTGACGCAAGTTAGGGCAGCATCCTTTTATCTTAATTATAAAGATTGATTCGGAAACTTTAAATAAAGTTGCACGTGATAAAGAACACTTTGCTTTCAAGACGAGATTTTTACATGAATTTAAATTAATTAATATTTAAATTTTATGGATTTTTTTTGTATTTTGGAATTTTTTAAAAATAAAAAATAAAAAAGAAGTATAAACATATGACATGTATTAAAAGTTCAAAAAACTTGAGGGTTTATCTCTACTAAATGTACCTTTTTTTTTCATCCAATATTCGATACGTATAATAAAATCTGATTGAATTAAATTATTTCATAAAAATTATATAAAGAGACAATCGTCAATAAAACTATAAGTATATATACCTACAAGAAGAAATTGATGGATCCCCAAAAGATATTTTTGGTAGTGGGGTGGGGTTTGAAAATATGTGCTAATTTTTTAATTTTTTTTAATTTTAGTTGTCAACTATATTTCGAAACCAATGGAAAAGATTAACTATACAAAATATATATATCAACATTTGGTCCTTCGAATATTCATAATTTTTTATTTCGATCCTTGTGATATTTGGATGAACATGGTTATAACTTTCAATTAATTGAAATTTACTTTTTAATAATTAAAAAAACAAAAAAAACATTTGAGATAGTCAGTTATATGAAATTGGAAATTAAATTATGATTGAAATAAAAAGTGATAGAAAAAATATATTAAATTTGAATTTAAAAATATTATTATATATAATGAGATTAAGAATACACATTTTCACTAATTGAAAGTTAAATTGTGCTCAGACATGAAACACGACAATCAAGATTACAATTTACCCACAATTAAGGGACAATATATATTGTTATTTCGATTTTTAATTGGTTTTCAATTTGCTCGATTTTTGATATTCACATTGAACCGGGCTATAAATTTAAATTGGTGCATTGCAAGACCTATTTCTTGAGGAGCCGCTTCCAACATTTTTTTTTTCATTTTCGTGAGGCCAAACCCAAAACCTCCTATATTAAGTATTGATATTCCTCACTATTTGAGAATGACTCGTTATTCCTTTCATTTTTTTTTAAAAAAATTGTTATTAATAATGAACTAGATGTGAGGCTCTAACAAATTCATAAATTTTCTAGGAGCATTTTTAGTAATAAAGATTTAATTGAAAAATTAAAAACTGCAAATTTGAGTGATAAAAAGTTAAAAACTAAAAAAATTAAAAAAATTAAAAAAATTAAAAATATTAAAATATTGAAATTAAATAAGTGTCTAATTAATAAGGTGGAGCAAATATAGAGAATAAATCATGTCATATAATAAAACTTCCATAATACAAAAATGAAACTAGTCATTTTCCTTAACAATTCACAAGTCAATGGATAATCATATCCAATAAAATATATATTAATTAACTATAGTTAATTATTTAATGATATTCTTAAAATGCTTAATAATTATCTAGTAAAAAAAAGTAAATTAATTTAATAGGTAATTAAAAAAAAACAGATTTTATATTCTTATAAAAAATGAAATAAATTTAAAAAATGTGCAAAAATTAAAAAATTCAAAAAAGGAAATGAATAAATAATATTAAATTAAGTAACAAATTAAATAATTAAAAATATTAAAAAAATCAAAATCATAATTTTTTATTAATATAAATTCATGTTGAAGTTCTGTTTTTTGACTAAATTCAGACTAAAGTTTGTGTAAAATTTTCTATTTATACTATGTTGTCGATTTGATAGTTCGTATATTGTTCGTGATATCGATTTAATTCGAGATCAAATGGATGTGTTCTTTCAACCAACAAAAGGAAGGCCATTTGCAATTGAAATTGGCTATTTTGACACTATTTTAGAGGTCAAAGACAAGATCCAAAGAAATCAAGGTATTCCTATACCAAAACAAACTTTAATCTTCAGCGTAATCTGCCTAGTACGATCATTTGAACGCTCACTATTCCGATATCCTCGACCGTTCTCACATTTGCCGTTGTAGATTCCGAGCCTGACAAGAACAACGCGTGTCGTGGAAGAACGTTCCTCGTCTCCGATCGGAAAATCCAACTCCTCCTCAAAATGCCATGTCGACCAACCTAGGTGTCGCGTTAGAGGCGGATGTTACGGATAGCGTTGGGAGGGTAAAAGAGAGAATTCACGAAATGGAAGGCGTGCACGTGAGTAAATTAGTCATGCATGCGACCTAATCGACCACATCATCCGAGCCTTCAAGATTACTGACTTTCGGAGCACTCAAATCGATGCCGCATCAGCCTAGTAGTACTATTATTGCGTCCCTACCGACAACAACAATGTTGAAGAATAACAACAACTTCTTCAGGATCTTCACACAACGGAATGGACAAGAAATTAAGGATTATGGTGTTACCGAAATGTGGCACTAAGAAAATACCGATCGCTTAATCCCATTAATCAAAATTTTATAAAGAGCTTGCAAAAATGGAACCAGCCTTGGCCAGCATAGCTTCTTTTCATGGTATAAACAAAATGTGATGATGATGATCATTCATTTAGATGGCACAATGCTTGTCAAGGTGACACTATTGAGATCTCTTGCCGGTAGTGTCACTGGTGGGAGCTGACTTCTTTTTTTTCTCTCTTTATATTTTCGTATTCCGTCCGTATTAGTAATCGTAGTATTGAGTCTCTTAGTTTTTTGTTCTTTTCTTTCATATTACTATATGTAGTCGTAGTATTAATATATAGTTAAATTTCTTGTCCTTCGATTTTTATTACTATATGTAGTCGTGGTATTACTCCTATAGTTTCTTGTCCTTCGACTTTTATTTACCATATGTAATCGTAGTGTCGTTCCCGTAGCTCTCTCATCCATAGCTTTATTAATATATGTTGTTTCTGTACTTCAGTTATCGTGTTATTTAATTGTAGTTACTGCTTACAACGTTTTTTTTATGCTTTCACTTTGCTACTCTTTTTCTAGTCTGCTTTGAGTTATTTTTCTTAAGCAGAGGAACTTTCTGATAATAATATCCAAGTGTTGGAGCAACAAATCAAGAAGGAAACTATGACCAATTAAAACTGTTAGTGACTAAATGACAACTTTCGACAAAGGAAAAGAAGAAATGACTTCAACCTACTACATTCACAAACTACATTAAGACTAGAATGTAATGGTACATTTGAAAATGATTTTTCTCCCAATGGGCAATGGCGAAGCAAGAAATTCATATAATTCATATATATAACATAAAATTCGTTCCCTATTTGCGCAGTAAGGCGGTGGGGGTATAACTTTGCATTCCAACTAGTCGATGATAACAGTATAACACAATAATGGGAGCAATAAAATGTAACTACATTAAAACTCGAATGTAATGGTACATTTGAGAATGGTTTTTCTCCCAATGGGCAACGGGGAAGCCGTAAATTCATACAATTCATATATATAACATAAAAATTTGTTCCCTATTTGCGCAAAAGAAGGCGGTGGGGGTATAACTTTGCATTCCAACTAGTCGATGATAACAGTATAACAACACAATAATGGGAGCAATAAAACGTAACAATTAAAACTCAATGTAATGGTACATTTGAGAATGGTTTTTCTCCCAATGGGAAACTACGAAGCCGTGAAATTCATACAATTCATATATTTAACATAAAATTCGTTCCCTATTTGCGCAAGGCGGTGTGGGGGGGGTATAACTTTGCATTCCAACTACTCGATGATAACAACAGTATAACAACACAATAATGGGAGCAATAAACAACTACATTAAAACTCAATGTAATGGGTACATTTGAGAATGGTTTTTCTCCCATCAGCACCTAACAAGTTCGTAAATTCATACAATCTATATTTAACATAAAAATTCGCTCCCTATTTGCGCAAGAAGGCGGTGGGGATATAACTTTGCATTCCAACTAGTCGATGATAACAGTATAACACAACAATGTGGCACAAATGTAACTACATTAAAACTCGAATGTAATGGTACATTTGAGAATGGTTTTTCTCCCGATGGGCAACCCAAGGGCTTTAAATTCATACAATTCATATATATTTAACATAAAAATTCGCTCCCTATTTGCCAGCATAGCGGTGGGGGTATAACTTTGCATTCCAACTAGTCGATGATAACAAAGTATAACAACACAATAATGGGAGCAATAAAATTTAACTACATTAAAACCCGAATGTAATGGTACATTTGAGAATGGTTTTTCTCCTTAATGGGCAACTACGGCTTAAATTCATAATTCATATATTTAACATAAAATTGCTCCCTATTTGCTAAAGAAGGCGGTGGGGGGTATAACTTGCATTCCAACTAGTCGATGATAACAAAAGTATAACAACACAACAATGGGAGCAATAGAATGTAACTACATTAAAACTCGAATGTAATGGTACATTTGAGAATGGTTTTTTCTCCCGATGGCAACGCTGCCGTAAATTCATACAATTCATATATTTAACATAAAAATTGCTCTCATTTGGCAAGAAGGGCGGTGGGGGGTATAACTTTTGCATTCCAACTAGTCAGATGATAACAGTATAACAACACAATAATGGGAGCAATAAACAGAGCCATATTTTATATATCAAGAAGGTTAAAACTAGTAGGAACAATAAAGCTGAAGCTAAACTAATATAACTTCTTTGTGTTCTAAACACAAATTTTAAAAACACTGTTCAACATAAAGATGCCACCTGAAAACTGAAGATTTGAGCTGCTTCTTCTTCTTCAACAACATATACCTTCTGTTTTGTTGCTCCACACCAATTCTAAATGACCTTAAACACTTGGTATATCAGGCAATGCGCTGCACTACTCCAAGCATGTCGACAATTTTTACATCAAAACACAAGCCCTGTTGCATTCTGCATGAACGTCGCTTGTAGTTTAGGGGATACAAATAAAAAAAACTCGATGTATTCTACAGTCTACGAGTTGTGTTGCTTGGATCCTCCAAAAATATCACTGTATTTGAGTCGACCTCCAACAAAAGCGCTGATTTTTGTTTTGGAGGATCTGAGCAGTATATAGGTGTTGTCTACATGTGTCCTAATAGGAAAAAGTTAAAAAGTAAAATGAGAAGCTTACCGGTTGAACCAGGGCGATGTGGAATTCTGCATCTTACTCGCGCATTTGGATTGAGCGGTACAGGCGGACTTAAAACAAAGCCGCTCGGAAACCAACAGTTCCAAGCATGAGAAAGAAGGCATAGCAAATGCAAGCCATGTAACAAAGAAGAACAGAGGTTTGCATGAAACCTGACATGTCTGATCGGGCATAGTAGTAATACAGGCAGTAGCCATAGATAAACAAGCCGGTTGATCCACCACAAAGGAAAGACCTAGAAATCAAACATATATGTGAGACTCGACAAAGCACGCCGTATTTTCAAAAGAGAATGTTTAAAATGTTGTTATCAACTTTCAGGGAAAGAGTTATAAGCAGCAGATGAGTTGGCATTCTCTTTTTACCGACTGCATGACATTAAGGGGTCGTTTGGTTATTATTATTGGGTTAGAGTTATGTAGGTATTAACAATACATGAATTAGTTATGAAAAAATCTATGTATTATTTTATGCAGGCTTTAGTTATTCATGTATTAGTTATGTAGGTATTATTATGCGTTATTAGTTAGGTAGGTATCAGCTGTGTAGGGTTTAGTTATGTAGAAATTACAATACATGAATTATTGATTATTGAATATTTAATTTATTGTAAAATAATATATATTATTTACAAATAAATAAGTAAAAAAATATAATAAAATTCATTACAATTGAATTTTTTTAAAGGAAAATTGGAAGTGAAAATGTATACTTAATTAAAAAAAAGTGATCAATAATGGTTTATATATATATATATATATAATTAATAAATATTGTATTTTATTATTTTAAAGATTCTGCTATGTTTATTTTGTTAACATTCTTTTTGCTGAGGAAGAAAGTACAATTTTTTAAAAATATGTATCAAATTAAGAAAGATTTTAAAAGTAAATAGGGTAAATGTGTAATTTTATTATTTTAATCATGTATAACTAAACTCCACATAACTTATTCCATCTTCTACCCCGCATAAGATTATACATAGATTTCCTCATAAGTTATGTAAGTTTTAATCATGTAGAATTACTAAAAGCACAACCAAACATTGTATAACATTAATACATGAATAACTTTTATACAACATTTAAAACCCACCAACCAAACATTGTATAAAATTAATACATAAATAACTTTATCCGATTTGCAACTAAACATGGAGTCTTATCCCGTAACCAAACGACCCTAAAAGTAAAGAATAAACTTCCTTAAACAAAATTGAAAATTGAGTTTTGGCAACCCCAACTAATATAAGAGATCAATCATGTCCCCCGAACAATCAAATACCTAAAAGTCAAACCAAATAGGGACAAACCAAGCTAGCAACCCCCCCCAACACACACACACACACAAAAAACAAAAAAAGAAATAAAAGGAGATGAATGAAGTTACAATAATGCTGACATACTTAAATACCCGGCATGATGGTGCAGCATAGTATAATGTCATATTAACATGCAATACACAGGGAACATTCGGAGTTCCATGCACCAACTGCCTAGGAAAGGATGATCACTTGATGCATTCAGCAAAAGAAGTACAGAGTTGCTAGCACTCAACTATTTTTGCATCCTTCAACTGTTTGAAAAGAAAATTGACAGTTAACTTACCTCCACCACCATTCATGGTCTTCTGCAGCAAGTTGGAAGTATGTCAAAGCCACCGTAATAAATGCAGTGACAATGATCAGAATGATGAAAACTATGAATAAGATACTGTATATCGTGTAAATCCTGTGCCCCCACACGCTGGCAAATATGTAATAGAGTTCAATGTAGATAGCACTGAAAGGCAAGAAGCCAGCCATTGCCATCTGAGGAAGAGCTCCGCGGTACCAGGGTAATTGTGGTATCTCTCTTGGATACTTCGTTGTTCGGGTTGGAGCTTGAAATTCTGCCTTGCTATTCTTTCCTGCGATTCCTCCCAAGACAAGCAATGGTGATGTCACAAGGGCCCATATGAGGAAAATGACCATGATGGTACCGAAAGGAAGTGCTGCAGTGGCATGATAAGCAATTGCAACAGTATTAAGGAAGCAGAACGTTAGGAGCAGCGGTCCACAGAACAGACCTCCTGTCAACAACAAATTCCTTACCTGTAAAAAGAAAGTGAATTGAGATCAGTACATATTTTCCTCTTTATACCAGAAACCAACCGAACAATCTCAAGCAATTATTAACTCTGGGAAAGGGCTGACCACTATGTTAATTATTGGGAACCACTGTATTTGGTTTCAAGGATAATAAGTTGTAAGGCAACAAATAGGAAAGAAGAGAAACTAAAGAAAGAGAGAGAGTGGGGGAGGGAGGGAGGAAGGGAAGGAGAGAGAGAGCGCAAAGGAATGCCAAGAAAAACCAGTAAAAGGGACGAGGTAAACTTAAAATAGGAAGTTGTCCCAAAAGACTGTCTCTCACAAAATTCATGCAAACTTGGGAAAGAATATAATAAAATCAGAAGCAAAATTCCATACAGGTGATACCAACCAATCAGGATTAGGCTTGGCCGTTTTGGTATTCTTAAATTAAGTGTTTTTAAATAGCCTTTTTTATTTTTATTTTACAATACTGTATGTCAGTAGAAAATGTGAAAACCCTCTAGTCTTAGTAAACATTAATTTGTCTTTAATACAAGTTATTCAGAAATGGTATGAAAAGGGTCCAGATGAAGCGTAAAGGACACCGAAAATTTTTATTACTAACCCCAATAAGTTTGGATTAAGGCGTAGGAATTGTTGTTGTAAGGGAAACCTACAGAAGATGATGTTATGTGAAAGGAAGAGAAGCTCCTAATTTATTTTTTGAAAAGGAGAGAAGTTCCTCATTTATTCTGACTATAAAAGTCTTATCTTGTGCTCTTCTTTTTTTTCCGGAAATTGGTAATCTTCTTATCCTGTGCTCTCAAACTTGCCCCTAATTCTTTTGTGGCAAAACCTTGGCAACTCCTAAAGTGTAGTAGCTTACCCCTTTTGTCAATCCCAACTACATTTCTATAGCAATTTTAAATTCTAAAGAAATACTACTAAACATACTACTAAACACCTTGGAGACCCCTGCCCCCTCCCCCTCCTCTCTCTCTCCACCCCACCCCCAACCCCCCACAAATTTTATCTTTTTCCATCTTCTCGATTTCTCTCATCTCCCTTATTTCCATTTCCTCCTCAATCTTTTGCTCATTCAGCAGGAAACCCCTCCACTTTCTGTTTTTCTCCCATCTTGCATTTTCTTTGTTCCTTTATTCCAGTCCTTCTCTTTCTTTGCTTCCCCTCTCCCACCCACCAGCCAAGACACATCTCCTCCTCCTCCTGTCAGCCCACCTTTCATAATCCACCTAAAAAGTCAAATTCATGTAGTCTTCCATCCAGCAGAACCAAATAGAAGATTAAGTTGCTTTCATTTAAGGGATAATGAGGTTAATAGGATCACTTTTAAAATATGCTAGGGTGTGTTGCCAAAAAGCTTCTTTTAATAGCCAAAAGATTATTGTTATAGGGGCAAACAAGAGTTACTCAAGCTATTGGTTGAAGACAGAAAACCATAGCAATACGCTTTAGTTTGAATTTGACATCATGTGACATGCAACATAGAGATGCCTACACAATTTATTAAGTACAACCTACTACCTATACTGTCCTTTTTCAATGTAGCAATCAAGGAGTGGCATATCTAGGAACACAAGCATGTGTGTGCTCTAACTATGGATGCATTATCCAAGAGCACCTATGTTGGGAGAATTTTTAGGCAATATAGCTCCACCATTGCCCCTCCCACAAAACAAGATTTGTACCGCAGAATATGCTCTTGTTAGACTAAATTTGTGGAGGAAGTTTACACCTTACTCTTTAAAATCCTATCATGACTAGTCCCTATCAAAACCAAGAGACCTTAACTAACTAGAAGAGAATGATGAAATCAGGAAACTGAGTAAACACAATAAAAGATGCACTTGTGGGAAATTTTGGTTA
Source organism: Datura stramonium (assembly GCA_018107945.1). NCBI lineage: Eukaryota > Viridiplantae > Streptophyta > Magnoliopsida > Solanales > Solanaceae > Datura > Datura stramonium. The sequence continues at coordinate 129,461 of JACEIK010000263.1, forward strand.
CTTTACAACAATAAAAATAATTCTCTCCATACTTTCTTACCCAATTTTTCCCTTCAAGTTGGCAATAGAATGATGATGCAGTATAGCCTGCAATTCCTGATGTAAGAGCATAAATAACCACCAGAGCTGTGAAAAGAGCTCCTCGGTTGTAAGGGTAAAACACACCAACCAGCGCAAGTACAAATATGAAAATTGCCCTGGGAAAGAGAGGCGATGAGAATTAGCATTTGTCAAAGAAATTATCATTAACTAAATGTATTTTTCAAATCTAGAACTGAATAAATCCATTTTATTGGTATGCATACTCACAGGGTAAACAACTGTGTGCCAGAACCCAGGGCTGCTGCAAAAAGTGACTTGTGCTTTGGGTACCTAAACACATCCCCATGAATGTACTTCCAGCCAGTTTCTTCTTGGTCATCAGCTGTTTCCTCATCATGGGCATATCTTTAACCAAAACAGTAAATACCATACGATAAGTACAAGCTCCTTGATTAATAAGGATGTTACCCAACAAAGTTTTTTGTTACTTACTTGACAAAGTCATTTTTAAGGACGCGCATCAGAATTGTAGCAAGGAAACCAGTTAAGAGCAGAACTGTGACACAAGAATTAATGATAGAGAACCAGTGGATCTCCAAATGATGTGGTAAAGCTGAAGTCTGCGAGTATTTTTCCATCCTTTTCTCAAAAGGGATCTCTGTTTCCTTCCATTTTACAGAGTACATGAAATCTACATCAACTTCCTTATCTTCAGTTATGTCCACTAGGGCATTGGGGTCAGTCCGTGCATTGACTTCAATCACGCGATCTTTGTTGTGATGGATGTCAAAATGAAGATGTTTAAAAAGGTAATATTTGTACTCACTGGGGTCAGATTTGCCCTCCTTATCTGTCTTCCCAATGAACCCCCAAATGGGCAGGTCATCATAGAACATCTGGAAGTAGTAGTCCTTGGCAACAGCATCACGGAATCTTGCAACTTCTTCCTTTGACAATGACTTTCTGCAAACTACCTCAGTTTCTCGATCACTTAAAAAGTCAAGTTTGTATGGAGCAGTGACTAAACGATCTCCATTCAGCACCTCACCAAGAGCTTCCGTTTTATCTTTCACATGACCTAAATCAAGAGCATGAATAGACACATAGTCCAATGGTTGCTAAAATATATTCAACAACAAAAGCTAAAAAGGACCAAATATATTAGAGCAATAAAGACAGAAATGAACCTGACCTGGAGAACAAAAAGGAAGATCAAAGTAGCGATATGTCTCACTGCAAGTGACGGTAAAAACATGAGATCTAGGTGGAGAACAGTAAATGTAGCATGTTCTAGAGAAGTACAATCAGAACTATTTTTTCTCCATTTGATAAATAGAAGTAACAATCAGAGTTATTCAAGAGCTTCACTGATTCACTGGAGTTGCTTCAGATTATATATTACTCAAGGGAGTTAATTTTCACTAACTCAATTCTTTGCACTCTCCAGAGAAAGTGTCAAAGACCTACTCCATTTTTCTGATGCCTTTAATAACAATCCTCCATGCAAATATTTGTAATTATTCTCTTCTTTTTTTTATCTTTTTTCCTCCTTACCTAGTTAAGTACTCCTCCTTTATGGAGAATGCTAACAATCCTAGACAAGTATTTTTGTGATCTTAAAAATCTAGAAGTAATCCATACTAAATATGGATGGGAAAAGCCTAATTCTGACATCAGCTCATACAATGTTCCAACTAGGATTCAGTTATCTCCTCCTTTATCCATACTAAATAGTAGCCCAATTACGACTTTTGCAAGTTTACATCCATTGAATGTCATCATAGACAATAACCAGGAGTTTACAAGTCAAAGCACACATGTTGACTTCTAATAAAAATATATTGAGCAGATAGTGGAATAATGGGCCTCAGAAGCATCAAAAGTGATGGCAGGGATGAAGATTCCTGCTAAGGTTGACGCTTTACTCTTTTTCAAGTTCCCATTGACAAGAGAGACTGAAAAAGCGTTGAAACATGTAATTTGAAGCAAGTTGCTCAAGTTTAATGGAAGAAAGAGAGCAATGGTGGTGAGTTTGGTTGGACTACTGCTTCGTCCATAGTGTCTTATTCTTTTCAGTGAAGTAGGAGAAAACAGCGGCAAATTTGTTCAAGTGAATTTTCTCAACCATAACAACCTAGTGAAGAGTCAAGCTGGAAAGGGACCGGGGAAAAAAGAGAGAGCAGATTGTCATTTCTGTTAAAAAACTTGGCTCTCCTCGAGGAAGGGAACATGGCAGATGACCAACCTAGGCACCTGATAAAATTAGAGTCAAAGATCAACCTAGCTAGCGTGGAGTAATTGTTCTTGTTGGTACCAAAATATAACTGAAGCAAACAGGAAGACGGACATGAGACCAACAGTTGCAAATGAAGAAGCCGGAAGGAGGCCATAGTGCTTATTAGTACGATCAGATTTAAGTTTGGAGAAAATGAAGATGGATCCAGTATGGTGTCCAAGAAGAGTGGAAAGATGGGCTAATAGTAAGAGTGAGAAGCTTCACATGTCTCCAACAATAAACTAGAAGGCTGCAAGAGAATTTAAATGAAGGAAAAAGAGTGAACAATGACAACGTCAAGACGGATTGAGACAAAACCAATGTCCATCTCACAGGCAAAAAATTGATAAGCTTAAGCGAGTGGATTTTACCTAAGTTAACTAACAAGAAATTAAATCATAAGCAGTTCGCGAACAAATATGCAGACAACAAGCTCTCCCCAGGAGAAATCAGAGAGAAGTCACCAGACGTCCTTTCCAGGAAACTGGAGAAACTGTTACAAAGAGCAAATATGATTTAAAGAAGCCTAAGGTTAGTGAAGGAAGTGCGGTGAACAAAAACATCCAAAGAAAGCACTTAGCAAATGCTGAATGTTTTTGTCTCCATATCTGGAGACTCAAAGTGAGCAGTAGTTACTGCTCCAACACAGGTGACCCCTGAGCTAAGTATTGTCCATGAGGAAAGTGAGAAATTTCTAGCATTACTACTAGGTAGTTGTGCAGTTCCTTTTAAAAGGAATAAGTACACTCCATATATCCACATTGTACATGCTTTTGACACCATCGTGGTGTATTAATAATACAATATTTTGAATTATAAAAGAGAGAGTGTGTGACTGTTTACACATACAAGTTGACAAGACCCTTTGTGAGTATAAGTATGTCCATTTTCGAACTTTGCTGGCAAAAAAGTGTTGGGAAATTTATGGGTACTCCATCCTACCATGGAAGTACCAAAATTTAGAACAAAGTCATACTCTTTTTATGACTTTCTGTACAGAAGACTAAGTGACAGTCTAAACTAGCTCTGGGAAGATAGGTCTGGCTTTCTCACTCTTATGAAGCTTTTTTCCTTGTTCAACAATCGTTTGCCTTTATAAACACCTATAACTTTCGGTCAATCATATCCAGAATATATATCCTAAACAAATGCTAATGATGTCTAATCTACAAAGACACAAACTTTGCCAACATGATGAGCCAAAACAAGAGAAAAAAGGTCT